>OZ010793.1:572565974-573165974 GCA_963932465.1 Maratus speciosus
GCACAATGCCAAATTTAAACTTTGAACAAAGGTTTTATATTAGCTACACTGTAGAAAGAAAGGTTATTACTATGCCAAATTTAGTTTTATGAAATGCCATTCATAAAAATAAAGTTTTATGAAGTTTAAATATGCACTTATTTTATTGTCAGTACCGAATTATGATCATCATATACAGATTAGGATAACATTAAAAAATGAGTTATACAGAATAGTTATATTTGATATTATTTTGGCTCCATATCTCTTTGAATTTTCATGGTTTATCCATTTACACTTTATAGTATATATAGTTATACCCAACCCTACAATGTATAGTTTTTTACAAAATCTTAGTATTCTTTAAGCAAGTTTGTTTTTAATAATACAATTGCAAATTCATATTTATTCTGCGGAACCCTTTGTGGGCTAGTAATACTCACACTTGACTGTTTATTTCTTTTCCATACAATTATAGGCCCATCAGAACCAAAAATGTTAAATTTACTTTCATCTGCAAATAAGACATTATTTCAATGCGATTCAGGTTTATTTATCATTGATTTTGCGAAGGAAAGCCTAAGCTTTGTTTTTCTAATTAACAAAAAAATTTCTATGAGCAGAACACCTATTTAATCCAGCTGATATCAGCATTTGTCGAATAGTTTCAGGTGAAATTGAAGTAGAACATTTTTCATTAAATTCTATAGCAACTTTTACAGTACTTAAACGTGGATTTTTTTTACGATTTTTCTAATTATAAATCTCTGATCACGTTGTGTTAACTTTATTGGATGACCTTTTCTTGCCTTGTTTTCACTCCGATTTTCTTCTTTAAAGCGTTTTATCACATACACCATAGAATGGGTTAAATTAACTAATTTAGCAATATTCTGAACTGATTTATCACTACTATGATGAAAGATAATCAATTTTTGAATGCTGTTAGTTGTTTCTTATGACTATGAGTCATATTTAAATAATAAATAGAATATTATGTAGAAAGCAAGCAAAAATTAAAGGCAAATGATTTTTTAAATGTCTCCACAATGCAAAAATGAAATTAATACGACAAACGATAATTTTAATTATGAATTTATCCAAAAATGTTTCAGTGTACAATGACTTTTGTGGTGTATTCTTTCTCTGCCTCCTTCTGTTTTCATTTTTATATAAAAAGAAAATCAATTAATAATAAAGTGAAATGTTGAACATTAATTAGAATAACATAAAGTTGATGTGGAAAAATATTGGGCTTCATATTCGAATTCAATTCCAGGGAAATGCCTTTTTACTATAAATTTCTAAAGTGTGCGAACACTTATGTGAGCCACTGTATATATTATAGGCATTTATATAGTATTTTTATATTCATTCTGGTGGGTATAACAATCCACCAGAAATAAAACTACCTTCATTAGTATTGTTTATTGCTAGAACATCTTCATTTGATGTTAGGTATTTAATAAATGTGTACTAAGTCATTGTTTTACAATGTTTCAGTTTGCTTTTATCTTGGTTTTTGTTTTTAACAATGCTATGTATTTATTAAATGTACATTAAATTACCATTCTGAACACAATTGTCAATTGAAAACCATTTTTAGAGATCTATTTTATTGTTACAGATAATATGTAAATGCTAAGAATCAACCATTTATGAGAATCCAACATGATTCTTATAAGCGGAATTTACTGTATCGTATGTAAATTTTGTTTAAATTTTGCAATGAATCTTTTCATGAACGTTTTCAGGCCTAATGTAAAGCAATTTCTTTAAATGCATTAGTTATTAAAAGTTATTAATTTATTAGTTATTAAAAGTTATTAGTTTATTAGTTATTAAAATGCATTAGTTATTAGTGATTAAAATAATTGTTTTGAATGTCTTAATCAGGCATTTATTATAAATGATTAAAAAAAAAAAAATCATCTGAAACATATATATTTATACGTATCTTTTTTTTTAGAGGGACTTGCAGTTGGTGTTGGTTTTGGAGCAGTTGGCAAAACAAAATCTGCTACATTTGAAAGTGCTAGGTAAGTTATATGTATAAAAAATTACTTTTAATCACATTATAGAAGAGTTGATTACATTATAATAAGCACTCTATGTCATATTATATAATTGGTTAAGGTTTATTAATGACCATAGATTGTTAGATTGATCAAATTTTAATGTTTAATTCTCTTAAATATATTTTAATTTCATTCTGTTACTGTTAGAGATTTTTTCTGATAAAAGTAAATTATAGTTTAGATTAAAGCAAATTTAACATATTTAAAAATTGAATTGAATTTAATCAAATGTCCAATGAATGAATGAAATTTAAATACAATCATATTAATTTTAGGATTCATCATTATTTTCAACTTATCATATTCAATTTTTTAATGTGTTCATTACTTTATAAATCTGAGACATGCAGTTGCTTTCTTTCTTTTAATAGCAGTTTACATTATTAATCTTAATTTAATACATTGAATTCTATCAATTACTTAAAGAATGAATTAAATTAAAACATATATAAATTATATCATCGTCGCTATTCATTTAGTATCTGAAATTTCCATTGAATATGTTAATTGATTTCTATTTTTTAAATCATGAGACTTGTAATTTTTTGTTCTTTATTATTGGTTTACATTAAAGATATTACTTTTATAAATTAAAATGGGGAAGTGTATTTATGAAATAATTTTTTTTTATATATTAAATATCTTGCTTCGTAATTCTTCTCCATTTATAATATTAAAAAGCCATATCTAAAGAATTCTTTAATTCAAAGCATCATACTAGGTATATAGAAAATGCAATTATAATTATCAAAAGAGTATTACTGAATTTTATATAACAAATGGTACTTCACGTACTCACTGTATTTTTATTCTTTACTTGAAATTCAAATTTTTCTTAAAGTAGTGGGTCATTCATTCTTGGATATATTTTCAGTATTTGACTTGTGATTCAGTTTGATAGTTATTTAAACTGCATTTTGTCTAATTCACTTTTTTTTTTTTCAAAATCTTAAAAGAGGGGGTGGGGGTAAACACTTGTTATTCATAAAAAATCCTTAAAGTTGTCTATAAAATATTATTTTACATGTATTGTGATATTTTTTATTATTGATTAAATATGTAATGAATTTATGTTTATTGTATAGATGATTTCTGTTTAATTATTTGTACTTCTTCTGTTCTCCTTGATTAACTTATTTATTCATATGAATAATCCAATTACTCATTAATAATTGAACCTAAGTTATTTTTTATTTTTGGATACTTTAAAATATGTAAACTATTTTCAAACATTGTGTTTTTCAAGAATAAAATGTAAAACTCAAACAAAGCACAATAGCCTAAGAGCTAGCAACGTTTTTGTCACCTGATTTTATCAAGGCTCATGTTTCTATATGTTTTTCAGATTTATTGTGTAGTATGTTTGCGGGCAGTCTGGCAGTCAGGAGACGTTGCGTTTACCTGCAGGAAGAGGGGTTATGCAGGTCAAAAAACTTCAAAATTACGTCATTTTATCAAGTCTCATTTTTCTATATGTTCTTCCGTTTTATGGAGTAGTGCGTTTGTGGGCGGTCTGGCAGTCAGAAGACGCTGCGTTTACCTGTGGGAGAAGAGGTTATGCAGGTCAAAAAACTTCAAAATTACGTTCTTTTAGCATGATTTTTGTTCATAACATCTGTTTCTACTAAATATTTGTGATATTAATCCATTATTACCAGATGTTACCAATGTCGCTAAGACCCTGCCAGATCCACATTTATAGGTAACATATTACTCTTTGGTTAACAGACAACCTATAATTAATTTTCCAGACACAAATTCGGTTGCAAAGTTAATTCCGGGACGGCTTTAAATATGGCAACGAAAGTGCCTGTTTCAGAAGTGTTTTACAGTTTAAAAATTATAAGTCATCTTTACGTCATTTTATCAAGTTCAAAAACTAGTCGGATGTACCAATCCCAAAACTTTCTTCTATCTCATACATGTTAATACTTCAAAATCCGCTATCACACTGCCAAAATTAAATGGCAATCTATGCATCTCATGAGGATTCTAACGATATGAAATTCCGTGCGTTAGTTCTTGAGATATGACTATCGCTGAAATCGTCTAAATTTAGAAAAATGCTGCCTAGCAGCGCCACCTATTGGGTGATTTATACCAAATCCTAATCAGCAACAATTTATGTCAACGACTGACTGAATCTGAAGTTTGGAGAAAATCCGTACATTAGTTTTTGAGATAGAGCAATAACGAAAATCGTGAAAATTCCTGCATAGCAGCGCCACCTATTGGGTGATTAACACCAAAACCTAATTAACAACAACTTGTGTCAACATACAACTAAATCTGAAGTTAGATGAAAATTCGTCCATTAGTTCTATTGATAGAGCTATTGAGGCAATCGTGAAAAAGGCAGCAGAGAAGCGCCACCTTTTGGGCGATTTACACCAACACATAATCAGTAGCAAGCCATATCAAGGACTAACTGAATCTGAAGTTTGATGAAAATCCGTGCGTTAGTTCTTAACCCTCCGAGCGTCTTGCAAAAGGGTAAAATTGTAATGTTGTTTTCTTTGCATTTTGTTTTAAATGTTAAGAAAATATGATTCTTTCAACATTATAAAAAAAACACAATTACAAATATGAATGTAATCCTTGAGAGTATTAATCATTCTTCAATGTATTTAAAATTCATTAAATCTATAGAATTATATTATCTTAAATATTGCTTGTATTGCTCTGAAACCTGGAGCTTAGTGAACGGAATATTACGTCCCAAACACTTAGAGGGTTAAGATAGAGCTATTGGGGAAATCGTGCAAATCCTGCAAAATTCATCATAACAGCGCCACCTGTTGGGCGATTTACACCAAAACGTAATCATCATCAATTCATATCAAGGACTAACTAAATCTGAAGTTTGATCGAAATCCGTGCATTAGTTCTTGAGATAGAGCTATTGCGAAAATCGTGAAAAATGCAGCATAGCAGCGCCACCTGTTGAGCGATTTACACCAAAAACTAATCAGCATCAATTTGTATTAGGGACTAACTGAATATCAATTTTTATTAAATTCCGTGCATTAGTTCTTGAGATAGAGCGCCCACAAAATTTGTGTCACATACACACAGACAGACAGAGTCACAGACAGACATTTTGTAAAAACATGTTTTTTGGAATCTCTGACCCCTAAAACGTGTAAATCCGTCGAAAACCGGAATTCGAAAATTTTCATGAATCCAATACTTTCTTCTTGTAAAGATAGAAGAAAGTAATAACAAGATATTAAACTTAGTCTAGCAGAAAATCTATAATTAATTTGCCAGACACAAATTCGGTTGCAAAGTTACTGCCAGACGGCTTTAAATATGGCAACAAAAGTACCTGTTTCAAGAGTGTTATATAGTTTAAAAATTTATAAGTCATCTTTACGTCATTTTATCAAGCTTAAAAATAAGAAGACATTACTCTTTGGCTAGCAGACAACCTATAATTAATTTGCCAGACACAAATTTAGTTGCAAAGTTAATGCCAGATGGCTTTAAATATGGAAACGAAAGTGCCTGTTTCAACAAATGGCATCTTTTGTAGGGATTTGGCTTCATTTAATGACAGTTGACCCGTAATTGTTACCATAGCAACAATCGTTTCTTTGTAAATATATATATATATATATATATATATATATATAGTGTATGTCAAAAAAAATGTTTAATTTTGTGTAATTAATGTAAATTTATGTAATTGTAATTTTTAAACTATAAAACACTCTTGAAGCAGGCACTTTCATTGCCATATTTAAAGCCGTCTGGCATTAACTTTGCAACCGAATTTGTGTCCGGCAAATTCATTATAGGTTGTCTGCTAGCCAAAGAGTAATATCTTGTAATTTTTAAGCTTGATAAAATGACGCAAAGATGACTTATAATTTTTAAACTATAAAACACTCTTAAAACAGACACTTTCGTTGCCATATTTAAAGCCGTCTGGCATTAACTTTGCAACCGAATTTGTATCCGGAAAATTAATTATAGGTTGTCTGTTAACCAAAGAGTAATATGTTACCTATAAATGTGGATCTGGCAAGGTCTTAGCGACATTGGTAACGTCTGGTAATAATGGATTAATATCATAAATAGTTAGTAGAAACAGATGTTATGAACAAAAATCATGCTAAAAGGACATAATTTTGAAGTTTTTTGACATGCATAACCCCTTCTCCTGCAGGTAAACGCAACGTCTCCCGACTGCCAGACCGCCCGCAAATGTACTACACCATAAATCGGAAAAACACATAGAAAAATGAGCCTTGATAAAATGACGTAATTTTGAAGTTTTTTGACCTGCATAACCCCTTTTCCGCAGGTAAACGCAATGTCTCCTTACTGCCAGACTGCCCGCAAACGTACTATACCATAAATCGGAAGAACATATAGAAAAATGAACCTTGATAAAATGACGTGTTTCTTGACGTTGCTAGCTCTTAGACTACAAGTGTATGGGTTCCCACAATGGACAGAAATTGACCTCACTGGATTTTCAAATTTAAATAACTGAATTTTATTTGACACTCATGATTTCTATAATAACAATTTTCATATCAAATAGTTGTCTGAGCGAAGCGAAGGCTAATACTCAACGCAATATTACAGCTACGAATGATATTAAGGCCATGTCCTACTAAAAAAGAAAAAGTCCCAATAAAAACTTTCGTCAAGCATAACTCAAAGTATTTGCCGGATTTCGTTTCTGATTGCACCAGAAGGTACCTATGAGGGCCGCCTACTGAATGCACCTACTATGAAAAATAAGTTCCAAACCGCTTAAAAAAAAAAACTGATAAAAAAGCAAAATTTATCTGCATACGTCACAGATATTTGTTGTGCGTCACTTTCACTGGTAGTTGTTTTCGTAGATAACTGGTTTGAACACATGGAGTAAATAATAATAATAAAAAAAACGCACACAGTAATAATGAAGTGCCATAAAAAATTTAAATTTAATCAAACAGGAAAAGAAATCTGTTATTCCATTAAAAAGAAAAAAGGCATAAAAACTTTGATTTGAGATTTTGCGATAATCTTTCAACAGCATTTTTTAATCGCCAAAAGCATATTTTATATTTCGCGTGTGAAAATTAGAAACAATTATGATGTTTAATAAAATATTTTGCTTTATAGCATCATTTTTTCTTATTTTCTTTATATTTTAGGGTTTCGTACATCTGACAAAACCCTATTCGTCTCGCTCCTCTGTCTGTCTGTCTGTCTGTCTGTCACAAAGCCCGTTCTCAGAAATTTTACATGTTGGAGACTTGAAATTTTGCATACTTATAGCTGAACCCCACATATCGTACGACAAATCATAAAATTTTGAAGAAGTCGTACATTTAATCCTTTGGGCTCCACATGTATATTTAAAACAATTCTTTCCAATTGATGCTTAATTAGGTTGGAGGCGTGAAATTTTGCATACTTATAGCTGAACACCTCACATCAAATGGCAAACTATAAAATTTTGAAGAAGTCGTTCATTTAACCCTTTTGACCTCCCACATATGTATTTTAAACAATTCTTTCTAAGTGAGCCCTAAATAGGTTGGAGGCGTGAAATTTTACATACTTATAGCTGAACACCTCACATCAAATGACAAAAACTATAAAATTTTGAAAAAGTCGTTCATTTAACCCTTCGGGCTCCCACATGTGTACTTTAAACAATTCTTTCTAAGTGAGTACCTAATTAAGTTGGGGCGTGAAATTTGGCATATTTATAGCTGATCACATCACATCAAACTACATATAAAATTTTGAAAAAGTCGTACATTTAACCCTTTGAGCTCCCACATGTGTATTTTAAACAATTCTTTCTAAGTGAGCTCCAATTACGTTGGAGGCGTGAAATTTTGCTTACTTATAGCTGAAAACCTCACATCAAATGACAAACTATAAAATTTTGAAAAAGTCGTACATTTAACCCTTCGGGCTCCCACATGGGTACTTAAAGCAATTCTTTCTAAGTGAATACCTAATTAGGTTGGAGGCGTGAAATTTTGCATACTTATAGCTGAACACCTCGCATCAAATGACAAACCATAAAATTTTGAAAAAGCCGTACATTTAACCCTTTGAGCTCCACATGTGTATTTTAAACAATTCTTTCTAAATGAGTCCCTACTTAGGTTGGAGGCATGAAATTTTGCATACTTATAGCTGAATACCACATATCATACGACAAATAATAAAATTTTGAAAAAAATCGTACATTTAACCCTTTGGGCTCCCACATGCGTAATTTAAGCAATTCTTTCTGACTGAGAAATTGGAGATTATTTGAAATTTTGCATACTTATAGCAGAACATTTGATACCAGGCGACAAATCATAAAATCTTGAAAATGTCTTACGTTTAACCTTTTCAGCTACCATATATATATTTTAAGCAATTCTTTCTATGAGAGCCCCTAATTAAGTTGGAGACATGAATTTTTGCATACGTATAGCTGAATACCTCAGATGACACGGCAAATCATAAAATTTTCAAAAAGTCTTATATTATTTACTCCTCCGGGACTTGGGTATTTTAAGCAATTTTTCTACACTCCGCACTTTTCCAACTTTTGCCGACACCCCTTTGACCATTCTTTCATATTCTGCACCATAGCCTTACATATTTTAGTCCCACTTTTTACCACCAGGGGCGCCTTCTTATCTCGGGTTCTATCGACCCAATCCCCTCAACTAATATAGGACTAATATCTACGGATAGTCTATAAAACGGAGTTTCGTTCGGATAGAGGTTTGTTTAGAATAGAGTGCACCCCTGGTTGCGAAATGTGGAACTAAGAGATTTTTCAAAAGGATAAAGTGTTTTAAAGGAATATTAAACGAAACCCTCTGTGCGATCTGTGATCACACTTACCTACTTGTTCACTATATTTATGCATACCAGTGATGCCACTGTACTTGAAAAAACCTGGGTCCCCGGGAACCAGGATTTCCAAAAATCTGGGTCCTTTTTTTACAAAAGCGGGTCCCCATCAATAATAATTTATATTTTAAAGGAATAAATGAAACTTGTTTATTTGGAAAAGATAAATGAAATGCATTAATTATTGTTTTAACAATAATTAAATAATGAATTAAAACCAGTATTATTTGCACTCAAATAAGATATTTTTTATAAAAATATTAAGAGAAATTCTCTTTACTTTTTTAAAAGTAAAAATGCAAGATACAATTTTAATTGTAAAATAATGTTTATTTGAGAGTAGAAGATACCAAGTTCCACTAACAAGTGTCCCTAATGTTCTCATTTCTTTTAAAAAGGGGCCAGATGGGTTTATTGAAAAAGATATTTTTGCTGAAAAAAAGAATACTTATGTTAAGTAAAGGTGTACTTTTTGTTGAATGAATGGGTGCTTTCATTATACTTCCCATTGAATTATTTGTCAGCATAGATTTGTGTTGGAATCAGACATTTTCCTTGGAAGGGAAATTTACATCTAAATCACTAATAAGCATCAAATCTTACAAGGAGAGGGTCCGAGGTTGGTCTCACGGAATCCAGCGATACTTTGTACATTGATAGAGTATAGTTAATAGATAAACATATCAACAGGATAAAGTGCAATATTCAGGGGGGTCGTAAAAAACGAGCCCCAAAGTTCACCCATTATTGACTCTTTAGTATATAACCGGATAAATTACTCTCACTTGCGAGAGGCTCGCTAGTACAGTTGGCAACGCGCCAGACTTTTAATTTTCTCCTTCTGGGATTTCTGCGGGTTCGGTACTCCAACAAGCTTTTTTTTTTTCAGACAAAATAATGATCAGTTGTTTTCAAACCATAATTAAAAAATATATATCTAATTATTTAAAGTTAGACAAATATTCATAAAAATATGCTTCTGCACGCACACACACACTTATATATATTATGTGCTTATTAATTTACAGAGATATTGCCGCTTTATGGATCTAATGGGGGGGGGAAAAGGAAAATAACTGAATTATTCAATCGACAAAATTTAATTTTATTGACATTTATTTATAGACTTGCCTATGAATAGATACCTGTTGTTTTCAGCGAAGTAAATTAAAATACGCTACATAAAATTAAAATATGCTATTTTACTTTTATCTTGTCAATTTAAAATGTTATAATTTTTAATTTTTTTTAATTTTTTTTTTTATTTTTAAAACATAATTATTTTTTATCATAGGATCTCATGTTCGGAATTAGAATAACTGTTTTCGGATAAAAACCTTGTACGTAGATTTGCAGGTGGCTTTTAAGCAAAACAAGTACGCTATAGAAAATGAACAGGGTGGGGTTAAAATGTTTACCTGTCTTTTGTTGAAATGTAAGCACCCATCTGCCGCAGAGCGAATGAGTACGGCATTTTGTCTTTAAAGTTTTGCGGTGATTAGATGTTGTTCTTTATTATAGTGTCATAATTAAAATGAAAAAAGTTATTTTGTAAAAAATGTCTAGTGAAGAAGCTTCTAAATTTACAAATATTGAAAAGCGAATTTCATAATACACAATTCATTGCGAATCATCAAAATTGATATTAAAAGATGTAGTCGTGTATTACGCAAAGTTCTCTGAAAATAATTTAATTACATCAGAGTCTGCAGAAGCTATTTCTTATGAAGACAAGCTTATCGGGAATGAACTTTTTCACAATACTCTAGAACTACTTTGTGATAAAAAAAAAAAAAAAAACTTGAAGCACAGCTTTGGTAAAACCAGGCGACGTTTATTTTTATAGGCAGGTGAAAAATATGATTAAGCTGTTACAAAATTGTAATTGTTTAATTGAACAGAAAAAAGAAATTAATTCTCGCTAGGATTTTATAAAAATTCATTCAATTGTGCATTATCAACTCTCTTCACCTATATTTTGTAACATGATAAAATACGCCTGGCATGCATCGAAACTTTTACATAAAACAATAATATTTATGAATGTCAATGAAGTGTGTTTTCCAAATGATCTTTTTAAAACGCCTTGTTCCTGTAAAAACACTTCTTTTATTGTTCGTGCACGCTGTCACAAACGTTTCTGTTTCATATGTTTTTATGATAATTATCATCCCGGTTCCTGCACGTAATCAGAACCTCAATTTTAATAAAAAACATTTATTTTTTAAGTACATAGTATAGACATAAATGTAAAATAAATTTAAATAAATGTAAAATAAGTGTACGTCATTGTGAAATATATGTAAGTAATGGTAAAATAAATATAAATGATTGTAAATAAAACTAAATATAAAATTTGCAAAATTGTTGAATGCAAAAAAATACGTATATATTGCATAAGATTCTTGCTTTTTTTTTTTTTTTCATTATATCCATAAGGATGCAATAAAACTGTCTCTCTCTGTAAATAAATAAATATGTGTGAATGCGCCAATATTTATATTTGTCTTACATTTAAATAATTATATATATATATTTTAATTGTGGTTCAAAAATAATTTGTCATTATTTTGTCGGGGGGAAAAATCCTTGTTGGAGGATCGAACCTGCAGATATCCACAAAAACGAAAATTAGAAGTCTGGCGCGCTGCCAACTGTGCTATCGAGCCTACCGCAAAATGAACTTAATTTACCCGGTTATATACTAAAGAGTCAATTGGGTGAACTTTGGGGCTCGTTTTTTACGGCCCCCCTGAATATTGCACTTTATGCTATTGATATGTTTATCTATTGACAATACTCTATCAATGTACAAAGGATCGCTGGATTCCGTGAGACCAACCTCAGACCTTCTCCTTGTTAAATGTTCTGAAGGCGGGAGACATTTCAATGCAGTACGAAGGAGGGGTGGGGTGGGGTGGGGGGGGGGGATTTTTCACTGTTTCACCTACTGAATACGTTATCAAAGTACACTGAAATCATGCTGTATTTTTAAGAATCTCAAAAAAAAAAAAAAAAAAAAAAATCCCATTTTATGAATTTTCTACCTGTAAGTTTAGTTTGCACATCTTTTTTGGTGCTTTGACTAAATTAACGTTTTTCCGCATTACTTTGACGAAATTCGCGTTTTTCCGCGATCCTTTTGTTGAAATTCGCTATTTTTTCGCGAGCCTGTCACGAAAATCGTGTTTTTTCCGCGATACTTTGACAAAATTCGGCTTTATTCCGCGATTTTTCGACGAAATTCACTATTTTTTCGCGATCTTTTGACGAAATACACTATTTTGTTTCAGCCCTTTTACGAAAATAGCGTTTTTTCCGCGATATTTTGATGAAATTTGTGCTTTTTTTCGCGATCCTTTGACGAAAATCGGCTTTTTTACGCTATTTTTTGACGAAAGTCGCTATTTTTTGGGGATCCTTTGACGAAATACGCTATTTTTTCGCGATCCTTTGACGAAAAGCGGCTTTTTTCCGCGACATTTTGATGAAATTTGCGCTTTTTTTCGTGATCCTTTGACAAAATTTGGCTTTTTTCGCGATTTTTTGACGAAATTTGCTATTTTTTTCGCGATCTTTTAACGAAATACGCTAATTTGTCGCAGCCCTTTTACGAAAATCACGTTTTTTCGCAATATTTTGATGAAATTTGTGCTTTTTTCGCGATCCTTTGACGAAAATCGGCTTTTTTATGCTATTTTTGACGAAATTCGCGATTTTGGGGGATCTTTTGACGAAATACGCTATTTTTTTCGCGATCCTTTGACGAAAATCGGCTTTTTCCCGCGACATTTTGATGAAATTTGCGCATTTTTCGTGATCCTTTGACAAAATTCGGCTTTTTTTCGCGATTTTTTGACGAAATTCGCTATTTTTTTCGCAATTTTTTAACGAAATACGTTAATTTGTCGCGGCCCTTTTACGAAAATCACGTTTTTTCGCAATATTTTGACGAAATTTGCGCTTATTTCCGCGATATTTTGATGAAATTTGCGATTATTTCCGCGATTTGTTGACGAAATACTCTTTTTTTCGCGATCCTTTGACGAAATACGCTATTTTTTCGAGGCCCTTTTACGAAAATCGCTGTTTTTTCGCGATATTTTGATGAGATTTGCGCTTTTTTCGCGATTCTTTGACGAAAATCGGCTTTTTTACGCAATTTTTTGACGAAATTACGCGTCCCACGGGACGCGTAAGAGCTATTTTTTTGCGTCCCGTCTCCGATTTTTCGCGTAATTTACGCGCTATAGCGCGTCCGCGGCATCCCTGGATACTATAAAGTGCGTATAAATGTTATAGTTCATATAAGGGCTACAAAAATGAATTCGTAAAGGTTACTGAGTATGGGCATAAATTGCTTAAAGGTGGGTTTTAAAGGAGTTATGCATTTTTACGCTGAACTGAATTTAATGTATTAAGAAATATTTGTAGAATATAGATAAAATGATATACAGGGCCACGCAAAGAGTTGGATACGTGGCCGTCTATGGGTGATAATTTCTGGAAATGTAATTTCAGTATTTTAAGCGTGTTTTAGTTTGAATTAAATTTTAGCTAAATAGTGGCATGTAATAAAGGTACTAGGTAAACTACAGGGCTGTACAAAAATATTCAAGTATGTTTCCATCTATTAGTATAAATTGCTGAAAGATGAATTTCAACCTGTTATGCATTTTCTTGCTAAACTACCGGGTGTCCCAAAAAGGACTGACTGATTTTAAAATTCAATAACTTCCAAACGGTGACAGGTATTTAAAAAATTCTTGCAGGAGGGTTATGCATAAAGTCAAAAGTTTTATTACAGTGATTTTCGATTTTAGTTCGAATTACAAACAATAGATGGCGCTGCGATCAATAGAGGCTCAATTCAGGCTCGATTTTTGGTACTTCGTGGCCCGGATAATACATTTCCATCTCCTTTTTCTGCATAGAACAAAATAAAGGACCAAAAATCGAGCCTGTATTTAGCGACTATTGCTTACAGCGCCATCTATTGTTTGTAATTTGAACTAAAATCGAAAATCACTGTAATAAAACTTTTGACTTTATGCATAACCCTCCTGCAAGAATTTTTTTAATATCTGTCACCGTTTGGAAGTTATTGAATTTTAAAATCAGTCAGTCCTTTTTGGGACACCCGGTAAATTTTCCCATTATATAGTATATATATCAACATACAGATCGAATACAGCTCTGTTCAAAAGAATTGGAATACATATTTGGCTATGGGGCGGTAACTACTGAAATCAGATTTTTAAGTGTCTACTTAGTTATCTTATTTCCCAAGTAACAAAGTTTCGTTAAAGCTTTCAGGGAGTGTTGGAAAGTGTTTCATAATATATGCTGTGCGCATGATTTTTCTTGCTTGTTTTAATGTTTGTTTTATGTTGTATGTTAAATTTTGAAATTAATTTTTCAGAACAAACATTCTTGAAATTCTGAGCAACGCCGGAAACTTTAGTTTGTAACAGATAAATGGCTTCTGTATTTGTACATCTATGCTAATATTATAAAGCGATATAATATTATAAAGTGTATAATATTAATAATGTTTGCGCGTTTGTGAGGTGTTAAGTCTGAAACTACATAGCCAACTTAAAAAAATGTTGGTGGCCATTTCTACTCCGAAGAAAAGTCTGTATTTTATCTCAGTTCAACAACCTACATCACTGCAGGAACAAAAAAACTCTAAAATTGCAATTTCTGTGATAGTGATTGGGTTAGAAACTTTAAATTTGGTGTGATGATTACTTTTAAGATGTAAATACACGTTATGAATGCTCTCTAAAAGGTTCGAAAATTCAATTTGACAGATAAACGTAAAAATTTCTAGAAAGGTTTTAAATTATGATTTATTTGGAATACGGAAATTTCTGGGATACTGTTGGGGTTAGAAACTAGAATTTTGGCATGGCGGTAATTTATATGATGTAAATGCTCGTTGTAGAATGAATTCTAAAAAATCGAAAGACTAAACAAAGCGAAAAAAAAAATCTAAAAATGATCTATGTATCAAAGTACATGGAATTGTTAGGAATATAAACATGAAAATCGACATGGCTGTATTTATCATGACGTAACTTCTCGCAATAGAACAGTTTCTAAAAATGTCGCTATATAAAACACTGCAGAAGCAAAAACGTTCGAAAATTTTCTATTTCTGTGTTACTGCTGAGCCCAAAACCATGAAATTTTGCTTCGGGTTAGTTTTAAAATTTTAAAAATGGTTTCTAAAAAACTTTAAATCTAAAAAGATGAAATGAACGGAAAGCGTTCTCAATTAACATTAATTTGGAATTATTAGGCATAGAAACTTTAAATATTTCATAATGCCACATATCCTCCACAAAACATGCAATTTAAATGAAACAAAACAGATAGATACCCACCTAGCATTAAATAAATTGTGTAAATATTAAATAAAGACCTGTATGAAACAGTGAGTAGGTTGCCCGAAAGTACTTGTTAAAGTGTTCCTTCTCAAGACTTTTCTCTCTCTCGCCAAGGCCACTAACAGCTGGAAGTGCCGTTTTAAATGTGATATGAATTTTTTTTCTCATTCATTTTTCTAGAGATTTTATCATAAGGTCATATTCTCAATTGTCATTAGTAGATTTTTTATATATTAACTTATTCTGGTGAAATTTCGTAATCGGGTTCATATGGGCGTATTTTAGCTTGCATGATTTGCTGAAAAAATATGTATGGATTTGTAAATTACTTCAAATGACACTTTGACAGCTCAAAGGTTATGCAGACGGTATATTCAGATTTTGTGTCATACTTTATGCTGCAATCATTGCCGATTTCTTTTATTTAATACGTGCTAAATACAGCTCAACTTGTGCAGAATATGTTTGAAAACAAAACAATACAGCGTATGAAGTGGCCAGCAAGCACTCATCATTTAAATCCGATTGAGCATATCTAAAACAGACTCTAACGATGCATTGCATGCCACTATTGATGTGTTCGGTACTTTGATACTACATCAGATTTAGAAGAGAGAATTCCTTAATTCTTATCCACAACCTCATTGCATGCGTGGAAAACAGATATTGTACAATATTAACTTTTCCGGGGGAGCACACACTGTATAAAGTATAGTCCATTCTTTTCAAACATCATATATTTGTCCTTTAAAGTTACTCAAGTTTGTGCGGAGCGTCTGATTGTGCTTTTGACTCCATTTTATACAGTTACAATTACGATATAAAATAATTTAGAGTTATATTTTCTATTTTACTTTTAATATATTGCGTACTTACAATTTTATATCCATGCATGTCTATCTTGCATGGTTTGCTCTCCCATTTTTTTAAACAGTGTATACGAATTTATATATAAGATTTTGTAATTCTACGACTTGTTTATTTTCATCATCTCAATTTATCACAGTATATGGACAATTAAAGATAACATCTCACTTTCTTTGCTTCCACATGTTATTATTAAATCTATGTTCTCAGCAATATCGCTCAGACTAATCCCTCAAAGGGAAGTCCTAGTTTAAAATATAGGCAATGTTTAATTCCGTTTTTACATTCATGTGTTAAAATATTTCTTAAATTATAGGTTCAGGGGAGGGTGTTCAAAGCATCCTGAACCCTTTTATGATAAAATTGTTCAATAGTTTAAATTTATATTGAAAAGGCGCGGATTGAAGCTTATTTTTAGATTTTTAATGTGTCTTGTTTATTACTCTGTTTTTTATGTTAGTATGCTTAAAAATTGTCTTGCATGTGAGATTCTGATTAAAAAAAAATAATAAAATAAATAAATAAATAACTCAATGTAATTTAATGCTTATATTCCCCACAAAAATAAAATAATAATAAAGGGGGTGGGGGGAACAGCTTTGGCAATGGACTACAAACATCTTTCAAATCCTTGCTCCTCATTGGGCTCAGTTCTGCACATGCTCATGAACATAATATTCTATAAATCACCAATTCATAGTTATTTATAACAATTTCATGCAAGGTATATTTTAAAAACATAATTTCCTAGTAATTTTTAGAATGTTCTAACAGAACAACCCAGATTTGCCAATGTTAACCATGAGGGCCTTCCGGGATAATAAATAAAAATCCAATAATATGGGGATAACAAAAACAGAGCTCTATGGATTATGCCTATGAGTTGTTAAAAAGACAATTGGAAAGAAAAATGACAGTACTTGGACGCAGTTTTAGTAAAAGTCCCTCAGCTTCATAAATGGAGAGGCAGATTTCTTTGACACTTGTAAGTAGATGACAGTGAAGAAGTTCTTGTAGAAAGTGACGTCGTATGTATTAAGTTACTAGCAGAACCGCCCGGCATTGCCCGGGGTTTGTAAATAATAACCTTAAACAAAACTTAAGTTTGTATGATTTTATATCTTTGGAAATTCTTTTCAATGAACCTAATTCCGGAGGCCCCATTGCCTTCCGTAGTGTCTAATGCGTTCCCATCAAACTTCTTTCCGAACGAACCTGTAATCTAGATCCCCACTACATATGGCAACATTTACCGGAAGTGCCCGCACGTGAGGGAGACAATCTAAAACCAAGTTGAGTGAGCCAAACCTCGTAGGAATCAAGCCCACAGAAACCAAAAAAAAGAATGTGCCATTAATGTTAGAAAATGTGGGTAGCTAAAGTCGAAGATAAAATTTCATAATGCAGAAAGTAGCTGAACTGTAATCTAAGTTGAAGGATCAAATTCCGGTGAAATTAGGCCCTTAAACCCGAGGAAATAATGCGCCACAAAGCGGTGGAAGATGCCTCCTCCTCACCTTGTAAATTTCATGAATCACTGTTAGCATTAACACAATATTTAATTAGCGAATGAAATCCCTTATCTAAAGTTACCTTTAAAGTAACGCAATTTTTAATTTACGGCTGTAGTGTGTAGACGTAAGTTAATGCTGAAAAGGGAGATTAATGTTCGAAAAAGGTGGTATCTGAGGTATAAAGAAAGACCGGGCCCTGGGGGCCAGGGTCTTAACTGGAATGTAGTTGGGTATCAGAAAATTTTCTAGGTGTTTTAAAGTAGCATGAAAGACGCTAAAACTATGTTAAAGAAGATTGCAATAGAATAGAATAGTTTTTAAAGAAGCTGCAACAAAGGCCCCATGAAGACGATTAATATTCAAAATTGGTTGTAGCTGAAGTCTGCAAATATTTTTCTGTCGTTCACGTAGTAGCTACAGAACCGAACAAGTTGTTAGGAAAAAAAGTTCGTGATTCGGACCATTTTTAAGGGAGCTATAACAATCCAAAAAGGGCCCAACTGTTAGTTGAGAGCAGGGACCTAACATAAAAACATGTTTAAATGTATTAGTACTTAGCGTTTTAGATCTTCAACTAGTCAAAATTAATCATAGGGTATGAAATAATCATTAGAATAATATTTAAGAAATGCGAAAAAATGGGGTAAATGCTTAAAAAGGGGCAATAGAGCTTCAAAAAAATATGAGGGTGTTGGTCTAGAGTAGGGATGCACAACCTGTGGCCTGCGGGCCAAAAGTGGCCCGTGAATCTCATCAATTTATAACTGGAAAAAATTGCAATTTTCGTCCATGGGTCGGCGGAAAAAAATCTTGAATTTCGTCAATTTGCCGTGGGAAAATTGAAAATTTCATCAGTCAGTTAAGAATTGCGAATTTCGTTGAGCAGGTGCGAAAAACGGCGAATTTTGCCGATGGGCCTCGAAAAAATCGCGAATTTTATCGATCAGTTGCGGAAACATCGCTAATTTCATTGATCAAGCACGGAAAAATCTCGAATTTTGTAAGATGAGGCGCGGAAAAAATTGCTAGCTTAACCGATCGGGAAAAATCTCCAGTTTTGTTGATCGACCTCGGAAAAATCGTGAATTTCGTTAATCGGGCACGGAAAAATCGCGAGTTTTGTACTTCAGGCGTGAAAGATCACATTTCGTTGAACGAACACGAAAAAAATCGTCAATTTTGTTTATGATGCGCAAAAAAATATCAAATTTTCTTCATCGTGAGTTTCGCCAGTCGCGAGAAAAAAAATCGCGAATTTCGTTAATTTGGAACGGGAAAAAATTGCAAATTCCGTCAGTTAGTTAAAAATCACTAATTTCATCTTTCGGGTATGGAAAAATCTCAAATTTTGCCGATTAGGAACGGGAAAATCTCATTTCGTTGATTGGATGCAGAATTATCGCGTGTTTCGTCTGTTTATCGCGAACATCATCAATTTACCGCGGGAAATATTTCAAATTTCGTCAGTCAGTTAAGAATCGTGAATTTCGTTGGTCGGGCGCGGAAAAACGCGAATTTCGTTGATTAGGAATGGAAAATCGCAAGTTTTGTCGACCAGGCTCCGAAAAATAGAAAATTTCGTCGATCGGGAATCGAAAAATCGCAAATGTTGTCGATCGAGCGGGGAAAATCGCAAATGTTGTTGATCGGGTGCGGAAAATCGCAAATTCTGTCGATCGAGCATGGGAAAATAGCGAATTTTGTCAATTGGGCGCGAGAAAATAGTGAATTTCGGCTATCAGGCCAGAAAAAATTGCAAATTTCGTTAATCGTCCCCCCCCCCCCCCACACACACACACACACACCTTCGTTCATGAAGTTCACATTTTTTTTTCGGCACTAGCTACTTTCATGCCTATGTTTATTTTTTAGCACTTTTAATAAAGCAAAATGTACTCTCCCGAATAAAGTCAAGTATATTACCACTCCTTCTAATAATATCTCTGTTATATATACAAACTTAAACTTTTGATATATCCTTGCCAACTGAATTGTATATGATGACTGGATAGCGGAACACAGAGGGATAAAATTCCTCTTCCCCCCCCCCCCCTGTCCTCTGAAACCATATTTTTAATCTGATTATAGACCACAGATCACTTCTCCGAAATAAAATTCTCTCTGTGATACTGATGTGGCCCTCGACAACGCAGAAATTTTTGTAAGTTGCCCTTCTCTGTAAAAGGTTGTGCGCCGCTAGTCTAGAGGGAAGAGTCTAAGACTCAATTTTAAAATCATGCGATGAAAAGGTGAGAAAATTAGAGTGTAAAAAATGCATAGCACACAAAAAGTTCAAATGGCCCCTGATCGGGCCCTACAGGACCCTAAGGTGCCCCAGGACTTTAAGTGGAATATAGAAAATGGAGAATAACTAAATTGAAAAATGGTAACAAAAATGAAGATTGGATTAAGAAAGGCAATTTATTAATAATTTATGGTGCAAAAGCATCAAGGGCCTTGTACCGGGCCCCAAGGGAGAAGGGACTTAAGTGGCATGTAGTTTGGTATAAATACACTTTTCAGTAGTTTTTAATGTAATCTGAGTACGCTAGAACTATGGTAAAGAAAATTGCAAGGAATTCGGATAATTTTTAAAGATGCACCAAGGGCCCTAAGAAGATGATTTACATTCAAAATTGATAGTAGTTGAAGCCTGAAATTTTTTTTTTTTTTGTCGTTCATGTAATAGCTGGAGAAACTAAGATGTTGTTAGAAAAAACGCTAGTGAATCGGACAATTTTTAAGGGAGTTATAATAGGGGGCCCAAAAGGGGCCAACTGATAGTTGAGAAAAGGCCCTAACATGAAAACATGTTACAACGTTTTAATACTTAGAGTTTTAGATCCTCGATTAGTTGAGATTAAAAGAAATGTGAAGAAATTAAAGTTACGTGAAGATGTTCTACGAAATGTGATACAATGTTCTATGAATGTTCTACGACGATGTTCTATGAAATTAAAGAAATTAAAAGAAATGTGCAAAAAAATAGGGAAATACTTAAGAAAGGGCCCTAAGGCCCCAATAAATGTATGTGAGTGTTGGTCTAAGGAGAAGAGTTCAAGACTCAACTGTAAAACTACGCATTGCAAAAGTGAGAAAATTAGGGTGTGAAAAACACATGGCACACAAACAATTTAAAGGGCCCTACAGAACCCTAGACGGGCCCAAGGTCTTAACTGGAATGTAGATACGGGAGTATAACTAAATGGAGAAAGTATCCCAAAAAGGAAGATCGGATAAAAGGGAAGCAATTTATTAACAATTTAGTGCACTAAAACTTCAAGGGGCCCTGTACCGGGCCCCTTGCAAGGGGGCCAGGGTCTTAACTGAAATGTAGAAATGGGGTAGAAACTGAAAGGAGAATTCACTCGAAAATCGAAGAAGATCGGATAGATAAGAGGCATTATTATATCTTTTTACACCTTAGTAATTAACATCTTACTATTATTATTAACATCTTAGTGCACTAAAACTTCAAGAGGCCCTGTACTGGGCTCCTTAACAGGGTGCCAGGGTCTTAACTGAAATGTAGAAATGGGGAGCAAACTGAAAGGAGAATTCACCCCAAAACCGAAGAAGATCGGATAGAAAAGAGGCATGTTATTAACAATTTAGAGCACTAAAAGTTCAAGGGGCCCTTACTGGGCCCCTTGCAAGGGTGCCAGGGTCTTAACTGAAATGTAGAAATGGGGCAGAAACTGAAAGGAGAATTCACCCCAAAACCGAAGAAGATCGGATAGAAAAGAGGCATGTTATTAACAATTTAGAGCACTAAAACTTTAAGGGGCCCTGTACCGGGCCCCCTTGCAAGGGTGCCAGGGTCTTAACTGAAATGTAGAAATGGGGCAGAAACTGAAAGGAGAATTCACCCCAAAAACGAAGAAGATCGGATAGAAAAGATGCATGTTATTAACAATTTAGTGCACTAAAACTTCAAGGGGCCCTGTACTGGGCCCCTTGCATAGGTGCCAGGGTCTTAACTCAAATGTAGAAATGGGGCAGAAACGGAAAGGATAATTCACCCTAAAAACAAAGAAAATCGGATTGAAAAGAGGTATGTTATTAACGTTTTAGTGCATAAAAACTGAAAGGGGCCCAGAGGCCCCGGACCTTAAAAAATTAAAAATCCGAGCTTCAGGTGTATCAGGACCTGTCTTGGACTAATCACATCTGAAATTTCAGATTTCTACGTGCTGTAGTTTTCGCTAGCCATCGCACACAGACAGACAGACACACAGCGTGATTTATTCTTTTATTAGTACTAGTTGCGTAGCAACCCGTTGTGTTGCTTTTGAATTGCATGAGACAATCGATATTTTTGTGAAAAATGAAATCTTAACTTTATTGTAAATTTAGAAAGCCATTACAACATTAATTTTATTAAACGCAATATTTCAAATAAGTTATATTTACAATTTAAGTCAAAAGCTTTCCCAATAAAAATGCACATATATTATAAATTTATTTGCTTAGAGCTTTTCGCTCTTCCAAGATTTTTCTTCGAATTTAGGAGTTGGTAGAAATGATGTCATTTGGGTTATCTTGTACAAAAATGAATTTGTTTGTACGAATTTATTCAGAAGCATTTTATATTTATGAATTAAAATAAATATTTAGAGAATTATTTTTTTTCTCGCTAAAACATTTCATTTTTAATGTCTGCTTCTGAAATGTTTTATTAGCCATCTTAAGGGAATAGTTGAAAATCTACTTTTCGACTTTAAATTAAATGAAAATAACGTACAATGTTTTTTTTTTATTTTGACGTCAACAGAATTTATCTCAATATTCCAGTCGAGAGTCAAATTTGTGTTTCTAAAATAAATGGATTCCCGAAGCTTGAATATGTGTCAGTTTGTATTTCGTGAAATTTTCTTGAAAACTACAATAATGTTTTCACTATTTAGTCAAATAAACTTTAATTTCAATTTAAAAATGATTTCAAACAATGATACCTAATAATCCTTGTCATTCCCCCTTTTCTTTCTTTTATCCACAAAAATGGAGCAATTTTATTTTCCATCATTACAGAAATGTCATTTAAAAATAACGTAAAAATTTTTATCTCTGAAACTATTCAAATTTTTAAATTCTATGACCACTTTTCACATCCTGTGGATACCTGGCCTTAATTTGATCACCCAACATTCCATATTCTAGGAGGAACAGCTGTGAAATACAAACGGATAGTCACTTTTTAATATAATAGATTGATGAAGTTTTAATTTCGCTATAAAAATTAGGGACAAATGCTGAATTATTTATATTATTTTAACTGCAAATGGCTTATTTCGTAATGGAGCCTGTACGCAATGGATATAGATTAAAACACATTATACTTGAAAATTATTTAAAAAGACATAATAAATTAAGATAAATTTTTCAAGCAAATTGCATTTGAAAGTAGATTTTTTCCCTATACTATAACGGGTGTAGAAATTGAGGATGCGCGATGTTTAGAAATTCAAAAAATTGCAGTAGTAATGATTGCAAAACCGACATTTAATCGTCAAGTGTTGACATTCTCAAAATGACGTCAGCCTTACGCACAGACATATTTTTCCTTTATAATATAGATAGATTTTCAAATGTGAAGTACTCCGTTTGTCAGCTAAAACTTTGTGTATGTAATGTATGAAAATGTATTCTTTTGGCTTGAGGTTCTAATTTCAGTACCGTGAAGTACAAATTCCAGAAACTGATGTCTTTTAGATGTATTCGTGTAAAAATATATAGTTTTATCAAAGAAAAGGATTGTTTCTTTTAAATATGGCACTTACCGAAGCATTACGCCAAGTGTCTCAAATTCGGTATCAGCCAAATGAAAATATATTGTGACATTAACTTTATGAGCGAAAATGTTTTTTAAATAGTGACGTCATTTTCTGTTCAGACTTAAAATAGTTATTTTTAATTGTAATGAGTAAATGGTATCATTAAGGATAAATAATCCCCAATATTTCTTTTTTTCTGCAACAGTGGAAATAATACGATTGCTACCATTTTGATGAAATTTAAAAAAAAAACTTTTCAAATTAAATTAAAAATATAAAAGTGGAAATATTTAGAAAAATAGCTAATGCGAGGACATCTACAAATGAACAGCTTTCATTTAAAAAAAAACTATTAGCAAAATTGGTACAGTAGAAAGTTCAGGGAAGATGTCTAAAAAAGCTATCTTGTGTTTTCAATGTATAGATTATTTTTTCTCTTTTACTTTAACAGTTGCCTAGCAACTCTATTTCATACAAATTATATTTAAAAGCACATATTTTTCCCAATTCGGCTCTAAAAATTTAAATTGTTCGATTACATATATGTTAAATACGTGCTTTTTTATACATTATTCTTTTATTTATTTATTGATGAAGCTTTAATTTCATTGTAGAAAATTAGTGGGAGAGAAATTCTGAACTCTTTTTATGTGCAAATTGTTTATTAATATTTCGCAATGGAGCTGGCACGGCAAAATCATTTAATTGATAAATAAAAGCGAAATTAAGCCAAAACTCACTGGGTTTTATAACAGACGATATTCTTGACATAGCACGTATTTTAATTTCATTTTTTTTTCTGTTTTTATGAGAAAATGGCAACAAAAAGATACAGCAATCTACTATTTTTATTCCCCCCCCCCCCCCCCCATTAGTTTCAACATGACTTTCAACAGAAATGGAGTACTTCAGCTGCCACAATTACAAAAAATGTAATAAAAACTAAAAAAAAAATTAATATCTTAAAATTAAATTGAGATGCAGATTTCAAACAAATTGCATTTAAAAGAGCATTTTTTTTCCTTATACAGCGGTGTAAAAATTAAAAATGTGCGATGTTTCGAAGTATAAAAATTTGCAGTAGAGAAAATTACAAAACCAAAATTTTATTTCAAATTTCAAAGTGTTGCCATTCGCAAAATGACGTATGCGTTACGCATAGATATGTTTGTCCTTTATAATATAGATAGATTTTAATTTTTTCTTGAATTTGAAATCTTCATTATAGTTGTTGTTTTAACTCCTAATACATTTAAATGAAAGTACTACATCCTTTTAATCCATTTGTAGTAATTTTTTAAAAATTTAGGAAAAATTTACATTATCTGCTGACGTTAATTTTGGATGCAAAAATACAACGAGTTGATCTGAATTTTTATTAGCTTATAAAAGCAAAGTACATATGAGGGCTCACAACCATAGTAGATCAAGTCTATTTTGAAAGAAAAATGAGATAGTTCATTTAAGAAGGTGCATAAAATCTGTTTTATCTAATCCCACAGTGAACCAAGCCTGTTTCCACATGCTTTCTCATATATGGCATCTGTTTACAGACTTGGTTCACTGTGGGAGTGGATAAAACAGATTTTATGCACCTTCTTAAATGGACTATCTTTTTTTTTCTTCTTTTTTTCAAAATGGACTTTTTCTACTATGGTTGAACCTCTCATATATTATTGTGTGTTTATCTTTATTCATAAACTATAACAGTTGGTTAGAAAAGGGGTAAAATGTTTTCTGGAATTTTTTTAAGTAGCCAGTGTTTTTACTTTTGTTCTAAAATGTATGTACATCAAGTTTTGAGCAAATCTGTCAAAAATTGTAGATTTGTATAAGGAACATACACCCCCCAACCCTATGCACACACACACTGATTTATGTATATATAGATGATCAATAATTCATTGTGTGTTTTAGAAAAATAAAATGGTATTTTACTTTAAATTTGGTGTAACTTTTAATATTTATGATTATTGCAAGCTTTTGTGATAAAATAGTATATATCTTTTCTTTGTATGAATTTAGTTTATATCATTCCACACAATATCTCTGATATTATTGTATGATATGTATATGTAGTATATTTTTAAATGTATGTCATAGTTTTATATAAAATATAGTTCAAACTATAATTGTTGAACGTCAAATTCACCTTGAAAAACATATAAAATACGATGTTACATTCTGATAGTTTTATAAATGTAGGGCAAATCGTAAGTATGAGTACATTGTATTTCAATTGATATAATTTGTTTTATTAAACATTTTGAAAGTACTTAAATTTTCCTTTATTCCAGAAATCTTGCCCTAGGTATTGGTATTCAGAATTTTCCAGAAGGCTTAGCTGTGAGTCTTCCCCTCCACAGTGCTGGGATGTCTAAATGGAAGAGTTTTTGGTATGTATGCTTGCTTATATTGTTAGCCTCCGGTACGGTATGCTATTTCTTTCTCCCAGCTTATTTTGTGTCCCAAAAAATAACGTTACCTTAGAGAAGCTAGCCATAAAACAAAGCATTAGGATTACATACTCTTTAGCAATTTTTTAAACTTCTAAGCATCGCACATTTTAATTTTTATACCATCGTATTGGAAAAAAAAAAGTTCTTTTAAATGCATTTTGTTTGAAAACTGTATCTCCATTTATTTTTGAAATATTAATTTTTTGTAGTTTTGGAGCCATTTGCTTAATATTGGCAACGGAAGTACTCCATCTCTATAGAAAGTAAAGGAAAAATAGTTTAAAAATAGCAATTATATATTTTTGTTGCCATTTTCTCGTAACAACCGATAGAAAATGTAATTAAAATATGTGCTATTTTGAAAAAGTATAAACAAATGATTTCTGTTAAAACAATGGAGCTATTATATACTATATTTAATTGTAAGTATCTATGAATCATTAGATAGCCATTTTTCTTTAGATTTTCTTGAATGATGGAATCTTTTTGCTGCATTTGTGCATTATTTTGTGATAGTGATGTGCTATGCATGCTTTACTGTAGATGTTTAAGAGTAGATCGTACATGTGGAATTCTTAAACGGATACGAATGACGTCATTTTACATAAAATAAAACGTGTGCTTTAAGTCTTAAAATTGAAATATGTTTTGTACTGCAGTAGAGTCCCGCTTAACCGAGTTATTTTCTTCTGATGGACTGGTGGCTTCTATTATTATGAAACAGCCATTATAAATGAAGTGTTAGGTGAAGATGAAAGAGCAGCCGTAAAAAAAAAAAATGATGGCCATTTTTTTCCCCCATTCTGACCAGAAAATCAGTTCTAACTTCTTTCGGCTGCTCTTTCATCTTCACCTAACACAGACCTGCCAACTGCTACGAAAAAATCGTAGTTGCTACGATTTGGACCTATAAACTACGATGCTACGAAAATCGGTCTTAAACTACGATTTTTTGCAAAAAACACTAAAAGCATTTTTTTTTTTTTTTCTAGTTGCAATGTTTATCCCGCGCAGCATATTTTTCATGAATGATTCTGTTCCGAAATTTCCAAGTATTCATTTCCAAAAGTTTTAAAAAACTGGCCGTTAGTCCGCAAATTCGGACATTAAAAAATGCTCATGAGAAAAAAAAAATTCTGGGCTGCGAAAAAACCTTCTTAATATAAAGCACTCTAATCGTGTTTTTGTAAATATTTATACAGGAATTCCCTTCCTTAGAAACAAGGGTGCCATTTTAAAAATTCTGGAGGGGGGTTCCTTGAGAGGCAAGATGTGAAACAGTGTGCAAAATTCCATGATTTGCGATAAACTATTGTAAATGACCATGAAAAGAAAATCAATTTCGTCAATTGGTCGCAGAAGTAATAAATTTCATTAAAGGAACGTGGTAAAAACGCGAATTTTGTCAAAATATCGCAGAAAGAAAATACGAATTTCATTAAAAGATCAGTAAGATATTGCAAATTTCATCGAAAGATTAGTAAGTAAGAAAACTCAAATTTCACCGAAAGATCGCAGAAAGAAAACACTAATTTAGTCAAAGGATCGTGGTAAAAAAAATGCAAAATTCATCAAAAGTTCATGGTAAAAAGTGCAGATTTCAACAAAGAATCGTGATAGGAAAATGTGAATCACGATTGTGGGAAAAAATTGTGAATATCCTGAAATGATGGCGGGAAAAAAAATTGCGAATTCCGTCAAAATGTTCTTCATCGGGCTAAAAAATTGGAACCAGGCTCCTTTTACAAATGTAAAAAAAAACCGCTGCGAAACGAAAATAAACTCTAAAAATCGTATAAAAATTTTCAGAGGAAAATAATTACTATATTGAGTTGAAAGACGGAAACCTTATTCCTTTTACGAATGTCAAAAGATGGCTGTGAAACACGTAAAACCAACCAAGCAACCACTAGATTAATTTAAATTTTGTGTGCTACGATTTCTCATTTTCAAAGGTTGGCAGGTCTGCTAACACTTCATTTATAATGGCTGTTTCATGATAATAGAAGTCACCAGTCCATCAGAAGAAAATGAAGTAATGGAAATACCGGAGGAGACACTAAATTCTGAAAAAGCAGAATTCCTTTTCTCTAGTTTACTTTCTTCTATCTTCAATAGAAGAAAGTATCTTAATCGAAATTTTTTTCGACTTCCGGTTTTCAACGGATTTGCACGTTTTAGGGGTCAGAGATCCCCAAAAACACGTTTATAGAAAATGTCTGTCGCCATTGTACCATCAAAAAGTGTATGAAGTTATGCATAGAATTGAAACAAATTTTTATTACTTTTATTTCAAAGAGCATTTAAAATTCCATTTTAAGTGTTTCATTGTTTTTATGCTGTCTGTGAGATTCTTTATAAAGTGCTGTGTGTCGGTTAACTGTTTTGTTAGTGTTACTTTTATCCCATACCTTACAAAATCTTTTTCTGTTGCCAGCTAAAACAGATATGTGCTTAGAAAAGGCAATGGATAACTCTGGTGCTATGGAATGTTATTATCACCAAGTCAATTGAAATGCATGTTTTGTTGTGCTATTTATAATGTACTTAGAACATACCTATTTGTCTACTGAGAAATTAAATTGTTGTGTAACTTTATTAAATATTAGCAGCCTTCGCCCACTATGCTGGTCAATTTCTCTAAAGGAATCTTCAATCAAACGAAATATCTAGCATAAATGAAATTTAAAAAAGAATTTTTTCTTGAAAAAATGTCTTGCACAAAATATCTAATCAGAAATCAGTAATAGTTGTCTTGTTCGTATAATCTTACATTACCCTGTTCAAAGCCAATGTTATCGACAAAATAGCTAAAATTGCCATTTAACTATAACCATTCTACATAAACTGCTGCTGAGATATGGTAAAATGACCTAAACTTTTCTGACCCTCCCTTTAACCCCATTAGGGGGGAGGAAAGGAGATTTCTAAAATCATTGAAATATATGTTTAATTATTTATTTAGTAGATTCGTTATCTTGAATTTCATGCTCTTGCCTAAAAGGGTTGCTGAAATATGGCAAAATGACCTAAAAGTTTCGATCCCCCATTTAACCCTTTTAGGGGATAAATTTTCAAAAATTCTTTCTTTGCTGCTCTAGATCGTAACAACAATCTACTATCCAAACTTCTTTATCCTGACTTTAGTCGTTTCAGCTTTGTGTTGATGAGTCAGTCAGTGAGGACGAGGAGTTTCTCTCTTTATTATATTAGTATAGATTATATCGCTCACCCGCAAGAAAAGTGACACATCTTGTCAAAAGTAAATTTCACAGGAAAGCCAAAAGAAAATTTGCATGATTTTACAGTAACATGAAATTATAGCAGTTAGCTCTGTATGCAGGAATAAAAAATTGCATAAAATCGTAAAACCCTTAAGAATGAAGACGTAGGGTGAGGTTTGGAGGGTTGGGTAATTTTACCTCCCAGCAGAATGCACCTCTCTTCTTTGGTCGCAAATGGACATATAGCACAATAAAGTGATTTTCCATATAACTATGCTTATGAAACTTATTGTGTAGCTAGGTATACCTATGATGGACCTTTTAGTGGAATAAAACGCAAAATGAATTTTTGCGAGACGTGTCACTTTTCTTGCAGGTGAGCGATATGTAATTGTAATATTATCAAATTATTTGAATTAAGAAACTTAAAATTTACCTCCTTAAAACATGCATTAATCTACTTATGTAAAATCCAAGTCTCTGTGTCCCTCACAATTCCGGTTGGACTGCCTCATTGATCGCAGCCATGTCAGAGTTAGGCTTCCTATGGAGAAATCGGTACCAGCTTCAACAATGAGTAATTTTTGAAAGGTACTAATGTGAGGCTTGCCACAATAGCACCAAATTTTGACAAATTTGGCAAAATATTGCCAAATTTGGTGACAAAAGTAAGTTGCCATATATGAAACCAACTTGGCGATAGCTGGTTAATTTGGCGAAATTCAAATTGAAAACCCATTAATCTTTCATAATCGAGCTCACCGCTATTTAAGTTTAACTCTGTGCATTGAAGGGTTTTTTTTCAAAATTTATGGGTCAAAATTTAAAGTGTAATATACAAAAATGTACGCCTTTACATCTTCATTCCGATGCTACTAATAAAATAACCACCACTAGACGGCGCTGTGTTATCTGAGAACATATTTCCACGTTTTAATGTTTTATTTTCTTGTATCACTGCGGAACAAGCGAGAATAACTACTCATATTCTTGCATATGTGTTGTATATATCTCATTTTCCGTCATTTTTGATGAGCTATCTTTCTAGTATATGTATAAATATTGTTGGATTTTTGTAATCAGCATTTTTTTCCAACCACAATGCGATTTTAAGAATATATTTATAATTAATATGTAGTCTTCTTCGACCATCTTTCTTACACACTGTTCCCTTCTGAATAATCAAAAGCCCACAATTAAACTTTAAAAGAGTAATAAAACAAGAGAAAGTAACGCAAAAATAAATGTAGTTTTTTTAAATCACTTTCACAAAGTAGCATCCTGATGCCTATATTATAGTATATCCCTTGTATTTTTCTCTCACTGTTTTATATAATATCATAAATAAATGTTGCTCCCCCCCCCCCTTTCCCTCTGGCAATAATTTTAAAAATATGTTAACGAAATAAAATGTTAATATTCTAAGAAATAGCACTTTCATATGTAACAAAAATGAATTTGCCCCTTAATTTTACTGAAGATGCTTCATGTACAAGTATTGCTTGTTCCAAGTTGTGATTTATTTTCATATTTATCAGAAAATCAAAATTGATTTCAATTGTTTAAAATAATTAATCTGATTGCTTAAGTATATGTGTTATGTACTCTTTTTAATGCAATTTAATATAGAACTTGCAAACTTCTTATACAAAAATATTAAAATGCTCAAATTTTTCTGTATAACATTTTCTTAATTATTTTCTTGAATATCATAATTTCACACTTAAACTGTGCAGTAAAACAAAATGATACATACTTTGAATGCCCTACCTTATAAAAAAAATCCCGTATTAAATTTGAGCTGATAACACATTTTAACTTAACAATTTTTTCAGTATTTTCGACCTGCGCTGTACTTTTTTTCGCTGAAATATGTCGCTTTTGCTATGTGTGATGTAACTTTACATTGGTATTCCTTCATTGAACTTTTCTTTAATTATTGATATCTCTAAAGTCTTTACACTGTGTAGGGTATATACTTTTATACAGGGTTCCAATGGGTCAGGGAAAACCTGGAAAACAGGGAATTCGAAAATTTAGGCAAAATGTCAGGGAAATTTTTTAATATTTGAAGTGGTCAGGGAATTTCTGATGTACTACTTTCCCTCAGACTCTCTGTTCTGTTATCGTAAATGGAGAAATTTTGAATTGTTCATCCATTCTAAAATTTTTATATAAAATTTATGTAAACTAAAACAATAGCATAATATGAAGAATAATTAAATCTGAAATTCATACAGTGAAGTTGTCCATTTTGAATCGTTTTACAACAATATATAAGCCGAATTTTTATTAAGAAAAGTCAGGGAAATTTTTGAAAAGGGTCAGGGAAAACCTGGAAAAGTCAGGAAATCTTTTTACCAGAATTGTGTAGGAACCCTGTAATAGTTTTCCAATAGCTAATTCCTGAACCATAAATGATTGTCAAAGTTGTTGTTTTTATAAAAGTTATGTGCAGATATTTATACAATGTCTGGGACCTACAAATATAAATTATTTTTAGAATACTTTATCTATGCTCTAACAAGTACAATAATAAAAGCTGTGTTTTTGTACAAACAAACTTACCAAGTTATGGTACAGGATAGCATAGAGCATGGAGAAAATGTTTCTTAATATTGGACATAGGGCCATAGAAACTCAAATTTTTGAACTTTTACAAAACAATTTTGACACATTGCTTTTAATATGATGAAGAACAACATCTACAACATTTTTGTAATTCAAATTAATTTTCAAAACTAATGATTTACGAATAAGGTATTGTAGCACAGGTATTGTAGTAAGAGTTGATACCCTGTATAATGTGATAGAATTCAGAGGTATCATTAGCTAACAACATGTTTAATGAAGAAATACAATTATTAAGTTTTGTGACACATTATAAGAAAAGCAAAGATGATTTTAGTGAACAAATGTACAGTGCTCCATAAACGCCCAAAAATACTCACATTCAACCAGCTAAATTTTTTTTGTTTATGCATATTGGTCTAATATTAATACGGCTTTTTTATATCTAGGTAGGATCTTCAAACTTTCAAAGTAAGAAAAAAAAATCAAAGTGTGTCACTTACCTAACTCTCCTAGTGAGTAAGAATTTGTAAGCAAAGTTTTACAAGTAAACATGTTATGTTTAGTATAAAATAATTTTTGCAGAATCATTGAGCATTGAAATATTTTTCAAATGAATCATAATTTTCAAATATAAGTGTTTATATTAAATTGAAGTTAGAGAAAATGTTATGTTTTAAATTTTAGAGGAATGTATATTCTCATGCATAAATTTGAGTTTTTAATGTAATTTTGTAAAAATAGTAGTTTTTATTATGTATTTCTTTTGTGTCTACAGAGTGGAAACAAGTCTGTGACAATTGAGTTATATTTGCAGTTTGGCAGCAATATTTTTACGTAGCCTAAATTTAAAGCCTTAACCTTAAGTAAAGTACCTAAATTTAAAAAATATATATATCTAACAATAATTTTATCTTAACGTGATATTTTCATTTGCTGCTTTTCCTATAATACTCTTAAAAGAGGATGAAAAATAGAGAAATAAGTTTAAAAAAATTACCCATCCCTATTTTTTCGCAGCATTCATTGATGACTATCCCAGTTTGCATAAGACTTCTAATTTTTCTGTGTCTTATCTTGGGTTTTCCTCAAATTTACACTTCACTCCGTCTCCACCCCCAAATGGCCTTGAATTTTACGATTCTTTGGTTAATCAGTAAAAGCTAAACATAATTTTAAAAAGCACTTATTGAAATCTTGTAAACCTTTTAGTGTTTTAGTGACATACTCAAGTTTTACTCCCACAACACACTGTTTAAGAAATACTGTCTGAAAATGTTGACTTTTTTAGTTTTTGTATGCATTAATAAGCCTCCCCCTCGGGGGAAAAAAAAGAACTTTGAAGTTTTTTTTTTTTTTTTTTTTTTTTTTTTTTTTTTTTTTTTTTAAATATTGATATTCAATCAAATGGTTATTTTTCTGACAAAAAATGTAATACAAAGAGTGAATGTTCCAAAAACAAAATATACTGTTTTGTTATCTATTGTATAACCCATTTATTATGAAAGAGGAAGACCTGGTTTTTTTTAGGCACATATTTATTTCTATTGTGTCAGCTGCTCTGAAATATTAAACGGTAAATGTAGGATTTTAAATTAAATTAATTACATTTATATACTACTTCCTTCATCTACATTGTTTTATATGTACTCTTAACATAGTGGTTCATAAACTGTGATCTGCATATTCTTTGAAAGCTTACAAACGTCTCTGTAGTGTAATTTTTTTTTTCTCATTTTAAAATCTGAGAGAAATCTTGCATGTAAACTGAAAGAAAAAATGCAAGAAATTGTTTAAAATTACTTTTTATTCAGTGTCTATCTCCTGTTTGTATATCCAGCATGCATATATTCTGAGGATTATCAATAATTTTAATTTCATCTTTGAGAGTGAATCTGTAAAAACAAAGGAAATACAAAAATGTGGTTTATGTTAACTAAGATTGAAAGCCATTGCTCTAATAGTTAAATTCATTAAACAAGCAACAATTTTATGAGTTGTATTTGTTTTAGGTAAAGTACCATAAAGTATAAAGGGATTGGTTTGTTATAGCATCTGCAATTTTTTTCCCCTTTGAATTCTAAGATTTTTTTTTTTCAAAGCCTTTCTTCTTGAAATTATATTCTAGAATCTTCTTGCATTGTTATCAACTTCGGATTTTTTTTCAGATTCAAACATGTTTTGGACCAGAAAATGTATTTAATAAAATGTCGTATTTCTATGTGGTACTTATTTAATTTCATTTTGAAGTAAAATTTCTGGTTCAAAATATGTTTAATTTAACTTTGAAAAGTATCCAAAATTAGCAGCTATGTTTATTTACAGACGCAAAATCCCAGATGAATTAAGGCTTGTTAAATATGCTGGAATATTCATGTGAGATTGTTATATTTGTTTTTAATTCCCTTAGATTAATTGAGCTGATATTAAGTTTATGAATACTAGATTAAGAGAACTTTGTATTCTCAAGAGACCCTGGTCTCCTTACTAAATGCAAATTGAACATACCGTATTTACTTTCATAATTTATGCTCCCATTAATTTTTAGCATCCATTACTTTTCAAAGAAAATTTTGGTAAAAAACAAATTTTTGCATGTAGAATATGAGAATTCAAATTAATGAAATGGTTAACCTCATTGCCAATGAAACAATTTCGATCCTTTATTCTATGCTTTGTATTCTTTTTTCTTTGCCAACAATTTCTGTCCTTTACAATAGTTCAATAAGTTAAACAAATTCTTTATTTTTTCCCTGTGACTTTTTCCTATCAGTTGTACTGTGTGCAGATGGAACAACTAGTGTGGTTTCACTAATCCTGTGAAATATGTGCTAATTTGTTTGAATTCTCAATGTTTAGAGAAATAACAATTTGACAGGAGATTTTATATTCAGTTCATGGTGTGCTGCTTTGTTAAAAATATAAAATAAAATTATAAATAGTAGCAGGACAGCTGGAAGAGAAATCAGAGGGAAAGAAATGCTTATTCAATATTAGCTCAAAATAAAATAAAAATAGTTAAAAAAAAACCCTCACTTTTATAAGCGTTCAATGTATATCTTAAAAATCATGTCTAATTTAATGCTTGCAATTCATCTAGTTAAAAAAAAATGTCCCTTACAATTTGTTTATTTAGTTTGGACTTTAAGATGCACTGGGCGATGCATCGATGCATCACAAGATATCGAGTTAAATCACAAATCATCAAACCGATTTCCTGATCTTTGAATTAGCGATGTATCACACCGGGATCGCAAATGAATGGGAGAGTACAGGGAAGACTGGTTTCGGCTCCGATGTAAATAAACAATGCGTGCATAGCTAAACATCAATGATGTACAAGACCAATGGCAGAGTAAGGGGAGACCAGTTTCTCCTTCAATCATTTAAGCAGATAAACTATGCAATCCAAAATCGCTGCATGCTTCATATTTTCAAGTCTGTTTTTCTAGCTGTATGAAGGCACCATGATGTTCATTTGAGAAAATATGGTGATGCAAAATATACATTTTTCCTAGGCCACATATACTCTGACTCTAAACATGTGCAATAACATATAGAGCCAGTTGATTTTTCACCTTGTATTGACAGGAAAAGAGGATTGGTTCATTTGTTTATTTTGATGGGACAAGCCCCCCTCCCCCTTTATTTAAAGGAAAAAATAGGTAAAATATAACATTAAATAAATGTATGAATTAAAATAAATAGTAAATGTATTAATTTTGCTAGCAGCTGAGAAGTGAATAAACCCCAAGACACTTGTAACAAAAGTCTAACACCGGGATGCATCGTAATAATGTGATTTTACTCTGGTGATACATAACAATGTAGAAATTGAGACATCGCCCAGTCCTATATGTCCGTGACGCGAAAAGACCTGCTCATTAATGCTAATCTTATGGAAGAAATTTATAAAGATATCTCGTTTGCATTTCAATAGTTTTAAATCTTTTTGCATTGGATAGCTGAGGTCAATCTGTACAAAGGCTGTTTTTTACTTTTACAACTTTGATTGCAGTTTTTTTTATGAGGATGCTTTCACTTTTGAAAACGGTTCAGAAAATGAAAGTGTCATCATTAAAAATACCTGTAAACAAAATCGAAAAAATGAAAGCCTTTGTACAGATCGATTTCAGCTATCCAATGCAAAAAAAAATAATTTAAAAATATTTAAATATAAACGAGATATCGTTATAAATTTTTTCCATATGATTAACATTAGCGAGTGGGTCTTTTCGCTTGACTGGAGTAGCCTCTTAAGTATGGAAAATTCACCTCTTTTATTTAAGCTTATTAGAGACTACAAACTAGTGAATTTATTAAAAATATATAACTTTTGCTCTGTTTCTTTTTTAGCGATGGTAACAGAAAAGGAAAAAAAAAAGTTATTTAAACTATCTATCCAGGATTTCTAAATTGTTTTCTCAGCGTATTATCACAATTTAATTAATATTAAACTGTTTATTAAAGCATATTTTTTATTTCTATTTTCTTTTATGCTTAAAATATTTCGTTGTTACAATTTCACAGCCAGTTGATAGATTTCGGTGAGCTTAATTTTGGCACATCATTAACTCCATTGCTGTTGTAATTTGTATGCAGTTGTAACCATAAAGAATATTTGATGTTTTGTCATTTGCACCTGGCTAACAGAAAAATACCTTAATATTAATTTATAATTATTAAAATGTTGTACTGTCATCAGAAACGCACATGTGTATGTATTCTTTATAATTCTAGCATAGCAGGAAGTAAGTGAAAATTTTCACCTGTACATACAAATGTTAATTTAAATTAAAAAGAAATTTGCTCTAAACAAAGCAATGAAAATATATATATAAGCACTTTAGGTCCTGAACCATAGAGATGCATCACACTAAGAGGCACTATAAATGTTTTCATGCTTAAGAGGCTACACTAGTCATGCGGATAAATTCGAACGCTAATGTAAAGTCTGTGGGGGTGTTATTTTCGAATTTCTCACTTTAATTTTAATGTTTTCGGATGATTTTTTTTTTTTTTTTTTTTTTTTTTTTTTGCATAGGATAGCTGAGGACGATTTACAACCGGGCTAGTTTTTACTTTTTCGATTTTAGTTTCAGATTTAAAAAAAAAAAAAATTACTTTAACTTTTGGAACCGGTTCTGAAATTGAAACTGTCCTAATATAAAAAAACTATAACCAAAATCAAAAAAGTAAAAACTAGCCTGGTTGTAGGTCATCCTCAGCTATCCTATGCAAAAAAATCATCCAAAAATATTAAAATCAAAGTGAGAAATTTGAAAATAACGCCCCCATAGACTTTACATTAGTGTTTTCCTTCTTCCCATGCCTGAAGTGGGCCCTTAAGAGTAAAAAATTTGCTAACTTAGAGGGGATCTTTTTCAGATTCTAGAAAGCTCTTAGGATTGTTTTATTGCTTTTCGAAAACTATTTATAAATTGCTGAAACTCTTAAACATTTTGGTTAACCTTAATTATTTATTCATTAAAATGTTATATACAGTAGATCTTTATAACGCAAACCTAAAAACGCAAGGTTGTGCGTTATATAAAATTTTGCATTATATGGATCACATCATTAAATTTGCCTTATAAATATGGCCAAATATGCCTGAAACATATCAAAATTCATTAGAATATCTTTATACTGCATTCCTTGTTACCAAGAGCTATCCAAATTATAAATTTTTGCATAACATAGGTCAGACATTGTTAATTTACTTTATAAATATGATCCAAATATAACTGACGCAACCATCCCTTATATTAGACATTTTCATAAATGTTTATTGTAATAATAGCATTTTTTTCAGTATAAAGGTCTTAAATTAGAAGATAAAGTTGAACTAATGTATCAAATTTAGTACTCTAGAGAGTAGCAATATTTTACAATGTGAAAATGCAGGTGTTTTTTAACTGCAAAAATCATTGTTTACATCTGTGAAGTTGTGCGCTATATGGAGAATTGCGTTATATAGAATTGCATTATAAAGATCTTCTACTGTAGTTGTATTTATATTATAAATAGTCATCCCCCTTTTTTTATAATTTCAACTTTTCCTTTGAGAAAAATTAATGATCTGAAGAAACTCTCATATTTTTCATATTCCATGCTTTTAACTCCCAAAAATGGCAAATAAAATGTGCAAAACATATGATTAATTGTGGTAAAAGGCAATATTATATTGAATTTACATTAAATAATTTGTGCATAACATATTAAACTATTTTTAATTTAAAAATACATAATTACATCTGGATAACTTAATAATTAACTTAAATTACTTGACTACAGACATACACAGATAAAATTTATTACAAACAGTTAAAATATAATTAAAAGTAAAAATTTCAGCTATTTCCATAGCTCTCATCAGTACACAAACAGAATCACAAAACAGCAAGAGCGCCACAGCAATCGAAAAGCAGTTAAAATTATGGTTTAACCAGGGTAGCATATTCAGCAGGAACCTGGGTAGCTTAGTTAATTGGCGATTCAGCCAAAACAGTCATACAACCCTTAAGAAAGACACGACTAATATATATTGAGCAATTGGATTCCACAATTTGTGCACTTTCAAAATCGGAACATGATCTCAAACTCAAGTACATGAACAATCAATCTTGAATTTAGAGTATCTTTATTGAAAGAATTTTTATGTTCCTTGAGTCTTGCATTCAGAAAGCATCCAGTCTCACCAGTGTAAATTGAGCTGCAACCTTTACAAGGAATTTTATAAATGACACCATTCAGGTCAAATTTCGAATATTTATGTTTAAAGCTATTGAAAAAAATTACCAATGCAATTTAAAGGAACATGAGCTGTACTAACATTAACATCCTTGAGTATTGCTGAATTTTTTTTTCCGAAATATTACTCTAATAAGGCAAAGATACAGTTCCTATAGGATTGACATGCTGGTAAGGATTATATGTGCAGGTGGATATTATTGATTACAGCCAGTCCCCCTTGTATAAGTTATCTAGATTTTTGTCAGTTATTCTCAAACCGATGACTGTTTCCTCTCCTTACAGTATTAATTTCTCATTTAAATTTCTTGATGATTTGAAGAATTTCTTTATACCTTACAACTGTGTGATGGCTTCTTTGAATGTGGTATCTTTGTTCACGTCTATCCCAATAAATCTAGCCTGCCTCGCTGTTCAGAGCATGTGATCCGATTTCGCTAATGCTGTTAATTTAGATATGGATGTTGCTATTAAACTCATTCAATTTTGTCTGACATCAAATTGTTTCGTTTTCCAGGATACATTTTATAAAAAGTTAAAAGGAACTGCAATGGGCTCCCCCCCTGTCCGTGAGAGTAGCAAAGATTGTTATGCAGTATTTGGAGAAAGATATTATTGTCAGTTTGGGTAATAAGGTTAAGTTTTGGGTGCGGTATGTGGATGATGTTCTTATAATTGCTGAAGAAGATAAACTTCTAGAGATTTTAAACAAAGCAAATTCTTTTTTCACTTCAATCCAGTTCACTATAGAGTTTGAAAATAACAAGTCACTCCCTTTCTTTGATGTTTTGCTCCAGAAAGAAATTGTTAATAATATTCCTATTTTGAAAACATCTGCTTACAGAAAAAGGTATGTCCTCCGGGCAGTATTTAAATTTCAAATCCAATAGCTCACTTTCACATAAAATTGCAGTCGTTAGATCGTTATACAACAGAGCCTTGAGATTTTGCAGTGACAGAGTTAGTTTTAATAATGAAATTAATAAGATAATGAATGATTTACATCTCAACAACTATCCACGTCGTTGATGTCATAGTTATTTCAGAACTTACGAGTAAATCTGACCAATATTCCCTCCTTATTAGCGTGTCAAGCCTATAGGAACTGTATCTTTGCCTTATTACAGTAATATTTCGGAAAAAATTTCAGCAATACTCAAGGATGTTAATGTTGTGACAGCTCGCGTTCCTTTAAATTGCATTGGTAATTTTTTCAGTAGTTTTAAACATAAATATTCGAAATTTGATCTGAATGGTGTCATTTATAAAATTCCTTGTAAAGGTTACAACTCGATTTACATTGGTGAGACTGGACGCTCTCTGAATGCAAGACTCAAAGAACTTAAAAAATTCTTTCAATAAAAATACTCTAAATTCAAGATTGGTTGCTCATGCACTTGAGTTTGATCATGCTCCCGATTTTGAGAGTGCACAAATTGTGGAATCTAATTGCTCCATATATATTAGTCGTGTCTTTCTTGAGGGTTGTATGACTGTTTTGGCTGAATCGCCAATTAACGAAGCTACCCAAGTTCCTGCTGATTGTACTATCTTGGTTAAACCGTAATTTTAAATGTCTTTTAATTGCTGTGGCTCTTGCTGTTTTGTGACTCTGTTAATGTACTGATGAGGGCTATGGAAATAACCGAAACGTTTACTTTTAATTATATTTTGTTTTTAGTAAATTTTATCTGTGTATGTCAGTAGTCAAGTAATTTATGATAATTATTTTTAATTTGATTTATTTATATTTTCAAATTTATTTTATTTTTCTTATAAGTATCTTTAAATTTTAGGTTTGGACAATTAAGTGGGCTGGTAGAGCCAATCTTTGGGACTGTAGGATGTATAGCAATTACATTAGCACAACCTATACTTCCATATGCCTTAGCATTTGCTGCTGGAGCTATGATATATGTTGTTATTGATGACATCATTCCTGAAGCTAGATTACAGTAAATGAAAATTTTATCTTTGTGTTAAGATATTATGTATTTTTTTACCGTTATATTATTCAGTCAGTCTGAAAACCTGTTATTGCTGTTTTTCTAATAACTGGCTATTATGTCACTAATAAGTATGCAAAAAGCTCCTTACTTATTTAAATACTGTATTTATTCTTAGCTGATTCATTATTTTCAGTTTTATTATTTTATATATTTATATTTTTATATTTACAAAAATTTAGATTCAGAATAGCTGTTAATATTTTTGATTTATTTTAATAAAATTCTATCAATTTTAAAATTTTGTTTACATGGACCCTTTTTTATTTTTAAACTTAATTTTTGTACTTTCTAAAAAGTAATTGTGTAATTACAGTCGAACCTCGTTATCCCGACAGGAACCCCGTTATGCGCAGGGGGCATTTCGAAGATTTCTACGACGATGCGTAAAATGCCATTTTTTTCTCAAAAATAAATTTTTAAAAATTTTTTTTGTGATAAATGCATGCCACAATGCATATAATGTACCCTTCAGTAATATTTAAATTAAAATTTACAAAAAAAAAAAAAGAAAAAAATTAAATTTTAAAATTTTGAAATTTTTTTGAAATTTTTTTTTTACCTTTATATTTAAATATATAAAATTCGATGCACAGTTTTACTTATATATATAAACCAAACGTTTATAAAAAATATTGGTGATTTTTATTGATATGGAATGCGCAGGGGACATTTCCAAGATTTCTACAACGACACGTAAAATGCCATTTTTTTCTCAAAAATAAATTTAAAAAAAATTTTTTTTTGTGATAAATGCATGCCGTAATGCATATAATGTACCCTTTAGTAATATTTAAAGTTAAATTTGCAAAAAAAAATTTAAAAAAAAATGAAAAATTCTGAAATTTTGAAATTTTTCAAAAAAAAATTTTTTTAACCTTTATATTCAAATATATAAAATTCGATGCACAGATTTTTTTTTATATATAAACCAAACTTTTATAAAAAATATTGGGGATTTTCATTGATATGGAATGCGCATGGGGCATTTCGGAGATTTCTAAAACAACGCGTAAAATTCCACTTTTTTCTCAAAAATGACTTACAAAAAATTTTTTTTTGTAATAAATTAGCATAATGCATATAATGTATCTTTGAGTAATATTTAAGGTAAAATTTACAAAAAAAAAAAAAAAAAAAAAAAAAAAATTATTTTTAAGGTCCCTTGTCCCCTTAAGTGGGTCAGTCATAGTGTGTGGGCTTATTTATTCAGATAAAGGATTGAAGGAAAATTTCTTATTTATCTCAATGGGTATTTTAGCACTTTTGTGAAATGTTTGGCTAAGACATTTCTTACCGCTTAATTTCCGTCCTTATAAGATGGATTATGAAAAATGGTCAATTTTCTTAAACTGTTGAGATATCCAGAGTTGAAAATTATTCAACGACGTAAAATACGGACTTTATTTACATTACAATCATATGCAGAAAATCGGGACTTTGAAAAACTGATGGGATAAGCGGAGTGATGCGAAAACCGGTTGTCAGGATAACAAGGTCTATTACTGTCAAATGATGTAAATATTTCATTGGTGACAAAGCCAGCTGCTTGCAGATAAAAATTTCATTGTATGATATGAAGTAAAGCTGTATAGTTTATCAGCTCGTATACCAATATATTTTTTTAATAAATTAGGCACCCGCAACAACCAAAAACTTTTATCAAATTTAAGAATTCAAAATTTTTGTAATAAAAAAATTTTTTAATAATTTTTTACCTTTTTAGTAAAGACTTAAAGACAATTACAAATATCTTATAAAAGTAATGTTATTATATTTCTCTCCCCCTCCTCTTTTAAAATCGAATTCGTTTTAATTATACATATCTGGGATAATTGTGTTCTGGGTATTCCCCGAATTTCTAGATATTTCTATCCACTCTTCCAGGATTATAAGATTGTAATGCTAAATGAAAAAAGCAAATCAGAACTGAAAATGTGCTGCAAAAATGTTACCAAATATTAGCAATAAACATTTTACTTGAAGCAGCCGCCCTTATTCAGGTCCTGATCAGAATAAAATTGGCAAAAATTAAGTTTATAAAATTATCTTTTCTTACATTAGAGACAATGGCAGTAATTATGTTATTCGTATGGTAATTGAATATCGTGCAATTATAGTGTAAGATGTTATGTAAATTAATATTTGTATTTTGCATCTATAATTTTCAGGGGTTTTTACTTCATCACAATCACCTGTGACATGTTATATTGTATTTTATGTTGCTCTACTAGGTTCATTTTACTGAAAATTTAAAAAAGTTGTATGGATTTAAAGTGTCTCTTCAAAGATTTCTAAATTTTGTCTTAATTAAGAATTGTAATATTCCATCTTGTATGATACAGTAGAGTCCAGATTATTAGAGTCCCGCTTAACCGAGTTTCCGCTTTAACAGAGTTATTTTCTTCTGATGGACTGATGGATTCCATTATTATGGAACAGCTATTATAAGTGAAGTGTTAGGTGAAGATGAAAGAGCAGTCGTAAAAGTTATAACTCTATTTTTCTAGTCAAAATGAGGAAAAAATGGCCATAATTTTTTTTTAAATTATGGCCATTTTTTTTCCCATTCTGATCAGAAAATAGAGTTCTAACTTTTTACGGCTGCTCTTTCATTTTCACCTAACACTTCATTTATAATGGCTGTTTCATAATAATGGAATCCATCAGTCCATCAGAAGAAAATTATCCATTCCAAAGGTATAAGTTCGATTGAAAAAAACTATTTAATACTTTGAGCAGAAAGAAGAGGCTACACTTGCAATTTTCATGACACTAATAGAATCATATAGCTGTCAATTTGTATGGTTTTGTTGCCACTAAAATTTAATACAAATTTTTGCCATATTTAATCGTTGACAATTGTTAGATTTTGGCGATTGAATTAGGCAAAATTTACTGGTAAGATGAGGGGTTCATCTTCCGGTCCCAGGCCCATTTGTCGACGCAAGGAACCACCCGTGAAACAAGCCCCGCGGCGCATCCCGAAGGTCGCCGCCAGACAAGCTCCAACAGAGCGGAACCCCACGCAAACTCCGGTCAGGTCGACGCACTGCCCAGCGCACGTCATGCCGACTATTCCCAAGTTGGTGAACAATCGATGCGATAGTTCTCACCACCCAGCTAGAAAAACCAAGTGGTCCCTAAACTTGGTTACTCGAGCCGGTAGACCCCGCAAGCCATCGCAGGAACCAGACGCCTATAAAGACGCTGGGCCCATGGACTGAACCGAGGCTTCCCGACCCGAATTTAATTTACGGACAGGCCCCCAAGATCAGATACCATTTTCCGGCAGAGACATTTTTGTGGGCCAGCCGATAGGAAAGTTAATGAAGGGCCCCTAACTTGAAAACCAGGGAGGACGGGGAAAATCCCTCCGGCCGTAAAGCGACCCAGCTCCTGGCTTTTCGCCCAAACCACCCGGCTCAACCGACGGAACCCCTCGCGGATCACTCCGGGAACCAGTTGGCCCAGAGTAGGTGCCGTTAGCGACCCCAGGCGGGCACGGAAGGCTCCACCTAGACGGAATAGACTCCGCCTCGCTAGGGGGTTGGACGGAACGGAGTCCCGCCCGCCCCCACCGACTCGACTCCATCCTAGGACAGAAAACCAGCGGAGGCCGGCAGAAGCCCGCCCGCCACTACCTTATCTCACGGCTGTCGAGGGTATCCAGGCCCGAAGGCCCCTGACCCCGTGCAGTGACCGACCGCTACCTTTGTTAGTGCGTTCGAAAGTTAGGTGGACACACCTCTAGATCCTCATCACCAGGCGAGGAAAACTCCGGTACCGCATAGACACGGAGGACCTGGATCGGACCAAGAGTTCACCTGAAGCACGATGAGCCGCCGCGTTACCGGCGAGCCTCCGGCCCGTTTCCCTGCGGGAATAGCGTTCTATGGTGGACCTGCCGGCCGACCCCCTCCCATGGGACACGGCACGACATGGAGCAACCAGAGCCATACTGGCCTCCCCACGCGACCGCTCCTTGGTCAACGGGGGCACCGCCAAACCCTACCACCCTGAGGGTCGGCTCCCAACTGCTCCAGCTGAGATCCTCGGAGGGATGAGCCACCCAAGTCATAAAGTAACCTGGGCGCTGTCCGTAACCCTCGCCCTTCGGTTGCTCTGGGAGTCCCTGCATGGCGATCCCGCGAGCCCCGTCGTCACTAGCGAGCACCGAGGACTTTCCACTACTGAGCCCTCACTCATACTTCAGGCTCCCTCCTAGTCAAATGGTGGATGGGGTCCTATCGCCTTAGCTAGTCTTTGCCCGGCGACACCGTCCGGCCCTTAGACCGGCACCGGGATCAACCTATGGAGCGTCGCTATCCGGCTTGGCCAGAGAACCCGGCTGCCGGGGGTGCGCCCTCCCGTGGACGACCGAAGGGCATTGCACCCATGCACAACGTTTGTTAACCGTGGCCACCGTGCTCAACGCCTGTCGGAGATGAGCCTCTCGAGGAGGTGGCAAATCGTCCCCATCCGGCCCCCTCGCATTCGTACACAACGAACTCTGCCGAGCTTCCGGTCACCTCTCCCACTCAAGGGGTCGGGTCGGAACCACCCGGAGGGGCGGCCACAAATTTACGGGTAAGAAAAAAGTCTTAGAAATTGGTAGCTTTGCAGTAGCATAATACCTACTGCAGCAAAAGAGGAAAAAAAAAAATTGCAGCAAAATTGACAGTTAACAAACAAAATACTATAAAGGGCTTTTTCAAATAAACAATTTCATTCCCCATTTTTCTTAAAAGTAACGGAAATGTACATCAAAGAAATGTTACTAGTGCCATAAAAATGAATGAATTAAGTAAAATTTATATTTCATCTCCTTAGTTGGTGACGATTTGTGTAAATCTATCTCTGTTCTATCAGAGTTTTTTGCTTTTCCGAGGTGAGCTTGGTCTATAATAACTCGGATAATCGGGACTCTACTGTAGTACCAAATGCTCAAATTATATAGATGATCATATTTAATTATATGCATTAGATAAGTGGTGGTTCATATTTTATAAAGGACGTTGTAAGTAGTTTGTCACTTAGAAAGATAATCATATTTTGTCACTTCGAAAGATAATTGTATTAACTTCCTTCAAATTATATTCAGATATTTTAATCTGATCTATGCAAATCAGTTTCTATTCTGAATTGGTGTAGTTGCCATTTTTTTAAATGATTTTCATAATCATGAAAGCATGTATATAAACCTGATTCTCTTGCAGAGATTCATCTGATAAGCAGAGTTGTATAATATAGACGCACGCGCGAAGGGCGTGCGCAGAAAATTTTCCGCAAAATTCGGAACTTTGCAGAAATTTTTTTGGGGGAGAAAAAAAAAAAAAACGTAATTTTTGTTCTTGTAACTTTTTTTTTTTTTTTTTTTTTTTTTTTAAATACCGAAATGTTAAAAATATTTCCCTATTTTATGTATGATTTATTTATTATTTGCCAGGGATGATTCTGTTCCGAATTTTCCGAAAATTTCAAAAAATCGGCCATCAGCCCGAAAATTCAGGCATAAAAAAATATCCCTTAAAAATATTGCGAATTTCAACAAATGATCGCCGAAAAAAAAAAAAAAATTTCGTCAATCGTTCGCAGAAAAAAAATCACCCATTTCATCAAAGCATCGCGGAAAAAACGCGAATTTCGTCAAAGGACCACGGGAAAAAAACGTGAATTTCTTCAAAGGATCCTGGAAAAAAAAAAAAGATAATTTCGTCAAAGAATCGCGGAAAAAACGCAAATTTCGTCAAAGTAGCGCTGGAAAGAAACGAATTTCGTAAAAGCATAGCGGGAAAAGCCCGAATTTTGTCAAAGGATGGCGAAGAAAACGCAAATTTCGTAAAAGAATCGCGGAAACAAATTAATTTCATCAAAAGATCGCGAAAGAAACACGAATTTCGTCAAAGGGTCGCGAAAAAAGCGCGAATTCCGTCAAAGGATCACGAAAAAAACACTAGTTTCTTGAAAAGATCGCTGAAAAAACGCGAATTTCGTCAAAAGATTGCAAAAAAACACGAATTTCGTCAAAAGATTGCGAAAAAACACGAATTTTGTCAAAAGATCATGAAACAAACAGCAAATTTCGTCAAAATACCGGGAAAAACACGCAAATTTCGTTGAAAGATCGTGAAAAATACATGAATTCCGTCAAAAGATCGCGAAAAATGTGAATTTTCTCAAAGCATTGCTAGTTTCGTGAAAAAACGAACAAAACGCGGTCAAAAGATAGAAAAAAAACTGTAAATTTCTTCAGAACATCGCGAAAAACGCAAATTTCGTCCAAAGATCGCGAAAAACAGTGAATTTCGTCCAAAAATCGCGAAAAACACGCGAATTTCGCCAAAAGATCCTGAAAAAATATGCGAATTTAGTCAAAAGATTTGAGAAAATTTGCGTGTTTTTCGCAAAGATTGCAAAAAATAACTGAACTTAGTCAAAAAATCGCGAAAAATAAGCAAATTTCTTCAAAAAGATTGTGAAAGGAGCTCGAATTTCGGTAAAAGATCGCAAAAAACACTCAAATTTTGGTAAGAGATCGTGAAATCACGTGAATTTTGTCAAAGGATCGCGAAAAACACGCTAATTTCGTGAAATGGTTGCGGAGATTTTGTTTATTTTATTTTGTGATTTGCTGAATTTAGATCCCTAAAGGTTCCTTTTCATATGGTCTTTTTTGAAAAAAAAATGGTCCCCTTTTACCATTTTTTACTACAAAAGTTGAGTAGGAGTCCTGTATGTTGTATTCATAGGCTTTCCTTTGATTAGTTAAAATTGCTGCTCTAAAATAATATTTTTAAAAGCCAAATAAACTGATTTTTTTTTCTTCCTGCTGCTAATTTTTCATTATTGCAATCTGTACCCAATTGTCGCTTAGAATGCCCAGAGTTAGCAAAATGTGTGGAGAAATTTTATCTGAGTAATTATTTTTCAAATGTGAAATTTAACGGGCTGCTAGGGCAAATTAGGCCTAGAAGCCACAACAACTTAAAGCAGAGTTTAAGATTAAGTGTCCACTGACATGCAGAAATAAGTTAGGATATAATTCAAACATAACTTTATTAAAACCAATTAAAAACATGATTAAATGTATTAAATATAACAATATATGGCCATAACTTCGGCCAAGAACTTAAACAGCTCATATATTGAGCCTTTACTAATATCAGTTACATTACTGAAATATAACATGCAGAAACGAGCCATCTGAACATGAAGTCGCTCCAATATATACCCACAAACAGAATACCACTTCGTAACTAACAGTGAAACATGCAGTCATAGAAATCATCCAATTAGAAACCAGCATACGTCATCGGCACGATGACGCAATACCTAAGTTGGAATTCAGTCATTCATCTCCAGATGCGTGGAATTCGTAAATGTATGACGTCATATCTTGTGAAAAACGAAACGCTCGTAAGTTAAAAGCTGAGAAGATTTCGTAGCTGAGCTAGAAAACAAACATCGATACCGAGCAGTCTCAGAATTGGGCCGCAAAGCAAAACGACTTTAAACGTTGATATCTATGCCGTATTTCGATATCGGCAAGAAATGCCGCGATATGACATCAATGGCCCGCCTTCCACACATCTGGAAGATGTTAAACTTGTAATTAAAAAATGAAACTAATTCAAAACTTTATATGGAGTTTCATTAAAAAGGTATTTAAATATTTTCCAAAAGAATGCTAGCTTTCTTTCTTCTTTAACTCCAGTACAGCAAGATCCCAGTTCAATATGAAATAAGTACAACTAGAAAAAGTAAAGCATTTTAAATTAACTTTAATTCTCAAAAATTTTCTTTCTAAATTTTTCTAGTGTAATTTTAGTAGGTGGTTTTGTAAAGTAATCAGCTAAGTTTTCATTACTAGATACATACTTTAAATAAAACAACTTTTCATATACTAAATTTCTTAAAAAATGATATCTTACGTGTATGTGCTTAGTTTTACTATTCTCTATAGGAGAGTTAGAAAAATCTATAGCAGCTCTATTATCACAATATAAGTTAAACTCTGAAAAATGAGATGGAAAAATTTGCAGTTCTTTACCCTCTTTTATTATGTTAATTATCCAAATGAGTTCTTTAGCAGCATCGGTTAATGAAATGTACTCCGATTCCATTGTGGAAAGAGCTACACAACGTTGTTTAGAAGTTCGCCAAGATATTACAGCATCATTTAAAAATAAAATAAACCCCCCAATCGATACTCGATCGTCTCGGTTAGATGCATACTCGGCGTCACTAAAACAATTTATTGAAAAGTTATCATTACAAGAAAGACTTAATTTTTCATATCTTGTATGATATACATAACCAAGTACCTTTAATAAAGCTAACCAATGTATTTTACCAGGATTGCTTTGAAATTGTGAAAGAAGATTAATCACATAACTAATATCGGGACGTGTCCTACTGGCCAAAAAGGACAAACATCCAATTAAGTTACGATATGGAATTTCTTCCATTTCAGCAATTTCATCATTAGTTTGAGGGCAATCCTTTTTGGAAAATACAACCCCCTTTGAAATGGGTAAAGAAACAATAGGAGGATAATATTCTTTAAATTGTTCATAAATATTTTCAATGTAATCCGTTTGTTGAATAGAAATACCATTTTTAGTTTGTTCAAAGTTAATCCCAAGTAGTTTAACGGTCTCCCCCAAAACTTTAATGTCAAACTTTTGTTTTAACACATCTATAACTTTAAACATTTGATCTTTATCCTTTCCTAACAAAATCATGTCATCAACATAGAACAGCAAGACAATTTCGGAATTAAGAGAATAAACACAGTTGGTCCACTCGAACTTCTTAAAATTTAAACTTTCTAAGACGGAATGAAGTTCGTAAAACCATTCACGCCCGCTCTGATGGAGTCCATATAGAGCTTTCTTTAATAAACAAACGTGATCTGGTGTTTCCAATTCTACGAAACCAACTGGTTGTCTCATATATGTAACTTCCGACAAAGGGGCATATAAATATGCACAGCGAACGTCCATTTGAATATGATGCCATTTCAATCCACAAACTAAAATCGAGAAAAATAAACGTATTATAGTGAAATTAACCACAGGGCTAAAAACCTGATCATACTGAATGCCTTTCTCTTGTCGGAAGCCTTGTGCGACGAGACGAGCCTTAAATCTAATTATTTCGTTCTCTTTATTGCACTTAATAGTATAAACCCATCTGCTTCCCAAGATCCTAGCATTCGAAGGTCTTTCTACCAAAGTCCAAACTTCTCGATCTTTAATAATTTTAATTTCCTCCTCCATCGCACGCTTCCACGATTCTGCTTGAGGGGAACGCATTGCTTCATGAAATGTATTTGGAACGTTCACCTGATCCTTCTTTAATTGTCATTCTTTTAAACTATTTGCTTCTAGTTCCTGATTTACGATGCCCGTAAAGTTATTTTTACCACTGAAGTCAAATATTTTTGGATCGAAAGGTATATTTTTAGATTCACAATAAGTTTTAGCATCGTTTTGGGATCTTAAACGCATATTGGTCCCCAATATACTATAATAAATATCGGTACGCGATCCATCTGAACGAGGAACAGCCTTTCGAAACCACTCGATGTTTGATTTAGTTAACGTAGGAGATTTAGATACTGTTTGTATCGGTATAGAACTCTCCGACTCCCCCTCAATTAATTTAACTTGTTTATCGGGTTCAACACACGATTTTTCAGCATCAGAAACCTCCGAATCGTTTAAATCCAATGCATCCAAATGGAATAAACTTCGGTCAGAAACCCGTTTATTTTTAACTGGTTCCTCTATTCTAACATTGATGGTTTCGATAACTTTGTCTTTTTCGGGGATCCATACACGATAGCCTTTTGTGCGAAGAGCATAACCTACAAGTACCCCCTTTTCAGCACGCATATCAAGTTTACCGCGATTATGTTTAGGAATTCCAACATATACAGTGGAACCGAAAATTCTTAGATGTTTAACAGACGGCACTTTTCCTCCAAATAATTCGAACGGCGTTTTAGTGAAATTCTTATGGCAAGTACGATTGAAGGTATAGACAAAAAATAGCAAAGCCTCCCCCCAAAATCTTTCATGCAGTTTAGACTCATTAAGTAACGTTCTTACTGCATCTAGGGCCGTTAAATTGAATCTCTCAACAAATCCGTTCATTTCAGGAGAAAATGGGTTCGTCCTCTCAGGTTTAATACCTCTATCATCCAAATATTTTTCAAATTCCCTTGAACAAAACTCGCCACCGTTGTCAGTTCGAATATTAATGATTTTGTTCCCAGTAAACGTTTCAGCACGCTTTTGAAATTTTACAAAACAGTTAAAAACCTCGGATTTTTCCTTCATCAAGTAAACGTAAACTTTTCTGGAAAAATCGTCGATTATAGTTAGAAAATACCTATTACCGCCTCTACTTTTTGTTTTAAACGGGCCTGCTACATCGAGATGCAACAGCTCTAACGGCTTTACAGACCTAATTTTACCAATTGGTCTAAAGGAAACTCGCCTGGCTTTACCAATTTTGCAAGGCTCACAATTTAAATCTTCATTTTTGAGTGAAGGCATTCCTCTAACTGTATCAACGGTTTTTAGTATGTAATCTTTATTTATGTGGGCAAACCTACGGTGCCACGTTTCTAAGCTGTTTTCCATATTAATCTGGTTAACCTCTGGACTATGAAAATTTTTGTCATTACGTTTAATATACTGAGGAAAAACATGGTAAAGGCCATTTTTTCGAATAGCTGAAAATAATTTACCACCATTTAAAAATACATCTATTCTCCCATTTTTACCGACAAAAGTAGCTCCTTTCTCTTCAAAGAGATGGCCCGCCATCAAATTATGTCGTAATTTAGGTGAATATAAGACATTGTTTAATACAACCACCTGATTTCTGCCCTTAACTTTACAATTAAATTTTATAGTTCCTCTACCTAGAACTTCACAAGCTACCCCGTTAATTGCCGCTTTCATTTCCATCCCAGAGATTGGCTCAAAATCCCAAAATAAATCTTTACGCGAGCAAAAATGGGAACTAGCTGCAGTATCAAACAGCCAGGCAGTATTATCAGTATTTGAATTATAATATGCTTCAGCTATAAAACCCACTTCACCATGTTTTTCACTAACCCTATGTTTAAACCTTCTACAATTTTTAGCAAGGTGGCCACTTAAACCACATTTAAAACAATTTCTAGATTCATTACGTTTAAAATTAACACTGGGATCTGCTGCATTTACCTTCTTATTAGAAGATCTAGACCTCTGATTTGTAGATTTCCCCAACTTTACATCATTATATTTATTTTCACTATTATGTAAAGCAACTTCATTAAAAATACTTAAATTAGAATTTTTGTTAAAAGAACAATTAAACAACTTTAATCTTGCTTCCTCAGATAAAAGTTCGTTCAAAACATTTTCAAAGGTAAAGTCCTTATCCGAAAAACGGTAAATAAGCTGGACAATACTTCTGTACTCATCAGGCAAATGTCTAATCAGCTGAAACGGCTTTAACCACTCTGAAATTGGACGTCCGGCGTCTTTTAGTTGCATGATGATATCCCTCAATCTAGCACCATAAAGATTCATTTCCTCACCAGGCTGCAATTTGCATTCGAAGAAAGAGTCCGTCAATTCTACAATACGTGCACGACTACTGGGACGAAAATGTTTCTCTAATGTTTGCCAAGCTACATATGGATCCTCTATACCACTTAATAAAGGCCTCAAATCTTTACTCACATTCAAATAGAGAATGGAATAGGCGCGTACTCTCCTTGCCAACTCAGCTGCAGTAGGAGCCTTCGCTGGATCTTCAGTTTCCGGTAGTTTTGTAGACACGCATTCCCATAGAGATTTCTCCATCAGAAGAACACGAACATCCTCTCTCCACGTGCTGTAATTATAAGACGTTAATTTATCGATGGGAAGAAACTCGGCGCCCGATGAAGACATCATGACTTTGAACTATTCAACTGAGGTACACAAGAACAAACTTATAAATACCTAACCCCTCTGCATATCGTGGGCTTCAATCAAGGCTGGGCCCATAACCCATAACGGGCTGCTAGGGCAAATTAGGCCTAGAAGCCACAACAACTTAAAGCAGAGTTTAAGATTAAGTGTCCACTGACATGCAGAAATAAGTTAGGATATAATTCAAACATAACTTTATTAAAACCAATTAAAAACATGATTAAATGTATTAAATATAACAATATATGGCCATAACTTCGGCCAAGAACTTAAACAGCTCATATATTGAGCCTTTACTAATATCAGTTACATTACTGAAATATAACATGCAGAAACGAGCCATCTGAACATGAAGTCGCTCCAATATATACCCACAAACAGAATACCACTTCGTAACTAACAGTGAAACATGCAGTCATAGAAATCATCCAATTAGAAACCAGCATACGTCATCGGCACGATGACGCAATACCTAAGTTGGAATTCAGTCATTCATCTCCAGATGCGTGGAATTCGTAAATGTATGACGTCATATCTTGTGAAAAACGAAACGCTCGTAAGTTAAAAGCTGAGAAGATTTCGTAGCTGAGCTAGAAAACAAACATCGATACCGAGCAGTCTCAGAATTGGGCCGCAAAGCAAAACGACTTTAAACGTTGATATCTATGCCGTATTTCGATATCGGCAAGAAATGCCGCGATATGACATCAAAATTATTTTCAAGATAGCAATTATTTTAATTTTTAGGAGTACAATTAGAATTTCAGTGTGCTCCAAAAACATAATTTTAATTTTATTGCTACAAAATTAGATTTTTACTGCTACAAAATCAGATTTTTGCTGTTTCAAAAATGGATTTTACTACTCCAAAATCAGATTTTTGCTGCTCCAAAGGTGCTTCAAAATGGATTTAGTGCACTTTCATCCTTGCATCAGTCTCTTTAATGATGGTACCTACGAATAGACCTCTCCCTATAAAATATGATTCAGTTGTTTCAGAAGCAATGCCGTATTATTTTTGTGAACAGAGTGACTGTGGCATTTTGTGAGAAGAGGTTACAATATTAAGTATTGGGCTGTTTCTAAATGCATTGACAAAATAATTGATAAGAATTCACCCTTTCTTATCATGGATTTTTAGCTTTATTATTTTTTTAACTAAAATAATTATTCTTTAATTAATATCAATTAATTTTTAATTTAAATGGTAATTACTTTAAAACTACTGTTTTTAATTAATATTGTCAAAATAATATAACACATTATTTTATTAAACATTAAATTAATTTGCAGAAAGTATTTGACCCAATATTTGCGTGTGCAGAAAGTTTTTAGTTTTATACAAGTCTGCTGATAAGTAGTCTTATATAAGGTTGTTTCTTTTTTCAGCAAATTTTGAGCTTTAAAGGTTAATTTTTGCTACTGTAATAGGCTAACTTTTGTCATATTCTTTGAAACTGCACCCACAGTATCTTGCAATACACTCAAGTTTTTAAAATGTCAAATACTTATAATTAAAATTCTTCCATGAAAGTACTGCTTTAAATATTTCCTATCCCATATTAGTGAAATTTTTCCATATACCATTCTTTAGCCTTAAATTGTACAGTTTGTAATTCTGAATCTTTACAAATTACACTATACAAAAAGATTCAACAATATAAAAATTAACTATGAATACCTCAGATGTTTTAACTCAGGCACTTATTTTATATAATGAACTACTACAAGGCCTGATATTCAGGGCAGAATTGTGGAATTCACACTCGAAATTTCAAATTCACTCCCAATAGAATTTCACAATTGGGGAAACTCCCACCCAAGAAATTTCTCCTTTACAGTTATTGAAATTAGAAATTCTCTGATATTATAAGACTATGCATAGGCTTTGGAAATAAAAAATATATACAGAGTGTCCAGTCTCAACTGTGTCCAATGGCTAATTCCTAAATTGTTAGACATAGATGTATAGTTCCAATTACAAAAATGTTTTAAATGAGATAAAGAAGTATTTTAAAAATTGACTTGTTTCAATAAAAACAATTCTTAAAAAATTAAGAAATTAATTTTTTTTTTTTTATATATAGTCCCACAGTCGAAACCTGGCCTGGATACATTTTCACCCAATTGGAAAAATTTTAGCATAACAGAATAGGGCTAAATCAGTGCAAATTGAGGATTCTGAAAAGGATAGTTTAAAAGAAATATTTACTTTTGAATAATAAAAATTAAGTGCACTGTTGACTTTGAAAAATAATCCTGCTTGTACAGAAATTAATATGAAATAAAATAATGTGATTGAAGCTCTTTATTCAGTGTCTAATATCTAAAATTTCTTACTGGAAAAATACAATTTAACTTTCTATTGCTTATAAGTATATAATTTTTCAATTTTCAACTGTGAAATTACGCTTTAAATTATTATTGAATATTAAATACATGAAAATTTTCACATTGCTAACTAAGCATAAATCAACTTTCGTACAAGCATAAACTAATTTTCTATTACTTCTTTTTTTATTTTCTTTCTCATCTTTAAATTACATCCTTTTAACTGTAGACCTGATGTATACATATTTACTTTATTTGACTTTAATTAAAAATGAAACAGAATAGCATCTGTTTTTAATGATATGAAACTTTTCTAGAGTAATTATTTCTAAGATATTGTAAGTCTGTTGTTGCAACTTTCTTAAAATATCAGTGGATGATTTTAAAAATGCAAATTTAAAATAAAATTGAAATCAGTGTTACAAATAGTAACATGTTTGACTTTCTCAGGAAAAAAGTAAATACTCCTTATTCAGTCTTACTTAATATTACTTCAAACCATCTGAAATCAAGTGTTCATTTATATTATTTGTTAATCTAAGAAAGATGATCATTCTTGCTTATTTTTTCCCATAAGAAACTAAAATATTACTGTTACCAATACATACAACATAAAAATAAAGTTTTCATTGTCAGAAAGTAGTCGTTCAATGCTGGTGTAGTACACACACACACACACACACACACACACATATATATATATATATATATATATAAGTCCTTAAATTTTAAGTATTTTGAAAAACTTTGTATAAACTTTAAAAATTCTACTAGGAATTTTTTTTATTTTAAATTTATAAAAATAGCTGAGAATCACTCAAGAGCCTCCTAAAGTTTCATTTTAGTAACTTAAGTAAACACTTGTTTTAGTCGGACTAAGTGAAGCAGTCAGACTAAGCTGAAATGTATTAAATAACTGTTTTTGTAGTTCTAAAATTAGCTCTTAAAATTACAGCACTTTTAGCTCTTAAATAGTACAGTACACTCCCACAAATCTGCAAATGTCTGAACACACATCACACGCTTTGCACATCATCGCAGATGTAAACAAGGAAACCTTCAGTTCAGATCTAGGGACAAAATTGCAGAATTTTTTAGTTTTATATCATTCCATTTGTATTTTAATATGTAACTCTTGATATGACTAAACTTGTGGTGTTCCATGATGGAAGTATAAATTTATTTTTGAAAAACTCACGATATTGCTGATATCACTGGTAATCGCAATCTTTTTACCAAATGTATTTACGTATTAATCAAGCTTTTTTTTGGTTAAGACTGGCTAAATTTGAAATAAAATTTATTTCCTTTATGATTTTGATGTATTAGGGCACATTTATGAGGAAAATTTCATTGAATAATTCAAGGAAAATGCATCTCATCTTTATTATGCATATTTAATTATATGTTAATTATTTACTTGATCTTTATCTTCAATAATTTAATTATTTTTCAAATTCTTTCTTTTTATCATTTTCGTTTATTACTATACTTAATTATTTTAATATTTTACTGTATTGCAAGTATTCATTATAAATTTGATTGCATTATTACATTCAAATTACTTTAAAAAAAAATGTAAAAAAGCAATAACCAGAAATCCACGCAACTTCTTGTTCCAAGCTGTACGAATTTGAGAAAATCCACTTCAATTTGAAAATTTGAGTTAAGCTGCCTTAAAAAATCTAATGTGAACATGGTTTACAGTTACAAAAGAGTTTACACCACATACTAGAGAAAAACTCTTTGAATTTTTGAATTCCTTGGAACAACATGGTCTGAAATTTATAAGTGCAGAGGTTAATCATTTGACAGTAGAACCAAAATTTCTGAGTCTTGCAGGCAAAACTCAAGGAAAGAAAACCTCTTATTTTCTTCATTCCATTCTTGGATTTTTCTCATAATATAGTCGGCTCACAAGCAGAATAATGTTGTATGGTTGCAATTTTTTAGTTAATACAAATTTTATACAATAGTTTACTGGTTTTAAAGAAAATAACCATGATTTTTAAATTCTGCAAGTATGCCGTTACCAACAACATGATGGTGTGCTCATGAGAATGCTTTTAAGAGTTTGAATGCAGTGCTGTTTCATTCAGAACAAATTCTGAAAATGAAAAGGGTAAAATTAGATATATAGCTAAGTGCCTTCTGGAAAAATTAGATTTTTTATTTAGAATTCATGACATTAGTGTGAGGTTGTATTCCGTAACGCCTTGGCAATGCAATGAAAAAAAAAGACAGAGTATGTGGACATTTTAATTGCTAATGAAATGTATGGCACTCTTATATCATTAACAGAGCTGCTAATTAATAGCTTTTTGCTATATACAAGGATTCTGCTGAAATGTCTGGAATCTATTCATCTTCTTTAGCTGATGAGATTTGAAAACAAAATCGTCAAAGAAACATGAGCAAAGTTTTGATGAATCGTTTGACTCCAAAACTGAATCAGGAAGTCAATAAAAAAAAAGGAATCGGGATCAGACTACTTTTTAAATGATGGTAAGATTTGGAGAGGAAAGTAAGATAAGGGAAGAGAGAGAGAGGAAGATATTACAAACTCTTATGATGCTGCAGAGAAATTTCAGAGTGCTTTACAATATCATCATAGAGTGCAGTTTTGCTTTAGAATTCATCCATTAAAAACTATCTTTTATCCTTGAAAAATAAAGATGGAGAATAAAGAGCTTCTACTTTTCTACCAAAGGACATTAGTGACGTCTACCCCAGCTATAGTAAGCATGCCGGCCTGGATGAGATTTTTTTTCCAAATGATTAAATTTCAACTAAGCATTTTGCATATTTTTAATTTAATTTTATAGTGTCCTAGGAGTTGTTTGACATCACCCAATTCTAAAGTTAGCAGAGCACAGCAGCAATAAACTGGTCTGTTAAAGGTCATTTTCTGTTTTAAAACAGGTTAAGTGCTAATTTATTGACAGAAAACAATTAAGAATGACAGGTCAATCTTGAAGCGATAGATTCTATAGAATTTTCATCTTGTATAGCTATTGTCAAATTCAAATTACCTTTTTTATATAAAATAAAAAAAAAATGCTTAAATTTTAGTAATTAATAAAAAATACATTTAGAATTTTATAAATAAATAAATTTTTTTACAGTATGGAACCATTTATCCGGAAACTAATTATCTGGAAAACGAGTTATCCAGAATGATATTTCTGATAGACTGATTTCTGAATCTTTGCAGAAAAAGGTGTCATGCACTGCCAGTTTGACATACACTTTGCTTGAAACAATTGTATAATTTGATGACAACATCTAGTATTTCAAATGAAAACATATTTAGTTGTATTTTAGATGTTTTAATTTTTATGCAGAGGAAACAAAAGAATTTTGTTCCTAAGGGATTCCCATAAATTACCTTCTTTTAAACTCTGGTTAACTTTTGATTCTTCTTGCATTGGTTTTTAATATAAGTAATCTAACTAGTAAATCTGCAGATCAGGAGCCTCAACATCAGATCTGCAATTCATTGTTTTTAGACACACTCTAGTAATATTCAATTTCCTGCAAACCGCAATTTAAAGTTTTCAAATTATGTAATTATTTATAAGAATAAAAAATACGAAGTTTTCAGACATTAGAAGCATTAAATTAAAAACGTTGTTATGGAAGGATATTTTGAATTTTCACAAGCTACTAATTCTGGTGTTTTTTGTAAATAATAAAGTATTCAGGGGGGTGGAGCCCCCCTGAACCCCCCGTGGTCTCATTAATTTACATATGTAACTTTTTATTGATTGCACTAATGATTATGGTAAATCTTTTTACACTTCCGAGCCTTATTCTTCAATACTGGTGGGCAGAAAAGGATTTACATTGACGCAATTATATTAAAAGTTTAGGTTTTACGAACGAAAATGTAATTTCCTTTTCAGGGTGTATTCCAATCCAAACTGCTTATTTTCTGATTCATTTTAAAATTCATTTTTGCTCTCAAACGCATCAAACTGGGAAATTCTCTTATTTAGAAACTATATAATGTGCCGTGCTTCTTAATTTTTTGATAAATGCAGAAAATACTGTAAAAAACGCTGTCAAAGTTGACGTTTTGAACCGAATTTTCCAAAGCGGACGATCTGGGAATGAAAAAAATGGTCATACTGAGAAAATAATTGTTTAAAAATCAAATTCTAATTAATTGAGCTGAAAATGAAATCACACGGCATGTTAAACATGTCTTCAGAAATCACCCCAGCAAGTTTCATGTTTTTACTTTTAAAAATGAGTCCAAAAATGTCTCAGAAAATTTCGAGCTGTTGAGGGTGGAAATATATTTTTTCGAATACACCCTTAAAGATAAAAAAATTTTCATTCATATTTTCTAAAATGAGGCGGCATAAAAAAATTTTCATTCATATTTTCTGAAATGAGGCGGCATTAAGAACAAACACTCGTCAAAAAATATTTTTTCAGGCAATCTAGTTAATGTTTGTTTTTAAGAATGAAAATATTTATTTCCCGATACAATGACGTCCTTTTCGACAGCGATAATTTTGCGGTGCATAATTTTGACATTTACTATCAATTTGCTTTTCAAAAGTTTTTTTTTTTTCATTGAAATTTTCGATTAAAAATTAAATATTTCGGTTAGCTGCGTCCAGACGATAAACCGTGAGATATTAGTAACATTTTTATAAAAATATTTATAATATTTTTATTATAAAATATAAATATATATAAAAAATATATATATATAAATATATAACCATTAATTAAACATAACCTTCCACCGTCAAATATTATGAATTAAAGCTGTAAGTATAAAAAAAAATAAAAAAATAAAAAATAATTTATTATAAGAATTATTATGGAAGAAAAAGAAAAAAGTGGACACCGACAAAAAATTGAAAAGCTTATACATTGAATTACGTTATCAAGGGCACAGAATTCAATGATATAAGCAAAATGGTTGTTTTCTGTGGGAAAAATAAGCTAAAGCTAAAAGTTATTTTCCCCTGTGCCCAAACAACCATAAAATCAAGTGAATTGATTAAAAATGAAAGCAGAATAGAAACAAATAATATGAAATGGAAGAATCAATAAAACGTATTTAAATATTTATAGGATATAAAATATAAATAATAAACACCATACAGATTAATATTTCAGTATTTTACAAAAATCCATGCGCACATGGCTGCCAGTATATCAAAAAGATTAAGGTGAATAAAACAGTTAAGAAATCACAGTAAATGATACCAAAGGATGCAGTTAATACATTTTGAAATAAAATTTGAAATACCTTGTTAAACACATTTAATCTAATATAAAATAAATAGATATTAATTACATTATTGAAAATGCACTATTAAATTAATTAATAACAGTTTAACAATATCGTCAAAATTAAGCTAAAAATACCCCCTGGTGTATTAAATTATAACTGAAATGGAGCTAGAAAAATTAACAATTAGAGCTATCTTAAAGAGACAAATTTAGTGCTGCCATCTAGTATTACTTCTATTAAACAACTAACGCAAGATAAATATTTGTAAGCATTTGAATGTAAATAACTGTATAAATAATTGTAAGCATTTGAATGTAAACAACTGTATAAACAGCAAAACCAAACATATCCTTATATATAGAGAATTATAAACCGAATATAAACCACACAATGTATTTAAAAACTATTGTAAATAAAATTTAAAAGCATACAATATATTCTATTAGCTAACTTATTTAAACTAAACTAAGAAATAAATAATTCTAGAACATTGATAATATATAGCATATAGCTATATGCTATAAAACAAAATTCAGTAATAATTAATATAAATAATTCTTAAATATAAAAATTATTTTTTATGAATTATATATCGGATATTTATAAAATGAACAGGAAATAAAAAACATGTGGAAGTAAATAGAAGGTTAAATGATACTTAAATACCCATTACTTAAAAAGCACAAATATAGAGTGTGGATTATCTTCAGACATCCATAAAAAACCATAAAGTATGAATGTGGGACATTCAAAAACATTAAACCGATAATAAATATTAAAAAGAATAGAGTAATAATAATAAAAATCATTACCCAATTTTAATGCATACAGTATAACTATATTTATATTATACATACTTATATGTATATTATTCACTATAAGAATGGCATACTATTAGTAATTAATATGATATTGTCCATAGTAAATTTAAAATTTAATAACAAATAATTGTAAATTAGATTAATCAATAATTAGGCTAATTATAATATTAATGAAATTCTCCAATTACATATAAAATATCAAATCAACATCCATATAAAATGCGTAACAAAAATATAGTAATAATACAAGAGCCCCCCCCCCCCCTTTTTTTTAATTTTTTTTTATATATATATAATTAACCATTGCGTATTATCCAGACAACACCACCCTCCTCTGTACTCTAACATCTACCCACCCAACCAACCTATATTTTTTTATTTTACAATTTTTAATTTTTTATAGATATTTTTTTATTTTATAATTTTTTTGTAATTTTGTTTACGCATGTGTTAATTTGTTTTAATAGATCATGTAAGAAAAGTACTAATTGTATATTAATGAATATATGAATTTTTTTGGAAAACCATGATTTAATGCATCATAAATTAGTTTTTTAATATTATTGTTAATTAGAGGAGAAGAACATAAACATTTTATTCTATATAAATGATTAAGTATTATATTACGAAATACAGAATGATGTAGACAAGATTTAAAATTTGTAAATGTATTAACTTTGAATTTAAATTCTTTACGTTTGTCATATATATCTGTGATTGTTTTATTGTCTTTGATTGTAATTTTAAGATCTAAGAAATTAATTGTATTGTTAGATAAAAGGTTTTCCGTTAATTCCAAATTAGTGGGATAATCAACTGGAAATAGAGTAATTGCAGATTGATCAGTATCAATTAAAATGATGTCATCAATATAACGATATAAATGTAGATTATTATTAGTAAAATTGCGTTCATAATGATATAAGTATAAGTCAGAGAGTAAACTGGAAGTACAACCGCCTTGTGGTATACCGACATGCTGTAAATATAAAGTATTATCTTGCAATATATAATTATTATAGATAATGAAATTAGTTAAAGATTTAAAATATGCAATATCTATATTAGATGGTAATTCCAGTTTTTTATAATATTTTTTAAATAATGCATTTATAATTATATATATATATATATTTTATATATAAAAAAAATTCCTTGGAAAAATTCTTCAAAAAGTTTTAAGAAAATTTTCTCTCAAAGAGCCCTCTCCCCCTACAACTATTGACATAAAAGATTTTTCTCACAAATTGCTTCAGTTATGTTTTATGTAGGTAATATTGTTCCTAAATATTTTGTTGTGAAATTTTTTATTTGTTAGCATAGTTAGTCTATGTAAAGGAAGTAGAATAACTACTTTTTAGGCTACTATATTAATGATTTTCAATTTTATTTTACTAAAGTAACTATTTTGATTGTATTTGTCCTGTGGTGACCCTGTTTTAGTGACATATAAGCATCGTTTACATACTACACTCGAATTCTGTTTCATTCTACTTTGGTACCATCATTGTATTTCCGAACCCATTTCCAATGAACAAGCCGGTTTGAAGGTGAAACTAGCCTATGTGATTTTTTTCGCTGAATCACACCTGTTCCCTCTTAGGTAAGTAATCCAGCGTTTACCCATGATTCCTTTCGGGTAAACAAATCATCAGCACCAGTTCACCCGTTAGTGTGTTGTCTCCAACATTTGATTGTTTTGTCAAAGTTGCTTTTATTTTTGCGCTATTTATTGTTTTTTTACAACTTTATTTTAAGGTCTTTTTTGTTTTCAAAAATGCAAAATCATGTCAATTCTTCGCAATGGATGGTCAAAAATTTTGTTTTCTGCGATTTTTGAATTTTTAGCATACCACGGAGATTTTTCTGATATTCGTAAAAGGAATTTGGTTTTAAACTTTTAGACTAATATAGTAAACTTTATCCTCCAAGTTTTTCGATTTTTTACCGATTTTCAGACTTGTATAAAACCAAAATCTTTCTGCGCACGCAGATATTGGGTCAAAAACTTTCTGCAAATTAATTTAATGTTTAATAAAATAATGTGTTAGCATATTATTTTGATGATATTAATTAAAAATAGTAGTTTTAAAGTAATTACCATTTAAATTAAAAATTGATATTAATTAAAGAATATTTATTTTAGTTAAAAAAATAATAAAGCTAAAAATCCATAAGAAAAGGTGAATTCTTATCAATTATTTTGTTAATGCATTAAGAAACAGCCCAATCCTTAATATTGTAACTTCTTTGCAGAAAATGCCAGTCACTCTGTTTTTGGGATTGCTTCTGAAACAACTGAATCAATTTTATAGGGAGAGGTCTATTCATAGGTATCATCATTAAAGAGACTGATGCAGGGATAAAAGCGCACTAAAGCGCACTAAAATCTGATTTTGGAGTAATAAAATCCATTTTTGGAGCAGCAAAAATCTGACTTTGAAGCAGCAAAATCAATTTTTAGAGCAGTAAAATCCATTTCTGTAGTAGCAAAAATCTAATTTTGTAGCAATAAAATTAAAATTCTGTTTTTGGAGCAGTCTGAAATTCTAATGCTAATAAACTCCAAAAAATTAAAATGATTGCTATCTTTAAAATATTGCCACATTTGAAAGAATAATTACACAGATAAAATTTCTCCACATTTTGCTAACTCTGGGCATTCAAACGACAATTGGGTGCAGATTGCAATAATGAAAAATTAGCAGCAGGAAGAAAAAAAAATCAGTTTATTTGTCTTTAAGAAATATTATTTTAAAGCAGCAATTTCAAATAATCAAATAAAAACTTATGAATACAACATACAGGACTCCCACTCAACTTTTGTAGTAAACAATGGTAAAAAGGGACCAAAAAAGACCATATATTTCGCATAAGAAGGAACCTTTAGGGACCTAAATTCAGCTAATCACAAAATAAAATAAAATCTCCGCAACCATTTCACGAAATTAGCTTATTTTTCGCGATCCTTTGACAAAATTCACGTGATTTCACGATCTCTTACCAAAATTTGGTGTTTTTTGCAATCTTTTACCAAAATTAGAGTTCCTTTTGCGATCTTTTGACTAAGTTCACTTATTTTTCGCGATCTTTTGACGAAATTCGCGTATTTTTTGCAATCTTTTGAGAAAATTTGCGTGTTTTTCGCAATCTTTGACTAAATTTGCCTGTTTTTCGCGATCTTCTGACAAAACTTGTGATCTTTTGAAGAAATTTACAAGGGATTTTTTCTATCTTTTGACCGCGTTTTATTCGTTTTTTTTTCGCGAAAGTAGCGATCCTTTGAGAAAATTCACGTTTTTTTCGCGATCTTTTGGCGGAATTCGTGTATTTTTCGCGATCTTTTGACGAAATTCGTGTATTTTTCGCGATCTTTTGACGAAATTTCGTGTATTTTTCGCGATCTTTTGACGAAATTCGTGTATTGTTCGCGATCTTTTGACGAAATTCGTGTATTTTTCGCGATCTTTAGAAGAAAATCGTGTATTTTTCGCGATCTTTTGAAGAAATTAGTGTATTTTTCGCGATCTTTTGAAGAAATTAGTGTATTTTTCGCGATCTTTTGAAGAAATTAGTGTATTTTTCGCGATCTTTTGAAGAAATTAGTGTATTTTTCGCGATCTTTTGAAGAAATTCTCATTTTTTCAGCGATCTTTTCACGAAATTCGCGGTTTTTTTTCGCGATTCTTTGACGAAATTCGCGCTTTTCTCGCGGCCCCTTGACGAAATTCGTGTTTCTTTCGCAATCCTTTGACAAAATTAATTTTTTTCCGCGATTCTTTTACGAAATTTGCGTTTTTTTCGCGATCCTTTGACAAAATTTGCGTTTTTTCTGCGATTCTTTGACAGAACCTTTTTTTTTTTTTTTTTTTTTGCAGGATCCTTTGAAGAAATTCGCGTTTTTATCCTTCGGTCCTTTGACGAAATTTGCGTTTTTTTCCGCGATGCTTTGACGAAAGGGGTGATTTTTTTCTGCGAACAATTAAACGAAATTGTTTTATTTCCGGCGACCATTTGTTGAAATTCGCAATATTTTTAAGTTATACTTTTTTATGCCTGAATTTTTGGGATGATGGCCGATTTTTTTAAATTTTCGGAACTGAATGCCTTAAACTTTCGAAAAATTCGGAACAGAATCACCCCTGGCAAATAATAAATAAATCGTACATAAAATTGGAGAATATTTTTATTTTTTTGTTGTTTAAAAAAAAAAAAGTTACAAGAACAAAAATTACTTTTTTTTTTTCAAAAAAATTTTCCGCAAAGTTCCGAATTTTGCGGAAAATTTTCCGCGTGCGCGTCTATATTATACAACTCTGCCGATTTTTAATAAGATTTTCAATGCGATTCTTAGCGTGTTTTTTCCCGTTCTGCTGCGATTTTTTACATTCGTTAAGAAAAAAAATCAGTTTCAAACTTTTAGCCTAATATAGTAAATTTTGTCTGCCACGATTTTGGAAGTTTTTGCCATTTTCAATGCAATTTTTAGCCCCCCCCCTTTTTTTTTTCCCCTTCCATGATGATTTTTCAGGGTGTCTACAGAATCTGGGAATCATGGAAAAATCAGGGAGGTTTATCGATCTGGAAAAATCAGTGAAAAGTCAGGGAACTTTGTAAAAATATTCGAAAATCAGGGAAATTGGTCTATATGCGAAATTATTCGCATTTTTCACCTTGCCAACGAGACTGATTCGTCTACTTTTTACATACCATATTTTTTCACATGTTGATAAGTCTTTCCCAATATTTTTAAAAAGATGCACATAGTATGAGTTTTTGATATTTAACGCAAATTAAGGTGATTAGATTTCCTCATTTTCTGTTGATAGCGTTTATATTGAATGCAATTTACCCATTTTAAAGTGATACATTAGTATAACCTGACCAGGTGGCCAGCTTAATCCAATTAGCTATCCTGTCAGATGTAGATAAGTCTTAGAATTTAATATTTTTCAGAAAATGAGGAGATGTACTGTTCACCATATATCCATTGGCCACTGTATGAAGTTGGGCTAAATTTTGAGTTCAGATTTATAAAATGGTCAACCAATACTTAATGAATATTAGGCATTTTTTTTTGTTTATCTCTTGTTTTTTCTCCCAAATGAGATATTAGCAAGTTGGATAAGTGTTTTATGCGAGGAATTGGTTTACATGAAAAAATACCGTATGTATACTAATAATGGAAATCAGGGAAGTCTGATAATGATAGTCAGGGAAATCATGAAAAAATCAGGGAACTTTTTTTTACAATTTCTGTAGATACCCTGTTTTCTGATATTCACAAAAGGAATTCTGTTTTAAACATTTAGTGTAATAAATTAAATTTTGTCTCCCGCGATTTTTTGCATTGTTGCGCTTTTCGCGCAGATTTTTTTTTTTTTAATATTAAAAAAAGAATTGCTGTTAGAACGTTTTAGCTCTCACGGTAAAAAATTTCGCCCTAAGTTTTTCGTTTTCTCGGCGATTTTTCAACATTAATAATAAGGAATCTGGTTTTAATCTTTAAGTTTAATTTAAAAAAAAGTTCTCATTTCAATAAAATTTATTTGCAATACAGGGAATTTTGGAATTTTTCCACCCGTTTTGAGGCAATTATTTATTTTTGTTACGTTCGTAAGAGTAATTCGGTTTCAAGATTATTTTCTGTATTGATTAGGACGATATATAAAAAACTCCTTTGACAAAGAAAATTAAAGGTAAATTTATTATCGAGTTAAATACTTCATTATTGATAGTTGTTTTTTAAAATAGTATTACAGTAGATCTTTATAACGCAAACCTAAAAACGCAAGGTTGTGCGTTATGTAGAATTTTGCGTTATATGGATCATATCATTAAATTCACCTTGTAAACATGACCACATATGTCTGAAACATATCAAAATACATTAGAATATCTTTATACTGCATTCCTTGTTACCAAGAGTTATCCAAATTATAAATTTTTGCATAATATAGGTCAGACATTGTTAAATTTACTTTATAAACATGATCCAAATATAACTGATACAACCATCGCTTATATTAGGCATGTTCAAAAATGTTTATTGTAATAATTTTTTTTTTTTCAGTAAAAAGGTCTTAAATTAGAAGATAAAGTTGAACTAATATATCAAATTTAGTTCTCTAGAGAATAGCAATATTTTACAATGTGAAAATGCAGGTGCTTTTTAACTGCAAAAATCATTGTTTACATCCAAGAAGTTGTGCATTATATAGAGAATTGCGTTATATAGAATTGCGTTATAAAGATCTTCTACTGTACTATTGTAAAATTAAATCTTCATATAGATAATTGGAAATAAGGTAATTTTCTCTGCATATCATAATTTTTCTATTTAATTTCAATGATATATTGGGAAGTTTGCTCCAGTATGTTTATCTATTTATTTATTTATTTTTTAGCTTGATAATCTGATTGCTTTATAATATTGATTTCGATATCGTAATAAATGACTTCCCCAAAGCAAAATAAAGGGAAATTAGGTCTTGAAGATTTGTCTTAGCTATTTTCTTTTAAATATTACCAATATGCGATTTTTGATAGTTTACTAACAGAAAAATCTGTTCTTCACAATAATAATAATAATAAAGCCTGAGAACATGGCTGAGATCTGTATGGGCCAGGATCGGGTCTTACTGTTTTCCTGAAGGATTGGGCCAGGCTGGTCTAACTTATTTTTTCCTTACCGAGCCATCACTGGTTTCATTCTTCCTACTCTTCATGGGCCAAAATATTAAGTCCCGCTTTTAACCCGGCCCTTATGAAAATCATTGTCTCGGCGGCATTTTAATTCTCAATAAAGCAAGAGAACGAAGATTTACATGCGAAAACAACTGTAGATGGTTTCTGTTTATGTTTACACCGAAAGTTTGTACCGCAGTTCCCTAATCAGCCAATCATAATTCAGAAGGAAAAATTACGCAGCTTCCGTTTTTTTGCAGCAGAGGGGTTTTATGCTTGCGTTTGTAAATGGGTGCAAAATGAAAGCAGGTATGATAGTAGCATATCATCCCTTCTTGAAAAGCCAGTTTGATTCCAAGTGACTCTGTAAACGATGCTTATAAGACATCTTCGAGATTTCTTGTTACATAATTTGTTGCTTATTACTAATTTTTAATAGTTTGTTATTAAACATGTCTTAGAAATTTGTTGTTGTTTTTTTACTCTTGAAGATTTAATTTTTATATTTTATTTCTTTTCAGTTCCAATGGAAAGCTTGCTTCATGGATGACTATTATCGGTTTTATCATTATGATGATATTGGATGTTGGTTTAGCTTAAAAATATTTGAATACCTAATCCAAAGAGACATTTTAAATTACACTATTCTGTAAATATTTTACCCAGTGTTAAATAAATATTAAATGTATTTGTTTTTAACATTGTGTTTGATATTGATTTGTTTACATATATTCATATTTTAAATTTTTTTTTAAACTACTTTTTTTCCCCCTTCCAAAAGCATAGCAAAACACTGATATCTTTGCTTCTTAAATTATGTAAAAGAAAAGTATCATGGTTAGAGAAAAATGTTTTAACTGAATATATCTTAATACTAATTATTCAAAGAATTGCATATACTTGTTGTTTGTAAAATAAAAGAATTTGGCTAGAAAATATTTATATTAAAAAAAATCATTCTTTCGGTATTGTTAAACCAAAAAAAAAAAAAAAAAAAAAAAAAATCTGTTTTCCTTATATTGAATTTGGAGTTCAAATAAATGGGTGTGTTTAAAAAAGTGAAAAAAAAAAAAAAAAAAAAAAAAACATTGTAACTAACAATTTAAAAAAATTCTATGTCCCAGATTCTATGCATGATATATGTATTTAAATATGGGATGTTGTATAATAGGGATGGGCATTATTTAACGTATTAGGATAAAAAACCTTGTTATTATGCTGGAACCTAATATTGAATTAATATGTTACCGAAAAGTCCCTGTTAATTAAATAACACATGGTTTTAAATGGCAGCGTCTTTATTCATTTGCCTTAATCAAGAATTCAATTTCGTGCTTTTAAAATAGAACAATATTCACAAAAAACGTCCTCCATAGTTTCTTTTCAGACGTGCACCCCTAGTTTGGCCCATCTTCACCCTCTAGTTATGGGCAACTCTGTTAAGTGTGTGGTGCTAAAAATCTATTTTGCATTTCATCAATCTCTAATGCATGAATAGTAATGACTTGCAGCACTAATTAAATGCTTTTTTCGGCCTGGTGCTGGGTCATCAGCATCGTCACATACTTTCACTGATTCTGATTGCGCAAAGTAGAGCATAAACCAAACACTGGCACAAATAGTAAATCAAGATATATATTTATATTTTACACATTCAAATTTTTTCATTCTGGTATTATTCAATTTGTTTCATTATTTTCCTTCTGTTCTGTATTCTGATTGGGTCATGCTCTTGTGTGATTGGCTCATGCCTTCTACTTTCTTCATATAGGCTGTTCCTTCAAATTGTCCCTCTCTGTCTTGCCCCCGCTTTCAAAGTTTGAGCACATATTTTTTGTGCCTCTTGAAGGAAGTTTAAGTTCTTTCAACAGGCCTCACACATTTCTAAATTTCATAAGTTCTTTTTGACGTTATTGTATTACACCAGCTTTTTTCACCATTAATAGTAAGTACTCTTTTGCCAAGCTGTACATTGCTAGCCAAGTAAGATAGTCAAAGAATTTTTTGCCCGTGGAAACAGTTCTTGTCTATTTATTAGGTTGGCAACCAAGTTCCTGCCGTTTTTTAAAATAAATGTTTTCTACTGGAATCTATTTTTTTTTTTAATATAATAGTTAATTTGTGTTAAATTTCAGCAGAGGCGTCGCGATGAGGGGTTATGGGGGGGAGCCTCTCCCTCCAATATATGTGAACTTGGGAAATTTGAGCGAGTTAGGAAATTCCAGATTTTTTAAATACTTTTCCTTTTTTTTAAAAATAATAGTAAAAAATAATTTTTTATTGTTTTGCTGATTACTTTTCTGAGTTCTGTAACAGTAAACTAGTTAAATTATCAAAAGAAATACAAAAAGCAGCCAGACTCAATTTGTCATTGCATTTCTCCGTGCTACGAAAATATCATACACCTACCAGACCTGAATTTCTCTACTGTTGTCCATCAACAGTTCTCTAATCTATTTCCTCCAAAACTTTGTTCCTTTCTAAAAAATCTCAGAATATCACGAGGCTATTTTAATATGAAGTACGATTATGACTCATACACAATAGAAGACAAAATCTTTCATTAAATGAACCAAGAGTTATAATTTTTATATTTTTAGTTTCAGTATTTTTCCTTGGAAGGATTTTTTTTTTTTCTCTTTTCAGATAAGTATTGTTACCATTAAATAGACATTGAACATATCATTTCAGTTGGAAAATAGAGCAACTAGTTTCAAGTTGGAAAGTTTTTGAATTATAAGTTGGGAAATTTTTGCATTCCCCTCCCCCCCACTGAAAAAATATCTGTAGCTACGACCAGTAGTGGGATTCAAATAATATAACAACCGGTTCGCTGCCTGAATGATTATTGATGTATTAATATGAAGGGAAAATGAAGAATTACTCATAGATTATGAAACATTTTCCATTATTAGTATAAGAGCATTGTTAAAAAAAAACTTTCATCATTTGGTATAGTAGAAAAAATATTCCTGAAACATGTTTCCCTATAAAAGGACGTACTTTATTTAATACAAATTAGGCAATCATGAAATCCTGATCAATATTTCTATCAGAAAATGCATAAAAACAGGTAATACAATAAGGATAATACAAAAATGGCAGAAATTTAAGCTTAAGAACCAACCCATGTCATGATCTAAAGTTAAAATCAGTTATATATTAAAAACATTAACTGTGGGAATAGTGATAGACATATATCCAGACAGACGAATCCAATTCATAAACACTTTTCAACTATGTCGGAAAATGTTGAAAATGCAGGTGTGTAGGTGCATAAACATTTAAAGAAAGTAAATTAATGAAATGCAATTTTTGCATTTGAAGTATCATTTTAACAACCGGTTCACCGAACTCAACAGAAATTAACAACTGGTTCTATCGAACCGGTGCGAACAGGCTGAATCCCACCACTGGCTACGACCCTGAATTTCAGATCATTAAAATAGAATGTCAAGTTGAGAAAAAGGAGCATTTTTGACGCCTCCTTCTCTTTGCTTTTAATCAAGGCTGCAAAAGCTGCTCACAACATTTGTGCTGTGTATGGAGAGCAGTGTTGCCAGTAGGCTACTTTTTAAAAATCAGATTTCTTGATCGACACCACTTTTTTGAAATAGTAAAAGGTGAAGGGGGAGGAGGGGTCTATCAACGAGGTATTGAAAATCTTGTTGTACGTTGGAAAGAAGTTGTAAACAACAAGGGAGAATACATTGTTGATTAATTATTTGTTAAAGTTTATTTTTCAATAAAAAATAATTTTATTTTTTTTTTAAACGGTGGGAACTTAGTTGCCAACCCAGCTGGCATCCCATAGTATAGTTGATATTCCATTTTAAACCTTTTGACTCTGGCATCTCTTACACAAATTTTATTTGGTTGACATCCTTTTTAAAAAAAAAGCTTTTCAAGTACACACTTTTCAAAAATGCTCTAATTAAATAAGGCAGATTTTATTTTCCTTTATTACTTGTGCCAAAAACAAATTATGCAAAGAAAGATGATATCCAGTCAGACTGGACATACGAGTGCAAAGAGTTATAATGATCTGAAATTTAACATAAATTAACTCGAAAAAAAATATTCTGGTAGAAAAAAAAATTATTTAAAAACACGGCGGGAACTTAGTTGCCAATCCAGTTGGCATTCTATAGTTGACATTCCATTTCGACGATCTGAAATGTAAATTAATTGGATTAAAAAAAAAAAAAAAAACAGAATATAGGTTCTGGTAGAAAAAATGTATTTAAACAAACGGTGGGAACTTAGTTGCCAACCCAATATATTTAATGTTGGTAAACTTCAAAAACCTAGCAACTAATCGAATGTAGTTTGTTGTATTGTAAAGCCAAGTGGAGTTTCTGTCCATGAACTTAATGTTTCTTCTCTCACTATCGATCGAACTGCCTTGGTCTATATGCTTACCCCTCAATCTAGTTTAACCTTTCATCAGTACTGTATCTAGATTGTCGTTTTGATGAGACTAAAATCTGCAGATAGTGTCAATTTTTTTTTACCACTATCTAGAAGGAAGCCTTAAAAATGACACAAGACAGTTTGAGATGATATGGGCCTAGAGCAGGCACAGCGAACCTATGGCATGCAAAACAATTTTTCTGGCACTTGAAAAAATTTATCATTAGATTTGAAGTATTTCTTTTTTCGCTTTGCAATAAATAAAATTCTGTTTAACATGTACAAACTTTACCAAATGATAGTGACTTCCCACTTATATGCGATGTATGACAATTATTTTTCAGTATCATTTTTTTTTAAACTAATATTTGCTTTATAGATTATAAAATTAAATAAGATTGTATTCAGAGATAGTGGTGGTAAAATATAATTGCTGTTCGTCTCGTAGAAGTGAGAGACCACTACATTTTTACATGAATTGACACAATAAAATTTATTTCTGTGATGCATGTTTTCTACATGTAACTATTTTGCCTTTGTATATAAATTTAAAAAGCTATTTTTTGGTCAGATGAGTAGTCACTGATAACTGGAATAAAAACACAAGTGCATGGTCCCAATTTTCCTAGGTATATTATTAAATAAAACAAAATATGACTGATTCTATTCAGTCTATTTATTTCTATCAGTGTTTCGTATGCATAGCATACAGTGCAATATTTTTCTGATGTAAAGGTTTGGCACATAAGTATTCGTGGATATTGTTTGTGAATTTTTAGCATGTGCAATTAAAAGGATGGCCATCCCTTGCCTAAAGTAAATGTGAAATCCAATATTGTTGTACCTAAGTCCTGCGTTAAGTTCCTTGCTCACAGTGAAAACAAAGAACGCATTTTTAGCAGAAAATCTTGTCAAGATGAATCTGTCCCTGGAAAATACGTCATTTACACCTGCAGAGATACTGTAATGGTGCACATAAGAACACTTTTGCAGCCATTTTCCCACGAAGAAGCCAATGCTCGTCTGTTACTTCATGTTTGGTATGCTATTGAATACTCAGTTCATTCATGAAAACAATAACAAAAAAATCAATGGAGGCATTAACTTTCTTGTGTATTTATCTGAAAATTTATGGAATTAGTTGAAGCTATGATCGCCAACGCATGTGTGAGTGCTTCGTGCCCATCAAAAGAAGCACATACACATGCACAAAAAAAAAATCACTGGATCCATCAACCTTGTGTAGCAATTTCAAAATACATGAAATTTGTTAAAGCCGTGATTACTATAACGAATATTAAAAATATTTTCATTATATAAATTCTTAATGTTTAAAATTATTTTTTATAACTTAATTAAATATCGAAAAATAGGAACTTTCCATATTTTCAAACTTTTCGCTGCTTGGATTGGAACTCTGATTCTGCACTACTGAGACCATAGAGAAGATATAGGGATGGAGTATGCTTACCCATTGTTCCTTCCCTTGAAAAGTGATACCAACATGACCGGTCCTATTTATGTAAAAGTTTTCAGATTGGGCGTGTTATTGCTTGCTTGGAAATTTCAAAATTGTTGCCGTTGTGATTTTTAAATACTCTATATCTACATTATGCATGTGAACTAGTACAAAAATATAAAAAAGCAACTTAGAATCTGTTTTAAATTAGTAAAAGAAGCTTCTCACAATAATTATAACGATACTGTACTTTATTTTCCTTTCGCAAACATATGCTAGCTCTTGGCGATAAAAATCATGTGACTATTATGTTGGTTCCACTTTTGGATTACCAAAGCCCTATCCACCTCTATCTCTCCACTATGACTGAGACGGACAACATACCACACAGCTACTGCGCACTCGCTTCGAAATAGCTTAGAAAACAATTTAATTCACCAATCACCACTTCCAAGACGTTCAAAGTCAGTTACGGTCTGGATATCTAAATCTGAGGAGCCAATCACAACGGTTGGGGATCTGAATTGTGTTGGTATGGGCTTTACGCTTCTTATGTCAGCTGCGGGTATCTAGAAGAAAAACATCAATAGGTGTGAAGAACATTTTAACACAGCTTCCCCTCCGTCCAATAAACAGTCTTTTTGGAGGGTATCTACCTGCAGAGACATGACTGTTGCCACTCGTGGGTAAAGTCCATTGTGAACGTGCCTGCCGCCTGTTCTACCATCTTCACTGACGGATCCCTCACTGATACCGGCATGGTGGCAGCCTCCTGCATCACGGAAGGAGTTGCAGTAACTCACCAGTGGGCCTGCAGGCTTGAAGATAATAATTTGGTGTTCCAGGCAGAGATATGTGCAATCATCTCCCCCCCCCTCCCCCCTCACACACACGCACACACATCTTAGCTGGCTAGAGGACCATCCTGGATGAAAGATCCCATTTTCAGCGATAGCCTGTCTGGGCTACAGGCCATCCATGCATCCAAAACAACCACCCACTCGTACAAAATATTAAATTAAAATTCAAAGCCACCTCTGCAGAACAGATCTCGGCTGCTTCTCTGTACACAAGGGCACTCTTGGCAACAAATGTGCAGAACTCTCAAACAGTGTTGAATTCAGATACTTTTCTCCGGGAGGGATTTCTGTGGCTTTGAGGGGGGCACCTGAATTCAACACTGCTCTCAAAACACAACAAGCCACCAAGCATACATTGATCATTCTCGCAATGCCTCAGTCGTTCATCAAGACGCTCTTAAAGTCGAGGATAATTTCGAATGGCAGGAACACTGGGAGTTCGCTGGCAACGGCAGACACACATTTGACCTGATCCCCACAGTTTCACCCAACACGTATCACCTCACACCATACACTGCTAGTTTCCTAACAGATTGGCGACCCTTTCAGATCATACACAAATTTAGGTGTGAATGATCAAATTGAATGCTGCGAGGTGAGATCTCCCATCCACTCCTATAGCGAATGCACACTGGCACATCAAATGTCCAGCCACTCAACCTAAGGGATGTCTCCAAAACGTTTTTCTAAGATCCACACTTCTAAATAAACTAAAACACATTCACCAGCACCTAGCATACATCTCCAAACTGACAAGCTGGTTAGCACCAAAGTATATAATCTCGAACAGCCATGCTCAACCTGCGGCCCGGCGACCTTTTATGTGCGGTCCGAGGCACATAATCAATCCATATTTTAAAAATTACTTGAGATAAAATTACTTGACCTTCAATCTGTTCTGTTATTTATAATTAATTTAAATTATGTTAAAACATCTTAAATGCATTTTCTTAGTCAAAAGGTATTTTTACGTGAAGTCCTTATTTGTAATACTGTGTTGTATAAATTTCTTCAACACTAATAAAACTTTATTCCAAATTAAGTTTGCACATATATATTTCTACAATTAAAAGAAAATAAAGTTTTTACCTTGAGCAAAAGACTGTATAATTAATGAAAATCTGATTTTAGAACTTTGAAATTCTGCATTTTTATATTACAACGCTTTATACTTATTATATAACTAATACTACTTTATAGCGTTGATCGTTTGTCGTGAAAAAAATTGTCACACAAAATTTTTACACTACTATGTCCAAACAACAAAGTTCTCGACCTATTTCTACTTGGAAATAGTGGTGTTAAAGATCTTTTGTAATTTTTATTCCGAGACAAACGTTCAACCATGCCGATAATATTAAATTTATTATGTTGCTTTCTTCTACTTTCGTTATCTTATTATTATTCGGCTGAAAAGAAGGGTTATGTGTTTCACGTGTATCTGTGTATGTGGATTTCTTTATACCCTCGAAACATCCCAACGGCTGGATGGATTTTAATGAATGAGGTCTCTATCAATTCGTCTTAACGGCCCGATGGTTATAGGCTAGATTTTGTTTTTATAAATTCAAAATGGCGGCCGTAAAATACAAAATGGTGGTAGAGACGAAAAAAAAATTACGCACCCTATTGAGTGGCATATCATTGGCAGGGGCGTAAATCCTGGAGGGGGTTCAACACCCCCCCCCCTACGAAAAAATCAGTCGGAAAATTTCCCGTTTGATCGGAAAAAGTACATTTAGTCGGAAAAAATGGTATTAACCTATAAAAACTTATAAATTGGAAAAAGGAAAAATCAGTCGGAAAAATTCCCGTTCGATCGGAGAAAAGTAAGTTTAGTCGAAAGAAAATGGCGTTAACGTATAAAAACTTATGAATTGGAGAAATATTTTTGTAGTTTTTAATTAGTAAATAAGAAAAGCAAGTTAGAGCGAAGAAAACCTATAAAATTTTATTCTTAGTCCGATTTTTTCCCTTGTAGTTTTAATTAGAAAATTAGAAAAAATAATTTAGAATGAAGAAAACCTATATAAATTTATACTTAGTCGGAAATATTACGGATTTTATTTTTGTGATTAAAACTATTCAGAAAAACTTTGACTTGTCAATTATTGTGAACTCTAAAACCTCGATATGAAGAAACAAAATATTTATATACATATTCCAGAAATGTTAATATTATTTGTAACCTTGATATTTTGATCAAAAACTTTGATATTCCGAACTTTTTTCTGTTCCCTTTGACTTCGAGATATCGAGATCCAGCTATATTTATTTATAGTCGGAAAGTTTTTAGTTTCGCCTGGAAATTTTAAGACATACTGATTGAAGTGAAGAAACTTCTATTTTTTTTTTTTTTTTTTTTTTTAAATCTAATTTTAAATTTAGTTAGAAACGTGTATCACGGAATTTAGGTGATATCCGATGAAAATTCAAAACTGAATTGCAAATATTTAGTACTTTACCCTATCAAAATCTGGATGTTTTCCACGCTACACGAATTTTACCTTTAATCGAAAATAATTATGGTTTTATTTTTTCTGCTAATTTTGTGTTTTCTTTTTATTTTATTAAAAAAAAATGTTAATTTTTTTTCTTACTTTTTTACGTAATTTTAGACTGATTTAAAAATGTGTTTCAAGAAATTTATATGATACCGGATGAAATTGAAACACCCAAATACTTATAAATTTTTATCTCGAAATAATCTGGATATTTTACAATCTATACGAGTTAACTTCTATCAGAAATAATACTTTCGTTTTCCTTTTCCTTTCTCAATTGTATTCTTTTTTTTAATATTATTATTATTACTGAATTTTGTTTAGTTGGAAAAAACAGGGGTGACAACAAATTTTTACCCTGCTTTAAAGTATGTCGTTAGAAAGAATTAAGAAATCCCGTATTTTTGGCGCATTTTTGTCTTTAAAATATTCCCCAAGCAAACAGATTTCAATTTTCAGAAGCTGCGGAATTTGCTTCCAAGAACAAAAGTGTCTTTCCCTCAGTTCATCAATGTTACCAAATTCTGTTGGCAGCTCCGGTGACAGTTGCATCTAATGAAAGAGCTTTTAGCAGGCTAAAATTTATAAAGACTGCTATTAGCTCAACTATGGCTGATGACAGATTGGAATCATTGATGCTTTTCAGTTACCACAAAGAATTAACAAACAATATAGATCTGTCCACTGTTCTTGAAAAATGGGCTAATCGTGCTATAAAAGTGTGAATTTTGTTACAAAAGCACAAATAGAATTTTATAATTCAAATTGCAATTATACAACAATTATTCAAATAATATTGTATTATAGTCATTATTATTATTTTATTAATATAATTAGATGATAATCTTAAATAAAATTTATTCGTATGTAATCCAAGCTTTTCCTGATGATCACAATGTTTAAAAGGATATGTTGAAATTACTCATAAACAAGTTTTCATTTGTGATTAATATTAACCTGTTATTGGTATATTTGTAAAGTAAGTTCCTCCAGAAGCAAGACCCATATGTATATACACTCATGTCCAAAATTTTAGCGTATATGAAAAAAAAACGTAGAAAGGGAGTGTTAAATATCTTACGAAATTATTAAATTTTATAGATGAAAATTCACAAGATAATTATGACTTCGCGTATCGTATTGAGATAGTCAAATAATTTTAAAGCGCTGATGTCGATTCTTTTCGAATTATTAATAAATTTATCTAAAAATTAGGAAAGTCAATGATTAATATGTATAGGAAAATGCGGATTGGAATCAAAAACTGCTTTGTTACATAGCGATATATTTTGTTACTAAATGTACAAAATTTGATTAACTTTTATTGAAGTACTAAGAAATGGATATAAGTTTTGTTCATTCGAAAATTTTCAATGTTTTAAATTTTGAATTTTTTTTTATGTTGTAGACGTACATCGTACACGGGTAACAGGATTCCTTATGCTTAATTCAGAATTTGAATTTTTATCCGGAGTGGAGTCTATGTGAATAAATATGCCATACACAGAAAAAATAAAATTCATTAAGACCTTTATTGGTAAAAAAAAAAAAAAAAAAAAAAAAAAAACGGGCATCGAATCCCCAGCTCTTCAATCATTGTTTCATCAAATTTTGTACATTTAGAAACAAGATATATCGCTATCAAACAAAGCAGTTTGGAGTTCCAAACCGGACATTGCAATTTTCTACACATATTAATCATAGTACTTCACCACTAATTTTTTGAGACATACATTAATAATTCAAAAGGAATCAACATCAGCGCTTTAAAACCTATTTGACTATCTCGATACGTTCAGTCATAATTATCTTGAGACTTTCATCTATCATTTATAAAGTTAAATAATTTCGTAAGATATTTACGATATCCTTTCTTCGTTTTTATCATATATGTTAAACTTTTGGACATGAGTGTGTATATATATATATTAATTAGTCGGCATTTTGTTGGCAATAGTACTCGGAAATTTTTCTTCTTGGAGTCGGAAATTTATGAGTCTACACCCCCCTACGCGACCAGGGTGGTTTACGCCCCTGATCATTGGATAGGTCTTTCAAAATGAAGATGATGTTTCATTGACTATTTTACAGTCAGAAGCTCCGTTAAAATATTATACGACCTGGAAGTCATGTATTGTGGATCTCTAGCTTTACTGCAACTCTAACTATCATTGACATCTATAGACCTCATCAAAACAGTGTTTATAGATAGGAACTAACAATTAAACACAACTTAAAAGCCATCAATTCGAGTAAATAATAAAAAAAAAAATAGGTAATTAATATCAACAAGTAATATAAAAAAATATTTTAAGTCAATTCCTACTTAGGTCAATAAGAGAACTTTTTTTCTCCCATTCTTCTTTCCTGTTGAGTGGCGCTTAAAATGTCTTGATCAAGAAGAGGGCTCTCTCGGTCTTAAAATACATTGATCAAGAAAGAAGAGGGCTCTCTCGATTATTAAAAATTAATTAAACTTAATTAATGAATTGATATTTGAAAAAAACTGGATTAACATCAAGTGTCATCCACTACAAGTTGAAAAAAAATTATTTGAACTTGATTGGATGAATAATAAGTATTTTATTAACGACTGAAAATTTGAACAAGATATATATAGCGAGAGTGTGAGCTAATAATAGGAATTGAAAAAAAAAAAGTAGTTTCACTTTGAGGAGAAATAATTAATTAGTTCGCTTTTTACTCGGGTTTTTTGATTTTTTAAGTTTAATAGTTTATTTTAATTACTCTTTTTTTAAGTGTGTTGCGGCCCGCCTAACATCGGAAACCCTTATTTGCGGCCCGCATGAAAAAAAGGTTGAGTATGGCTGATCTAGAAGATATAGTGTGGAAACTGGCTGTTCCACCAGTAATGCTTTAAAAAGTCCTAAAAATTTGAGTCCCATAAATATTGAACGATGCTGAATGACAAATGCCCGACATCTGCTAGCTCTTCACTGGCCGAAACGCTTTCTCAATTAAATACTTATACATTGTTTACGTTTGAACTACCAGATGTCGTTGTGATCGACATTTATCTTCCAGTACCATACTTAAAAGGTTGCAGTTTTTTGGCACTTTTTGGTTGACCGATTGCTGCACTATATATTCAAATCTTCATATTCAAAGCAACTCCTGTTTCGTCGCATGTCATCGCCCCTTGTCGCGAGTAGACTTTCCTCTGGCGGTACCACAACGCTCCTTGTCGCAAGAGAGCATGTCTCTGGCGTGGCGCGCAAATCGTTATCTATACCTCACTGCCTACTATCGCGAGGAAGGTATATTCTCCGGCAGAGAGGGTATTGCCTTGTATATATTGCCAGCAGGCATCACCTTTTGTTTAACTGCTGGTTCAACTCCGGTTGAACAGTGTATTTTTGAGACCTTAAGCCCTTAGGGACGAGTGTCACGTATACGTGCCGCATAAGATGCTCAAAATGCTTGAGTGTTCACAACAGTTATTTTTGCCTTATTTAATCAGGGCCTTTTTTCGATTCAATTCGGCATAAATTTCTGTTTTGAAAAACCGCTGATAAAAGATTAAAAATTCTGTAAAACACGCTCACCGCGAAGTGGTTAATAAAGGAAACTGGGAGGGACATCCAGCTCTTCAGACTTGGCCTCTTCGTCTGAGCAGTCCCTCTCAGGCTATCAATAGGCTGGACGGCGGCTTCACAAAACATCACCTCATTGAGTTCACGGCTGAAATTCCTGGTTTAGTTAAAACTCGATTAGTATATTAAAATGCAGCTGGTCTGCCAAGTCATATCTTGGTGGAAACCACCTTCAAACCTAATTTTATTGGTTAATTGGTAGGTCCCCATTGAGTTTCCTAATGAAATTCTTGCATGAGGTTCCGTGCTAATATGCTATCTGATGCAGGAATTTCATTGGAAAACTCAATGGGGATCTACCAGTCAAAACTAAAGTTAGATCTGCTGGTGGTTTTAATAAAAATATGACTTGGAAGACCAGTTCCATTTTAATATGCTAATCGAGTTCTATCTAATCCTGTAATTTCAGCCGCGAACTCGATGAGGTATTTGTTTCTACAGTCATCGCCCGCATTATAAGAACTGTGTAAAATCTCATACTTATATCAGGAAGTGAAATATTTGTAAGCCTACTCGGACTATAATCCATTCAGGGTGAATTGCTTCAAAAAGAGTTTTATTGATACAGTTGCAACTGGTTATTAACATCTTTAATATCTGTCTTTCACCATTAATTTCTACAGCATAAGTCATGAGTTCTTTGAGAACACCTGTATGTCCATACTAACAAGACTTGTGCAGTACAATAAACTCTAAGGCGGAATCGATCGGGACCAAGAAATTTTCCGCAGTAGACAATATTCCTCCTTAGACAAATTTTACTCTATGTATATGGATTCGCAGGGACTTGAAAATCTTTCCGAGTTAGACAGATTTCCGTCTTACACAGAGTCCGCCTTACAGAGAGATTACTGTATTTTTGAGTGCGTCATTGGTCAATTTTTACTTCAAACATCTTATTAAAAAAAATTATATTTATTATTTTTTTTACATACGCAAATGTTTATTTTAAGTTTTTGTCGATCAGTGGTTGTTTCTAAATTTAGAAACCAGCTGGGAGAGAAAGGTAGAAGACCTGCGAGTGGAAATCTCGGGAAAGACGTTTGAATTTTGAAGAAGAGACTCGGGAGCAGAAATGAAGGAATCTGTAGGAGAAAACTTAGGCAAGAAGTTTCCGAAACCTTCAATGTAATTTACTTCTTCAAATTTCTGATTTTCTAGTAAGACAGTTACAACGTGCTCATTTTCAATATTTCTAGCTTGAAGGATTAACCTTTTTATGAATTCCTTGATGTCACTAATACTTTCAGGATGGATTGCTTCAAAAGGAGTTTTTTTAATACAATTGCGAGTAGTTATTAACTCCTTTAATGTCTCCCCTTCATCATTAATTTCTACTGCATAAGTCATGAGTTCTTTGATAACATCCGTACGTCCGTACCAACAAGCTTTGTGTAAAGTATTCCATCTTAATTTTCTATTGTTGATTGCTAAAAGTAAAATTCTAAGCTTTTCCCCTGAATTGATTTTGGAATTTTTAGCGCGATCTAAAATATCCTTAACTTTGGTAATCTCACCCCACCTAATCGCATCAAGCAATACCTTCTTGTCAAAACTGATCCTGTCTGCCAGTGGTACACTATTATATAATTTTATCACATTTTTCCGGATGCGGAGGTACTTATGTTCTTCAAATACTTTTAAAGAGTGAATAAAAATTTCTTCATAACCATAATCATTAATTACTTCTATCGCATTCTTGCCACTCTTAACAACAGCAAAGATTAATTTCTCGAGTATTTCATTATCTATACAAGCTGCTGTTTCAAGCAATAATTTCATAATCATGCAATATTCCATTTTATCATTATATTCCAGTACTACAAGTAAAGGAGATGTCAGTGTTACATCATGAAAAAGCATTTGTTTCAATGTAAGATAATCATCATCCATATCTTTAGCAGTATTTAATAATATTTTAACGACATAAATATTTCCCCTCTGAACACTTTTGTTTAAAGGTACACAAGTTCGGTTAAAAAGTCTATATTCACGTACTTTAGGTAGAAGCAACTGTTTTAAGGTTTCATTATTATCATTTATGGATTTCGCAGCAGACAGCAAGTATCCAACAATGGTAGTGAAATGCGGTACGGCATAGTTTAGAGCATTCCCGCTGCTTTCTTCAAATAACAAAAGTTCTTTAAGAGAATTTTTATCATTTTGAAGTCCCTGAAGTAAAGTATTGACAAATTCTTCCTTTCCAAACTCACAAGCTCGACATAAAGAACTGCGCTTCATTTTTTTATTCACTAACAGATCTAAATTGTTATTTGCTCTCTCTAATAAATCCTTCACAATTTGTACATTATTACTTTCTAGTACTGCTTCATATAATCCATTCCATTTATATTTATTTAAAGTGTAAATGAATTGCTGCAACGTATCTTCTGAAATTCCTCCTGCAGCATCTAACAATACTCTAACTGTTTCGTCATTATCTTCTCTACATGCTAAATGCAATGCAGTTCGTTTATCTTTATTGGGAGTAAACAAAAATTTCTTTAGAGTATCTCTTTGTTCTTTAAGGCTGTTTAACAAAAAACAAATTATATTTTTGTTGCCTTCTTCAACTGCAATATGTAATACAGTTTCTTCATAGTTAATCAAGGGTATTTCTTCTTCTCTGACTAATCTTTCAATGATCATGCCGTAGTATTTCAGACTTTCTACAAATGATTCAGTTTCTGCAGCATTTTTTAGCTTAAGATTTATGAAAGTTCGAATGAGTTCATAATCTGGTTTCTTTAAAATTTCTTTTAATATATAATCCTGTTTATTCGAATTAGATAGTATATTCGGGGCTTTTTTTATCCAATCAACACATGCCTTAGCTGCAAAATAGTCTCGAAAAGTTGTATGAATAAACTCGACATTAACGCCATGAGATTTAATAATCCCTGCCGAGAGAACTACATCTTTGAACTTTTCTAAAGTCTTTTTTGGTCTTGTTTTAATAATTAATGATATAGCAAAATTTTTGCTACACTGGGTAAAAATGTATTTATCTTCTTTTCGCCGTACTCCTTTAATATCCATCTTTTTAAAATAAAAATTATATTTTCTTTCAATAAATTTTTTATATGCTTCTCGTACGTCACCACCCAAGTAATTAAAATTTGGATTTTGATACGTATAATTTTCCGTCCAACATTTAAAATGGTTTGTGGAACCTTCAAGCATTAAATATAACTGTAATGGAGTTCCTATAAATCTAAATGTATTATCTTCGAAAACTACTCTCATTTTTCTCAAAAAAGCTTCCGTATATTTCTGTATATTTCTATTTTCTTGCATTTCATCATTATTAGTAAAAATTTCGGCAAATTTCTCCTGACTCAAAATTAAATGAAAACGATCCTTTAAATATTTTTCTATGTATTCTTCCTTAACGTTATCGTTCATCGGATCAAACTCAACCGCAAATGTCGACAGTTCATTTTCTAATGTCTTCTTATAATGACGACGAGTAGTAATCCATAATTTTGCAGAAGTTTCTTCTTTTAAAAATTTCAAAAGCAAGATTACCTTGTTCCTATCTTCTTGATCCAAGACTTCATCGAATCCATCTAAAGCTAAAAGTAAGGGCTTCGCGAAAGTATCACTTTTATCCAAAGCAACCCTTAACAGACTTTTAGCCAGGTTATCATTTAATGATAAATCCACTTCTGACAAAAAATTAACTACATCGATATTTCCATTAACTAGTCCTATATTTCTGATAGCTTGTAAGTGATCCCTTAGGTTTACTGAAATAACCCAGTGTGTTTCAATAAATGACTTACAGTCGTCACCTGATTCATAAAACTTTGTTAATGTTGTTGTTTTTCCCATGCCCGGGTCATCTGCCAGGATTACAATTTTTCTGTCTCTAATTTCATTTACTAAATAATCTTCTTCTACTAAACATATTTTGCTTTGCTCGTAGTCAATGTAGTTTCGTAAAATCCCCAATGAACCATGAGAATTACACCAAATAAGTCTTTTTGCAAATTTAAGCAAATGAACAATTTGATTTTTTTTACAGATTTCTTCAAATTTAGCTTTTGCATCAGCTTCTGTGGTAAGGAAGACAATTATACCATTTCCGCAATTATTCTCAAATTTTTCTAGTTCGCATTCCTTTGCAAAGTTAAATGTGTCAACTAATTCTTCTTGATCGTTTACACAATGAAAAACAAATATTTCAGAAAGACAATCTTTCATTAACTGCTCTTCCACTTCTTTTTTAATAACAACTTGTTGGAATTTCCTCTTCAAATAAAATTTGGGATCATAAAACTGTTGTAAGATAAATTTTGATCCATTTTCTTCATCTTTTATATTAATCCAAAATATCATCTTCTTTGGATAATCACTACAAACTCGCTTAAAATCTTCATCTTTAATCTGATCATCAGCTATTTGTATTATACTTTCACTGCCGATATCTCTCAAATGATTTTTTATGTTTTCTTGATCATTGATTAATCCTAAATTTTGAACGAGTTTTTCAATTTTTTCTTGATTAAATTCACTTATTCCGGTCATGATATAAATGTCGCCAGTTCTAACATGTTCTTGTGATAGTATTTCGTTAGCCAAAGATTCTACATTAATTTCTTCATACAAAGTAGCATATGCACCCTCTAAGTTACTGGTTCCTAGCGGCTTACTTCCCACTTTTATTTCCTCGTTATTAAGAATTTTAAGTAATGTATTTACATCAATTATATCCTGCCTTTTCTGAAATTTCTCTTGAGATAAATAATCTACGTAAGAACTCCAGCAATTAATTCCACTTAAGGTAGCTAAACTTGTTTTTATTTTTTGTCCTTGGAAAATAATAATGTTTTTCTTGAAGGGATCATCTATTGGTTCAAAAGTTTTTAAATCGATAAAATCCTTTTCCATAATAAATTGTCCTTCACTCTTAAAATCAATTTTAAATTTTTTACGCAGAATAGTACTACGTTCATCTTCAGGCATAATAAATATAATTTTTTTCTTAGGATTATCATTGACAATGTTAAATAATTTGTAATAAAATTTTTCTACATCCTGTTCTTTGACAGTGTGTCTGTATTCAACAATTAGCAAATGATAATTTTCAAATTCGAAAGCTTTTGCAATACTTTCTCTGCCTTCTTCACTTCTTAAAATATCCATGTTTATTGAAATTCTATTATCTCCCGACCGGTAAATTTTGTTAGTATTTAAATATTGTAATATTTTAATAGAACTCAATAAAGTTGATGTGGTTTTAATACATAACATCGCAGCGTTATTCAGTAAAAAGTTTTCTAAGCATTTTTCCATTTTTTGAAATTCATTAAACTTTCCAAATTGCATAGTTTCACTTTCATACACCAGAGTCATTGCAATAACGAAAAATGATAGGTTTATCAGCTGCTTTTGTTCTTCAAAGAATTTTAAAATCTTTTCACCAGTTATCCACTTTTCCTTATACTTCGCTTTTTGATCGATTTCTAAAACCTTTTCAATCCGTTTTCTCAATTCTGGACCCGTATTTTCTATTTTATTGAGAATTTCTCTTAACAAAGTGCCTTCTACTGCAGTATCTTGAGCTGAATTTCTGAAAAGTTCCTGCAATTCTTTTACTCTGGGTTGATCCACAATAAACACTAAACACTTCAAAAATTCAGCTATGTCCTCCTCATTCACCGTCATCCATTTAGGCGGTAAATCTGTTTTAATGGTTTGTTTGCTTTTTCCGAAGTTTGGAACTAATTTCCATTTAGTTTTCCTTAAAACGCCTTTTAATTCACGATCACTCACAGCCTGTTTCGATGTATCAAGCTCTCTAATAGTTTGAAACATTGCATTTCTCAGTTCTTGTTTTGACCCAGTTTTGTTACTATCTACGAATTCATCTCTAAATTGCGCCTCACAATATTTTTCATTTCTCATCTGTTTTTGCGATGATTTATTTTTAACTTGGTCTGATTTTTGGATTACCTCTCTTTCTAATGCAACATGATAATGCTTTATTGGACTTTCATCAATTCCCATGATTTTATTTTCCCTGTAATCTTCCCAAATTACGTACTGCGCTAATTCCCTCGCTATTCTATGTATATCAGAACTTTTCTTGAGTATTTTACGAAGGCCTTCACTCACATCACCTAGCTGATAACAATGACTGAAACTTTCAGCATTTGTTGATGGCTTCTTTAAAGAAAAAATATTAATAATATCAGAAGGTGCTTTTTTCAGACTAAACCCGTTGTCATTGAGTTCTTCAGTGTTAAGACTAACGTTTGTAAATATAACAACATATTTCAACTTTCCGCTTCTGAATTCTTTAGACCTAATATGTTTCAGCTCTTCTCTAACATTGAGGTAAGAGATGAAATATTTTTGTAAATTAAAATCTCTACGCATCCCACCATCTTTACCACCTTTTGCTTTAGATGCTTCAGTAGATAAAATTTGAGAATCTATCATATAATCATCTTGTTTATATTTAATTTGTACGAAGATGAGGTTCTTTGTATTATCTTGATCCATATAGCTGAAAACTATATCGTCAAATTTACCGTCTTTTCCTAAACCAACTTCTCTGCCAATAGCGAAATTGCAAAATTTAGATTTTTCTTTTGAAAGTTCATATCCACTTTTTGCGAGTAATGCTAATGATAACTTTTCATATATTTTCCCTTCTTCTGAGCCTTTTCTGCTCTTGAGATTTGCGGCAAGCCTGCTGTTGCCAACAAGCTGAAAAGAAGACATTCTGTTACACTTTTTAAAATACTCTTTAAGACTTATAGTAAAGAACTTTTCTGAAGTACAGAAATATTCCTGATTGTTTCGGTTATTTGTTATGCACTGTTAAAAATTGTAATTCAAAGTTGAATTGAACAGTGGTGCAAAGTAATTAGAGGGACCAAAATATTGCTCTCATTAACTTTTTAAAAAGTTTCTTCATGCTTCAACCTTAAAAACAACTAAGTTTCACCAAATAATGGAGCTATTTATCATTCAGATGCATTCTCAGTATGCTGCTTTAGAGCACGAATATATTTGTCTGCTTATCTAGTGATTAGAACGCTGGTTACATGTCAAAAAGGTGTCAGATTAGAATACTAATTCTGTCTTGGATCTTCATAGTGTGTTGAGCAATTCAAACAGAAGTCTCTGTCTGATATATTCTTGTTTGCAACCTTAGAGACTTTATCGCCCAACATTTTACCGTTCTTTGTTCAATATTTTACCAGTTCTCATTCCATTATTTTATCAATTCATAGTGTAATAATTTACCAGTTCTCATTAGGCCATTTTATCAGCTCATGATGTAATAATTTACCAGTTCACTTTTGAACATATATAAGTCTTGTTCAAGCGGAACACCATATGTTGGAATAAGATTTCTATTTTTACGGTTGCAGCTACAGCACACCCAAAGATGGTTCAACGCAACTCCAAATTTTTAACATCCGTGCTAACTCTATTAACCACTTAAAAGAAATTCTTGATCTAAGTTCACGTGGAACTCGTATTACAGTTTTATGCAGAATGCTATTTTTGCTTTCTCATTCATGTACTACTTTATACCCAGATGTTTAAGTTTTTGAAATGAACATTTACTTTATTTATATTTATGCATATATTACCTATAGTTTTCCAATTGTTCCAGAATTTAATTTGAGTTTTTGTCAATCTCAAGCATTCTAAGTTGTCCATGATTTTTCTTTCAGCAATCATTCTGAAACTTTTTCTGGTGTTTTTGTTCCTATAATTAAAAAGGTTGAAAATTATTAGATTTTTATTATATTGTACACACATGTTATGACAATAATGTTTGGTGTTCATAAACAAAAGAATCTTAACTAAATGAGGATAAACGCCTTATATTCCGTCGAAGTAATGTCTGTCGCTTTAAATGCGCTTTTGTCAAAGAATGAACAATTCATAAAAATTTCTGGGAAAGTCTCTTACCGTAATGGAGAACGCTCGTTACATGGCTTCGAATTTGACCAGCTACATACGGCCGTTGTCGTCGTCTTGAAACAGTTTATGGCCCGTCGAGGAGTTGTAGCTATCGATCATCCTCCGTATACTCACCTGATATTCTTCCAGCAGGCTTCTTTCTATTCTCGCACCTCAAACGACCAGTAAAAGAAGAGAGAGATTTTTGGATCCAGAGATTCAAAAACACGTCACGAGTGTTCTCTGTATGATACTGAAAGAGAGTTTTGCCGGGTCTGCCCTCAGCCGGCCCAGAAAGCTCTTGTTTGTTACTCCCTAGAGCTTCTATAATACAGGTTGAATCATCCCCACCATTGTAGTCCCGGAAACCAAGAAGCTAAGCAAAACTGGTTAGCCTTAGCCAATGGGGGGCAGCGACAGGTCATTTTAAATACAGCAACCACAGCTCTGGCGGTAGGCTAATGCTGAGCCAGAACCAATATGGAGGTTATTTTGGACAACAAGATGGATATGCGTCAGCTCCACTTCTAGGAGTCTTATTTCTCCCGCCGCAGGACCAGAATTTATGACGTCATATCACGTGACTTCCGGCCGACCTAATCGGCTGAGAAAACTCTTGTTTCTCGCCTCCCTATGACGACTTTCTCGGCTGCGAAATTTGACTTTTCATAAGACTTTTTGCATTAGTGCAAAATCCTTCAATTTCATTGGCTATCGGTGAATGCCAATAATGTTTGATGAAGCTTAAAGCCGATAATGTTTAATGTGGATGAAGTTTCGTGAAACTATAAATCAATATTATGCCAATACTTTACAACACAAATTCATCAATTATAAAAATAATTAAATATTTTAGGCCTTTAATACACGCGATTTTGAATGTTACTGTCTCTAAAGAATACTGGACGAAAAGGAACCAAAAAGGTTATAATTTAAATAATAAAAATAGACTATATTACAAATAGAAGAAAAAAAGGATTACCTAAGGATAATCAATTAAATCAAATCAAATAATTATTATATATTAGATTATTAACTATATAAAAGTGATTTTGTGTTAAGCATAAAAAATATATACGGTTTATTTTTAACGTAGCTAGGATGTTCATCAAGTTATTATTTTCAAGAGATACAAGTGATGAAATGAGTAGCAGCGCTGTTACTGGTGAAACAGTTTATTTCCTTTCAGGCAAAGAAGTTCGTTTATCAGCATTCACCGATAGCCCCTGAAATTGCAGGATATTGCACTAATGCAAAAAGATTTATGGAAAGTCAAATTTCGCTTATCGGCTGATAAATTTTGCGCTGATCACGTGATTTGACGTAATGGACTTCGTCCTAAACGTCCTAACCACTGTCCTAGCAAATAAGAGCTTTCTCGAGCGGTATTGAAGTTGGCCGTGGTTTGCCGCGATGTATATTTCATTGTTCAGGAACAGCGTGAAGTGGACTTCACGCTGACCCACAGTGCGGAATTTTATTCATTTTTATAATGTTAAAATTTACCATTTGAGTAATTTGGATAGTAAACTATCCAAATTAACCTATTATATGAGTAGTTTAGCCAGTTATCGCACTTTTCATTAGCAGAAGGCGCTGCAAGTGGTGGCTTGGTTCAGTGCCTTGCCAAAGAAATCGCGTAATGCATCGTTGCGGTTCATTGCACTAACAATTTAAATCGTCAGTTAGACCAATAACGATGGCATGTGTTGGTACCTGTAATTGTTTCCAAAATTTGTGTGTATAATACGGGAAGTTATGCTTTATTAATATTCATGAATTCATTTAAGGTTTTAAAATACAGGACTAGCCTAAATGATTCATCGGGTTTCGAAAGACTGTTTATTTACAAGTATATGACGTACAAAGACGGGTGATACACGGAAAGATACATACACTCGCCAAGTTTCTAATACTGCGCGCCTTTAGTCACCCCACACACATCCTGATGATAATCCAGTTCCGTCCATAACGTTCAATAGCATGTTTCTGTCAATGTCCGTCACAGCAGCAGTGATGCGTTCCTGCACGCGAACCACGAGGCGCGATTCTAAACTTGGTGAGTGTATGTATCTTGTCGTGTATCACCCGTCTTTGTAGGTCGTATACTTCTCAATACATAGTGTTTTGAAACCGGATGAATCATTTAGGCTAACTCTGTGTTATAGTGCCGTATAGCGATCAAATTTTGCTACGACTATAAAGCTAAACCCCTAATCTTTTAAAATCGGTAAAAATGTTCTACTAAAAATTGCGAGATTACACTTTATGGTGCTTTCTTTTCAAAATGACCCCTAATTCCTCAACAGGTGAGAAATGTTACATAAATTCATCTTACATTAAGGAACAGGTGTCCGTCAAAAAATCAAATAAAATTTATAGAGGTATCAGCTAACCCTTTGCATCGCAGTGCTGCATGTCTGCAACATACCCAAAAGTCAATGTTACTTATACTTTGGGCTTTGAAAGACGATTTTATTGATTGCTGCTATCTTCCAACACAGCAGTTAATATAAATTGCTCATTAGAATTCTCAATAGACGGTGATACTGAGTTAATTTTTCATGCTTAAATTTTATTTATCATTTCAGCAGTTTCACATCATTATTGTTAAAATGAACTTCGTAAATTTTGTAAGATTATAATCGCTTGAGAAGTCTAAAATTAGATTTTTTACAAAAGTTTATTTCGTATACAGTAGATTCCCGATTATTCGAGTTAATGTAAACCAAGCTCACCTCGGATAGGCAAAAAACTCGGATAAACCGGATTTACACAAATCGTCACCCGCTAAGGAGAGGAAATATAAATTTTCACTTAATTCATTATTTTTTATGGCACTAGTAGCATTTCTTTGATGTACATTTCCGTTACTTTTATAAGAAAAACGGGGAATGAAATTATGTATTTGAAAAAGCCCTTGATAGTTTTCGTTTGTTAAATGTCCATTTTGCTGCAGTATTACGCTATGCAAAGCTACTAATTTCTACACTGTAAAAAAAAAAATCTGTGAAGTTACTAAAGTTTTTCTAGGAAACTGGGATTCCTAAAACTTTTCATGTAACGTCAACAACAAAATTTCATGTAACAGACACACTTTTGCGCCGAAAATCAAAAAATCTGTAAGGTTACTAAGAATTTTTTGGGAAACTGGGATTCCGAGAACTTTTCATGTAACTGCAGCCAGGGTTACAAATAAAAGTTTAGTAAGATTACTGAAATTTTAGCAGATTCATTTGTAAAGTTACAGATTTTTATAGCTTTACAAAAACTAGTTTTGTAGATTTGCAGCTTTTTTCGTACAGTTACAGGTGAAAGTTTAGTAAGCATGTATTTTTACATCTGTAGAACTACAGATTTTTTTTTACAGTGTAAGATTTTTTCTGACCGCTAAAAAACTTATCAGTAAATTTAGCGTACTTCAATCACTGAAATCTAACAATTATCAATGATTAAATAGAGCAAAAATTTGTATTCAATTTTGGAGGTAATAAAACCATACAAATTGGCAGCTATGTAATTCTATTAGTCACATGGAAATTGCAAGTGTAGCCTCTTCTTTCTGCTCAAAGTATTAAATAGTTTATTTCAATCGAACTTATATCTTTGGAATGGATCATTTTCTTCTGATGGACTGATGGCTTCCATTATTATGAAACAGCCATTATAAATGAAGTGTTAGGTGAAGACGAAAAAGCAGCCGTAAAACGTTAGAATTCTGATTTTCTGGTAAGAATGGAAAAAAAGGGCCCATATTTTTTTTTTTTTCAAAAAAAAAAAAAAAAATTATGGGCCTTTTTTCCCCCACTCTGACCAGAAAATCAGATTTCTAACATTTTACGGCTGCTTTTTCATCTCCACCTAACACTTCATTTATAATGGCTGTTTCATGATAATGGAATCCATTAATCCAGTAGAAGAAAATACAGTGAAACCTTCCTGTGCGACCACCTCCATTAAGCGAACACCTCCCTGAACGACCATTTTTTCATGGAAGGAAATTTATTACCATAGGCTCAATACTAATTTTACCTCCATTCAGAGACCATCCCAGTTGAACTCCCTCCATGAGTGACCCATTTCTTTCAAGAAAATGAAACAAATTCCGTGTTTTCCTGATCGCTTGAAGAAGGTTTTATTAGGAAAATTATTCCGGAGAGCGCATTATTCATCAAAATTCCAAACTAAGTTTAGATTTTTATTTTTTACTCTGGTAACTTTTAAGTGTTTAAACCCCTTTGTGCCTTTTTATGCAATGAATTTAACTCTGATGATAAATTAAGAATGACAGTCAATAAACTCCCCTGCCCTATTCTGTCAGGAAACTCTAAAAAAAATAGATAAATTAATGAAATCGTCATTATTTCTTTCTGTTCAAAAAAATTGCATTTATTTACTGAACTTCGAAAGGACTTGGAAATAAAAGTTATAAAAGAAAAAAAAAGTAAAATCAAAGCAAACGTCAATGTGTTCATTTTTTAAATTCTGAAGTAATTATTTTATGTAATTAACTTTTGTTTTGTTACTTAAATTTTTATATTTTTTCATAATGTGAAAAATAAATTTTAGCTCTGATGATAAATTAAGAATGACAGTCAATAAACTCCCCTGCCCTATTCTGTCAGGAAACTCTAAAAAAAATAGATAAATTAATGAAATCGTCATTATTTTTTTCTGTTCAAAAAAATTGCATTTATTTACTGAACTTCGAAAGGACTTGGAAATAAAAGTTATAAAAGAAAAAAAAAGTAAAATCAAAGCAAACGTCAATGTGTTCATTTTTTAAATTCTGAAGTAATTATTTTATGTAATTAACTTTTGTTTTGTTACTTAAATTTTTATATTTTTTCATAATGTGAAAAATAAATTTTAGTAACATTCATTGTTACCCTTTTTCAACAATTAAAATCTAGATTTAAACATTACCTCCATTAAGAAACCACCTTTTGGAAAGACCAAATTTCATTGGAACGGAACGTGGTCGCTTTAGGGAGGTTTTACTGTAACTCGTTTAAAGCGTAAACTCGATTAAGCGGGACTTGGATAATCGGGATTCTACTGTACTTTCCAATTTTGCATATTGGAAATTTGACAATATTTATGAAACGCATGTAATTTTCTGTTTATTGCAGGTGTAAAAAATGTACCTTTTAGTCAATAATAGTTTCTAAATTGATTTATCCATCGTAAATTAATTAATTATTCATCATAAATTAATAATTTTACAGAATAAAAATGAAAAATAGATCAAAATTCGAGCACAGGGTCAATTTATATTCTTCAATAATTATCAGTGAAAACCTGTAAAAATGTAGTTGTTGATATGGATACTATACTGACCTCCAAAAGTTAAGAAACAGGAACTGGATGCTTTCGATTGTATACCGTTTGTCCAATATCTACCAAAATTATTGGCTAATTGTTCTTGAATGTCTGGGATGTAAAAAACATGTTTATTTTTATATTTCTCGGTGAAGATTTAATCGGGAGGGCAATTAGATGCTAATAATAAATTTAATAATAAAATAATATTTGCGATCACCTATGTGACAGAAAATGCTGAAAATGCTTTGTCACTGTGTTAGATGACTATTTGAGTCCTGTTCAACGTTTGTATGCATTTGTGTAAGCTTAGCACTCATATTCATGAAGATGTTATTGTGTCTCTGTGAAAAATTCAAAAGTTTTTTGTTTATATCATACAGAATTTTCTACCAAATTTAACACAACTTTCCGAAAACCTGACAAAGAACAGTAGCAACAGTATACTGCAATTAAAACATGTATATATTGAATATTTGATGAGATATGGGTCTTCCTATGAAATAATTTTTAACAGTGTATGCATGGAAGATTTCAAAATTTTTATTTCATAATTTGGTAGCCAGCTATTTTGGGCAAGTTCTATAACAGCCATTGTTTCTCTTAACAGTAGCAGATTTGACCTTAAAAATCCCCAATCCAAGGAAAACGATTGGAAACCTGTTTACAGAGAGATCGCTAATGTTTTTTTTTTTTTTTTTTTTTTTTTTTTTTTTTTTTTTTTTTTTTTAAACTAGGAGGCTCGGCCCCCTACGAGCTACGCTCGCCAACCCCCGTCCAGACACCGCAGACTCTAAATGCACGCTAATTTGATCGGCTTTAAAAAGATTTCGAAAGATTGAATTATAATTTAAAAAACAGTGGCGATCTCCCTATAAACAAATTTCTATTCATTTCTCTTTGATTGGGGAATTTTAACGCCAAATCCGCTGCGGTACTACTTGATTATCCTGTCGACCAATTTCGCCAAATTATATAAATCGCCAAACTACTCGCCAAATTATACAAATTGATATAATTTTTATTTTGAATAACGAAAGAACAAATAAATTCGTACAACATTAATAAAAACACAAATAAAACGTCAAAATAAAAATAACTTGATGACGTATACACGTGTAACAACATTTCAAAATAAGCTAATATAAAAGGAATTAATTAAAGAGAGTCTTTGTCACCTGGCATTTTTTAACAAAGCGAAAAGAAAGTTCTTTTAAATGAGACATTTTAAATTAATTCTCAAAATATCAAATAAATGTCTAGCGCAATTTCTAAATTTAAACTTTTTTGCAATATTATTTTGTGTTCATTTTGTGTAATAACTATAATGTGACGTAAATATGACGTAATTTCTCCTAAGACTTCTAACGCATGTTAATGAATTTATTATTTTACAATATCCTTTCTCTTTTAAAATTCACGTGTATACTTTTTATGACGTAATTTTTAATAAGTTCCTGCTTTTTATACGTAATTATTTAATTCTAATTTGAAAGTTTTTTTCCTGTTTATAATAGTCACGTGTAAATAAATTTTTAATTTGAAGCAAACATTATTGCTTGCGCTTTTTATACAGTTGGCAACAGTTTAAATTAGTACAATTTTCTGAAATCTGTAAAAAATATCTCTAGAAATGCTGAAAATTTGAATTTAAAATAGAAATAAAACATGAAAAAATGAGTCAAAATAAAAAAATTAATGCAATCTGCACTCCGGCAAATTCTAACGCATAAAATGATCTAAAAATGATTACACTGACATGTATAGTTTTTGCTGCTATAAAACTTTTTTAGTGGAACGATTTTGTCCAACTTTAGCATTAAATAACTCTTAAAATAATTCTTCGATTTGAAAACTGTCTGCATCAGCCTGTTTATCAAACATTTTTGTATAAAACCACCGATTTTCATATTTTTGTATGCATTATTTTTGTTAATATTAACGAAGAAAGGCCTCCGGTCACAAAAAAATCAAAACCGGCGGCGGCGGCGGTGACAGCGGTAGTTACTTTTTTTTTACCCGACTACGGCAAAGCCAAAGGAGGGTTATGATTTTGACAGGCTATGTATGTATGTATGTATGTATGTATGTATGTATGTATGTTCATCTGTTCCCTCGTAACTTCTAAACCACTAATCAGAATTCGACAAATGACATATCATTAGAAGCGTCTTAATTGTCCGCTGGTTATAGGCTATATAGATTTTCACCAAATTCAATGTGGCGCCTTCTAGCGGACAAAATATACAGAGTAAAAAAATAAAGTTAAGCTAGATATGCCGTGTTTGGTATCATTTTAAAGCGCTTCACTTCAAAACCATAGAGGGTTTGTTTATAAGTGCCTTGGATCATAATAAGTTGCTTAAAAATCCACATGACAGTCAATCGTTAGCAGAATTAGATAGATTAAGAAATCTTCCTAGGTCATCTTAATACATGAAACCTTCAATCTACATTACACATTTACACATTACACTAACGACCTCATCCACTAATCGGTCCATTACCCATTTGCTGCCATCGACGGATATGTGCGTCACTACTACCAAATACTGGAAGCGTCATACGTCAAAAAATAAAGTTAAGATAAATATGCCGTGTTTGGTATCATTCAAAAGCGCTTTACTTGTACATTTTGAATATATCTATATATTACTAGCATTTGCTTGTGACTTTACCTGTATTCATGGGGTACTTTTATACTTTTTCAGCGTAGTTTTTTGTCGTAGTTGGGTTTTAGTTTTTTTACTTTATCTTGTTAGAATAGAGAGATTTTAATTCAATATTTTTAAAGCCGATCAAATTAGCGTGCTTTTTGGATTTTGGTATGACTGAACGGGGGTTGGCGAGCGTAGCTCGTAGGGGGCAGAGCCCCCCAGTGTAATAAAAATAAAAAAGATTACAAGGTGAAAATTAAGTGTCATCAACAAAAAATATGATTTGAAAGAGAAAAATCTGTGAAGCAGAAAATAAAGAAATTGCTTAAATGGTTTAGTTAAGATTCGTTAACCTTCTGTGACGTTTCCGTGAAAAGAAGGCATTGGTTTGTAAAATATATTTGCATTTTGATGCTGATTTGCTTATTTTGAAATGTTTAACTGATTTTATTTAATCAAAGACGAAAACAGCCATTGTATCTTTTAACAGCAGCTGATTTTTCCTTAAAATTCTCCAATCGAAGAAAAAAGAATAGAAACCCATTTATAGGGAGGTCGCCACTGTTTTTAAATTATAATTCAATCTTTCAAAATCTTTCAAAATCTTTTTAAAGCCAATCAAATTAGCGTGCTTTTAGAGACTGCGGTGTCTGAACGGGGGTTGGCGAGCTTAGCTCGTAGGGGGCCGAGCCCCCTAGTAAGTAAAAAATATCTCTCGAAATGCTGAAAATTTGAATTTAAAATAGAAATAAAAGCTCAAAAATGAGTCAAATTAAAAAAATAAATGCATTCTGCACACCGGGAAATTATAACATATAAAATGATCTAAAAATGATTAAATTCCGATGTATAGTTTTTGCTCCTATAAAATTTTTATAATGGAACGACTTTGTCCAACTTTAGCATTAAATATCTCATAAAATAATTCTTAGATTTGAAAACTGTCTGCATCAGCGTGTTTATCAAACATTTCTGTATAATACCGCCGATTTTCATATTTTTGTATGCAATATTTTTCTTAACTAGGGGGCTCGGACCCCTACGAGCTACGCTCGCCAACCCCCGTCCAGACACCGTAGACTCTAAATGCACGCTAATTTGATCGGCTTTAAAAAAATTTCGAAAGATTGAATTATAATTTAAAAAACAGTGGCGATCTCTCTATAAACGGATTTCTATTCATTTCTCTTTGATTGGGGAATTTTAACGCCAAATCCGTTGCGGTACTACTTGATTATCCCGTCGACCAATTTCGCCAAATTATATAAATCGCCAAACCACTCGCCAAATTATACAAATTGACATAATTTTTATTTTAAATAACGAAAAAACAAATAAATTAGTACAACATTAATAAAAATACAAATAAAACGTCGAAATAAAAATAACTTGATGACGTAGACACGTGTAACAACATTTCAAAATAAGCTAATATAAAAGGAATTAAGTAAACAGAGTCTTTGTCTCCTGGTATTTTTTAACAAAGTGAAAAGAAAGTTCTTTTAAATGAGACATTTTAAATTAATCGTTTTTAATCTGACGTAATTTTGATAAAACTATTCTTTTTCTTTTTAATATTCAAGTGAAAATACTTGCGAAGCGAAACAGCACCGAAAACTGGCGATATGAAGCAATTAAAATAATAAAACTTTGTAAAAAATCACCATAAAATTAAAACAAAACACAGGACGCGTTTCGAGCTAAAAACATAACAGCTCGTCATCAGCTAAGCATACACGTGTCCGTAAACGAACAAGTTCAAAATTTTAATTGAAAGTCTTATTGACAAGTCTTATTTTAATTGAAAATACTTGTGTTAGAAATTAAATGTTATTTGCGCTTTCCTAACAAAAATAGTTGAAAAGTATCCTCTTAAAATATCAAATAAATGTCTAGCGCAATTTCTAAATTTAAACCGTTTTGCAATATTATTTTGTGTTCATTTTATGTAATAACTGTAATGTCACGTAAATATGATGTAATTTCTCCTATTTAAGATTTCGGTACAGATGTCATATTCGCCCCATATTGGCGCGATTTTTTTCGGTTGCCAATTTGGCGAAAACATCAACAGCATAAACAACATAATCCGGGTTACCACATCAAACAAAATAACGACACTTTGACGCAAGTTAAGTACCTGTTGCCTGTATGATATTGGCGACAGAAAAAAATCGCGCCAATATGGGGCGAATATGACATCTGTTCCAAGACTTCTAACGCTTGTTAATAAATTTATTGCTTTACAAATTCCTTTCTCTCATAAAATTCACGTGTAATTATAGTTTTTATGACATAATTTTTAATAAGTTCCTGCTTTTTGTACATAATTATTTAATTCTAATTCCAAATGTTTTTTTCTGTTTATAATAGTCACGAGTAAATAATTTTTTAATTTATTTACACGTATAAATAAATATATATATTTAAGCAAACATTATTGCTTCCGCTGTTTATACAGTTGGCAACAGTTTAAATTAATATCACTTTCTAAAATCTGTTAAAAATATCTCTAGAAATGCTGAAAATCTGAATTTAAAATAGAAATAAAACCTCAAAAAATTAGTCAAAATAAAAAAATTAATGCAATCTGCACTCCGGCAAATTCTAACGCATAAAATGATCTAAAAATGATTAAATTCCTATGAACAGTTTTTGCTCCTATAAAACTTTTTTAGTGGAACGATTTTGTCCAACTTTAGAATTAAATATCTCTTAAAATAATTCTTCGATCTGAAAACTGTCTGCATCAGCGTGTTTATCAAACATTTCTGTATAATACTACCGATTTTCATATTTTTGTATGCATTATTTTTCTTAATATTAACGAAGAAAGACCTCCGGTCACAAAAAATTCAAAACCGGCGGCGGTGACAGCGGTAGTTACTTTTTTTTAGAATAGAGAGGTATTAACGGAGAAAGACCTCCGGTCACAAAAAATTCAAAACCGGCGGCGGCGGCGGTGACAGCGGTAGTTACTTTTTTTTAGAATAGAGAGATACACCATTCACTAATTTTTATTTTCAGGTTAATTTCCTCTTATTGTCGGAAATTGATGAAAGGGAATTTCCAACTGTGTTATGTGTTTCATAACTGAACTAATTTTTTGCATACTATGTAGTTGTATACATACAAATCTGTAGATCATATACATGGGTGCACAAAAGAATTAGGATATTTTTCCGGTTATAGATGGTAACTTCAGAAGTTGGATTTTCAAATGTGTTATGCGTTTTGCAAATTGTTTACTGACAAGGAAGGTCTCCTTACTGGGCATACTCAGAATATTTTGAAAAAAATACCAATTAAACTACTTATGTATGTAATAAAGGATCAGTCAAATTTAGTGGCGGAATTACACTAGACAGATCGTAAAAAAATAAAATACTTTTGAGTATTTGGCGGGAAAAGACGAAAGCGTCACGCAATTTGGCGAGAGCAATTTTGTTCGCCAAAAGCAAACGATTTTAATGCATCTGAAAATTGTTTGTTAATTGATTTTTAGAATGCTTGTAAAAAGTATTTAATGAATACATAAACAATGAGAGAGTTTAATAAATACATTTTTTCGTATTACATATTTATGTTGTTTGTTACTTAATTTTATTACTTTAAAAACAATTTCATCTATAAAAAATACTTTCATATATTTAAGCGTATTCCAAAATAAAGGCAAGATTCATTTAGCAGTTATTCATTTCAAACCAAGGAATTCGTCGTTTCCATAGCAACAAAATTAAACCGACAGCGCTCAATTGGACTTAATTTTGAGATAGTGAAACAATTTTAATTTTGTTTTAATTCATAAAATTTGATATTTAACTTTCATTATAAATACATATATGACAAAACTATATCTAAATCAAACTAAAACTGGCAAAACTACAGTTATTTAAGTTAAATTTATTTAAACAAGTTCAATATGAAATATATTTATCTTAAAGAGTATTCGACATGAAAAAGTATTTTTCGAAATTTCATTTCCTCGCTAACCGATGATAAATCGCCAAATAAACGAAAATTTTATTATTTTTTACGAACGTTCTATCGGGGTTCCGCCAATTTTTTTTTTTTTTTTATAAACATATATATCCACCTGAGACGAACACCCTGTAATTTTTTCAGATTTTTCTGAATATGCCAGTATGGAGACCTTCCTTGTTAGACCCATCTTTCATCTTATTAAACAGTGAAATTTTGATAAAATATTCTGAAAGTGTGTGATAATTTATACTTGACGCAAGAATTTTCATTAACTACTTTAAAAAAATGTTATAAGAGGAAACATATAAAGTAGGTGTACCATTTAAGGCTATGATTTTTTGTGAATTTTCAATTTCTTTTTCTATTAATATTCTGGTATGAAATTTCATGAATATTTCATATGCATATTTAATATGAAGTTAAAAACAGCTAATTGTTTGAAATGTTTTAATAACGTAAAGTTAAGAAAAGTCACCTCATCTTCTTTAATAAAAAGCTATGCGTTGCTGGCGACTGGCTCTTCCGCTAATCGTTGCCACAGATTAATATAGGAAAATGAAACATTTGAAGTTACTGAAAAAATTAAAAGCTCGAAAAGTATTTGTCAGAAAAATGTTAGACAAACTGCGTTAGAAAGGTAAAAAATTGTATTTTTCCTGATATAATTTCAAACCTAATGATTATGCCGTTTTTCAAATATTGAATTTCAAAAATTACCAAATTTCACAATGGAGTACCATAGCGAAATCTTCACGCGTGAAAAGATAATGGTAACGTCAATGTGTAATGACGTGTATACTGTCTATAGCACGAGTCACAAATTATAGCAGCCTTATTATTTTGTTAAAATTTAAAAGTGAATTATGGTGTCACGAGTACATGATTTTTATTTAATTCTCGACAAATACTAGATGCGCCATTTCTTTTTAAATGTGAATAATATAGGTTAATTCACATAGGACCTCATATTTAAAACGAATATAGGGTTAATGCATCGCTTTTGCAAGAGAAAGTGATATTATGCAGGCCTTTTCATAAATTTACATTTCTTTTTCAATTTTTTTCAAGAATCAAGACTATATTTAGGCTTAGGAAACAATTAAAAGAAAAAATACTGGTTTAAAAGCAAAATTTCTAAAAGCTTTCAATATAGTAAAAAAGAGAGCCTATTTGTGCGAGATTCATAGTCCGTACGGTGTGTAATTTTAAAATTGATTTTCCTAATCAAACATGTTTAAAACCCCGGGCAACACCATGTATTTCAGCTAGTGAATACACAATAAAATTAACAAAATAGGTATTTTGTTCGCACGTGTTCTACGTGCGATAGCGAAAATGTAGGGGGGCATTATATGCTTATTTATTTTTTTCCAGTTTTCAAATGCATTGTATTTGTAATTTCTGTTATATGTTCTGATGACGACTCAGTGAAGGAGTTGAAACATGTCAATGTAGATTTTTAATATATTTTTAATGTGTTTTTAGTAACGTCTTTCAAGCAAATAAATATTTTAATATAGGTTTTGATTTTTCCGTTTGGAATATGCATTGTGATATGGTTATTAGTAAACGTAATTAAGACTTATTACTCTTACTTATACTTCCATTTGCAAATCCAGTATTGTTTCAATCATGTACATTTGTACGCGTTATAGAGAATATTTGGCGATTTATCACCCGAGGCGTGTTAGCGGAAAAATAAGATCTTAAAACTAATGTATTAGTTTCTAATTAGGTTCTAAAAATATTAAAGTGTTGTATTGTTATCGAAAATACACCCGTGGACGTCATTTTTATCATTTTAACTTATCAATAAGCGGGTTAAACATCGATTATAAAATTCCATCTATATATACAAAAACCAGGTTGAGTTAGATAAAAAGGTGAAAAAAAGATAAAAAAGTAGCAAACTCTCAGCACTATACCGTACGCATTAGCAGACAATTCTAAACTATGCAGTGTGACGTTCGCGCTGTTTGGGTGCAGTAGTGGAAATTATAGCACTTGTATTGATGTTATGAAATTTCGTACAAAACAAGCAAACCTCTTTAAATTTTCATTACAATATTTAGACTTTTCTCAAAGTTAATAATACGGAGAAAGAGAGAGGATATGTATAGATTTATGTACATATTTTACTGGAACACGTAAACCCAAACTGGCGGAATTTTTATTATTCCCGAAGTTACTTTTATTTTTTAATGTTATATTCACAAACTAAAGCATGGGATAGCATTTTCCATCTTTTGATAAAGACAGAAGATCTTTCAGAAAATGTTGCCAAAGGTGACGTTTTAAGCAATTTTTGGGATGCTACAGCCCGAGAGATGTCGTCTTCAGACAACAATCTATACTAATATTATAAAGAAGTAAAAATTGTTTGTGTGTTTGTCCGAGGTAATCTCTGGAGCTACCGAACCGATTTCAAAAGTATTGGTATCAAAATGATTATGTTAATCCCACTTAGAACATAGGCTATATCTTATGTCCGTGCCACTAACCCAAAGGGGGTGCAGGAGCAAAAGACGTTCTAAAAATGCGATTTTTGTGTTATCGAAGGGCCTAGAAACATGAAACTTGGAATGGTTGTTACTTATAAGATATAGATGATCTCTAAGAACATTTCTTAAAACATTCGAAATTTAAAGGGGTTGAAAATGCGCAAAAAGAGTTCATAAAACGTTCTAAACGGTGATTTCTACGCAATCTCAGGAAGTAATGAACCGATTTAAAAAATAATGGTGTCAAAATGTTGGTGAAAACCCTTGCTCCAACATAGGCTATATTTTATGTCGGTGCCTCTACCTCAAAGGGGTTGCAGGAGCAAAAAACGTTCTAAAATTGCGATTTTTATGTTTCTAAAAGGCCTAGAAACATGAAATTTGGAATGGCAGTTACTTATAAGATATAAATGGTCTCTAAGAACATTTCTTAAAATATTCGAAATTTAAAGGGGTGAAAAAGCGCAAAAAACGCTCTAAAAAATGTTCTAAATGGCGATTTCTACGCATTCTCAGGAAGTAACGAACCCATTTAAAAAATAATGGTATCAAAATGATGGTGACAGCCCTTTCTCTAACATAGGCTATATTTTTTGTCGGTTCCATTACCCCAAAGGCGGCGCAGGAGCAAAAAACATTCTAAAAATGCGATTTTTGTGCTACTGAAGTGTCTAGAAACATGAAATTTGGAATGGTAGTTATAAGACACAAATGATCTTTAAGAACATTTCTTAAAAAAAAAAATCGAAATTTACGAAGGGTGATAATGCGCAAAAAGCGTTCTAAAAACGTTATAAATGGCGATTTCTACGCAAACTCAGAAAGTAGCAAACAGATTTCAAAAGTAGTGGTAGGAAATTGATTATGACAGCCTTTGCTTCAACATAGGCTCTATTACATGTTGGTGTCACTACCACCTGGAATTTGAAGGAGCAAAAAAAGTTTTAAATTGCGATTTCTGTGATATTGAAGAGGCTAGAAACATTAAATATGACATGGTTGTTACTTATAACATATAAATGCCCTCTAAGAACTGTCGAAAATAAATTCGAAATTTAAAAGAGGTAAAGCGAAGGGAAGGGGCGAAAAGCGTACTAAAAAAAGTCTTAAATTACAATTTCTATGCAATCTCAGGAAATTACAATGTAACAAATGTATTACAAATGTAATGGTTGCGAATCAATGGTGACAGTCTCTGATTCCACTGAGGTTATATTTTATGCCAGTGCTACTACCACATCGGGTTGGCAGGAGGAACAACAAATGCTCTAAAAATAACATTTAAAAACTTTCTGAATTACCATTTCTATGGAATATTAGGAAATACCAAACCGATTTCCAAATTAATGTTGGCAAATTAATGGTGACAGTTTGTGTTTCAACATAGGCATTTTATGTTAGTGCAACTGCCACCAGACAGGTGGTAGACCGATAGACAAAAAGCTTGTAATTTGAGATGATGGTTATTTTTTAGATGTAAATGCGTGCTAAGAACGGTTTATTCAAAACTTCAAATGAATACTGAAATAAATGTATGAAATGAGCATAAAAGCTTCAAAATATTTTCTAAATTATTACTTAGTTAGTTTTAGTTATTTTTATTAATTTAAGTCTAATTTCTGCCTAATACAGTGTAATAATGAGGTTTAGTTAAACTGTGTTTTAAAGAGTAATTTTTGAATTATTCCTAAAAGTATGATTTTTTTAAAATAAAAGTTAGACGTGATTATCACTTGGCGTATTTCCACTGTTACGCGAGCAAAGCCGCGGGGTTTGCTAGTGTGTTATAACTCAAGGCGCAACACATTTATCAAAAATGCAATACGCTATTCAATTTTAAATTACTTTAATAGTGATGTCTTCAAATTTCATGCATTTATGTATAATAATAAATTCGCGAATGTGTCAGAAAATTTCGAGTTGCTGACTAGTGTAAAACATTTCTTTAAAAGGTAAGCTTTAAGTGTTATAGTCCTGTATAAACTGCCTAATTCTAGCGCAATGCATTTGAACAAAAAAGTACCAAGGGCACGGAAATTAGAATTGCTTAATAATGAATTGGCACTGTGCACTCAGAAGGTGGTACGGTACTGTGTTGTGCTAATTATGTCTAGATTAATCTCAATATGTAACACACTAAACATATGCAGCATTTTTTCTTTCTTTTTCGCGATAGAAACCACTATTTAGAAATACACAAAACTTTCAATGTGAAAAAGTTGCTTTAAATGCTTATTTTTTCTTTTATCACATGTTTTATATCGATGAATTATTATATACTGTAAGATTAAAACCTTGAAAAAAAATTACAATATTATTTCGATTCACACATACTTATAAATTATAGGCAAAATAAAGAAATTCAATCGTCATTTAATAAAGCATAACCCATATATCAGTACACATTTATGCTATGCACCGATGCCAAGGCTTAATTTCTAAAAAAAAAAAAAAAAAAAAAAAAAAAAGTACCGAGCCCTAATATTCTGCGGTACCGGTACAACAACTGTACCGTTCTCCCTCCCCCCTGTCACTCCAATCTGCATATTTGTATTTCGTACCTTATTTGCAAAATTTAAAGCATTTTTTTTTCCTTTAGCAAAGTACAAATTTTAAATATATCTATCCGCATATACTTAGCTGTCAACTATTCCACTTTTTAGTTATCACTCTTTGTGAATAGTAATCTTTGCCTAATTTTAAAGTTAATTAATTGCAGAATTCTGCGATTAAATATAGTAAAGATTATGATTAGGAAATAGTGTTAATACAAACTAGTCGGATGTACCAATCCCAAAACTTTCTTCTATCTCATACATGTTAATACTTCAAAATTCGCTATCACACTGCCAAAATTAAATGGCAATCTATGCATCTCATGAGGATTCTAAAGATATGAAATTCCGTGCATTAGTTCTTGAGATATGACTATCGCTGAAATCGTCTAAATCCAGAAAAATGCTGCCTAGCAGCGCCACCTATTGGGTGATTTATACCAAATCCTAATCAGCAACAATTTATGTCAACGTCTGACTGAATCTGAAGTTTGGAGAAAATCCGTGCATTAGTTTTTGAGATAGAGCTATAGCGAAAATTGGGAAAATTCCTGCATAGCAGCGCCACCTATTGGGTGATTAACACCAAAACCTAATTAACAACAACCTGTGTCAACATACAACTAAATCTGAAGTTAGATGAAAATTCGTCCATTAGTTCTATAGATAGAGCTATTGAGGCAATAGTGAAAAAGGCAGCACAGAAGCACCACCTGTTGGGCGATTTACACGAACACATAATCAGTAGCAAGTCATATCAAGGACTAACTGAATCTGAAGTTTGATGAAAATCCGTGCGTTAGTTCTTAAGATAGAGCTACTGGGGAAATCGTGTAAATCCTGCAAAATTCATCATAACAGCGCCACCTGTTGGGCGATTTATACCAAAACGTAATAGCATCAATTCATATCAAGGACTAACTAAATCTGAAGTTTAATCAAAATCCGTGCATTAGTTCGTGAGATAGAGCTATTGCGAAAATCGTGAAAAATGCAGCATAGCAGCGCCACCTGTTGAGCGATTTACACCAAAAACTAATCAGCATCAATTTGTATTAGGGACTCACTGAATATAAATTTTTATTAAATTCCGTGCATTAGTTCTTGAGATAGAGCGCCCACAAAATTTGTGTCACATACACACAGACAGACAGACAGACTCACAGAGTCACAGACAGACATTTTGTAAAAACATGATTTTTGGAATCTCTGACCCTTAAAATGTGTAAATCCGTCGAAAACCGGAATTCGAAAATTTTCATGAATCCAATACTTTCTTCTTGTAAAGATAGAAGAAAGTAAAAAGGGATAGTTCGCAGCTACGCATTGTTAAGAAAAAATGAATGAAATTTACAGAAATTAATATTTATATGCTGAAGAATGGAGCAATGTTTTACAATTTCCTATAAAAGGTCCATATCTTAAACTATAATCGATTCCCTCCGCATAACAATCTTTTGTAGTGAGTTCCTGAAAATCAGATTAAATTAAAAATTTGACAGCGTTATCGGAAAGAATCGATGCTTTTATAGAAAAGGGGAAACACTGCTCGATTGCTTTCTATCAGAATAACTATACATGGCAATTATATCTACTTACAAATGAAAATACAGCCAATAAAAATTATCCTACTGTCACAAAAGAAAATCGAACTGAGTGAAAATTCATTGTCCCGTCTCTTAAGTGGTGCCGTATCAACACGTTGTCGCCGACATAAATTTGAAATAGAAAAACATGATTTCTGTTTCCCCTTCATTTTGATCAAAATACCATTAAAATTATTTAAAATAGAATATAATACGTAAAGGAGGAAAAGTTTTTTTTTTTTCATACATGAATAAATAAAGTTTTAATTGTAATACAGATTGAGCTCGAGTCACTCAAAGCCCAAAAACTGATATAAAAATTGAATCCGTTTTATCTCCATCTTCTATGTATGCGACGCGTTACGTCACATAAAAGTGTTTTTGTAAAAAAAGAGTGCAAAAGGTTGGAGATGGGAAGGAAAGGAAAAAGTAATTTAGGCTTCGTTTTTTCAGAAACGCTATTGTACTGGGCTCCGGAGCCCTCCATTTATGAGCTCCGGTGAATTTCGACCAACATTGAAATATTTACTAAAAACAGAGAAGTACCGGAGCCGGGCTCCGGCGTAAATTAAGCCATGCATTACAAGTAGGAACGGACACATTCGTTATTAAAATCTATTTAATTTTTTTCCCTTCGAAATCTATGGTTTATTTTCATAGTGAAACAGTGGAGTTTTGCAAAAAATATAATTATAGTAGAGCGTCGATTATCGGAACTCTAATTATCCGAACTACCAATTATCCGAGTTGCCTATTTCTCTCAATTTTTTTTTTTTTAAATCGAACTTCCAATTATCCGAACTCCCTATTTCTCCCCCAATTTTTTTTAACCGAACTCCCAATTATCCATTGGCTTGTAAAAAAAAATTAAATAAAAGAAAAGCAGATAGTGGATCAGAAAAGGAGGAATGTAAAACAATAAAGGAGATGGGAAGAATTCTAAGCTATGAAGGAAATGAAATAAAAAAACTAGTGCTTAAATATTGAAGTAACATGACCCTGGATATCAGATTTTATATGATGATGAGATTGTGGATGAGATTCATGTTAAAAAAGAAATTGAAGAAAATGAAAACGAAGGCTCTGACAGTAACCCAGGTCTATCATATAACGAAGCCTTTGAACGTTTGGAAACAGCTATGAAATGGTTGCAGAAGAACGTTGATCCTACTCAACTGACGTATTTCAGAAGAATTAGACAAATGGCAGAATTGAAAAGAATATCTTCGTTGAAGCAAGCAACAATAAAAAGCTTTTTTGCTGAAATTATAAACTCGCTTTTTTGCTTACATTATAATCTCTAGAGTTCGGAAAATGATAAAAAGAGAAAAAAAAGTACTGATAGAAATGTAAAATACATAAATAATTAAATAAATAAATAAAAAGACAAAAAAAAAATTAAACAGACCAGCACTAATTGGTCTGTCAGTCCTAAGTTTAGACAACGTGTGAAGGTTTTAGTATAGTCAGAAACATCCTTTAAATTGTCTGTCCATTTATCCGAACTAGGGTCGATCCGCCTTGTTCGGATAATTAGCGCTCTACTGTATTTGTAAATCATGCTTCATGTTAGAATGTAAATTTCAACAAATAACTGTTTAAAGTACAATTCTTTTTATTTGTATGTTTTATGTTCATTTGTTTACAAATTAGACACAAACGATTGGTTGTACCTTAAGGCTCCTAGTCACTCAATTCCCGAATTCCCCTTCTTAATGTTAAATCTATGGGCGTTTGATGCATTTTTGTAGTCAATATGTTTCTTCGGGAAATTAATATTTTTAACTTCTGTTTTCAGTGTTCCCATCTTAAAGGAGGTCTCTTTTTAATTTTATATGAAGTGCTAAAATTTTTCTCCCAGTTTGTCAGTTTTTAAAACATAAAATATTAAATTAAGCATAGATTTAAAAAATATTTTGAAAACTAAGAAAAAACAGAGACATTCTTTAAGAAGAACACTGAAAAAAGAAGTTAAAAATATTAATTCCCCGTAGAGATATTTTGAATATAAAAACGCATCAAACGCCCATAGACTTAACATAGGGGGGAATGTTAAGTCTATGGGGGGGGGGGGGATTCGGAAACTGAGTGACTAGCAGCCTTTTGGAGGCCAGTGCATGTTGGTCCAATCCAATACCCAACGGGAGTTTCTGTTCAACTGTGGTTTATTTATTTACTGTAGTTCTGTGATGATTGCACTTATACTTCGTAACTGTTGGTGTGTATAATTGCTATTTAAATTAATATATAGCAGAAGATCTTTAAAACGTAAACCTAAAAATGCGTGGTTGTGTATTACATAGAATTTTGTATTATGTAGATCATATTTCACAAATCATTAAACTCACCTTGTAAACATGGCTTATAAATTATAGATAAAATACAGAAGAGGATGTTTATATCACATTCCTTGGGACCAGAAGTTGCGGAAATTATAAATTTTTGCATAATATTGATCATTTTACACATTGTTCAATTTACTTTAAAAGACATCGTCCAACTATGCCTGGACCAAATGATTCATTATTTATATTACCCATTTAAAAAAAACTTTTATTGTGATAAGAGCAATTCTCCTAATAAAAAGCTCTGAATTAAGGAGATAATAATGCGTTAAATTTAATCCTCTAGAGAGCAGCAATTTTTTTTTACATTGTGGAATGCAGATGAATTTTAACTTCAAAATTCATTGTTTTACATCAGTGAAGTAGCGCGTTATATAGAGAATTGCATTATATAGAATCGCATTATATAGAATTGCAAAGATCTTCCATTGTATTAGAAACAGTGAACCCGTTCTAGGCTTTCGCAATGCAATCTTTGAATTTTTTTGCTGATACTTTACTCGTTAATTTTGAATTAACAAGAAGTTTTTTTTTTTTCTTTCAAGAAACGCGTTTTAACGAAATTTGAATGTACTATGAGAAAAAACTGTTCAAAAACTTGTCGTATGATACCCCATTCATCGTTGTGCGCATTGTGTATGCATAGAAAAAGGGAAGTTGACATCGGAAATAAAATATATCAGTGGACCCGTGCGAAAACTTTCGCACTTCAGTCTAATATTTTTTAAATAAATATTTAATATTTTTTAGATGCAGGCTTAAACTTTAACCATCATATTTTAACTGCATTAAAGAATGGTGTCATCGCTTCGGAAAAACACAGGACAAGGAAAAATAAATTGAATACATATAAAATACAATTTAATCTAATATAACAAAGCATAACTTTTAGGCTACACGTGAAATATCACTGCTTCGAACCCGTAAGGCATGGTGACGTCACGGCGACGTCGTTGTGAAGTCACACTGTGATTTTGTGACCGTCGATGTGACGTCACGTGACGTCGATGGGACGTCATAGTGACTAGAATGTGAGGTCGTTATGGCCGTTTTAGAGGTCGTTTGTGACGTCACATTGTGACCACTCTGTGAAGTCACGGTGTGACAAATTTGTGAAAAGTGTGTCATTTGTGACTATTTTGGCATTAACTTTGTGACTAACCTGTGACGACAGCGACAATGCTTTGACGTCACACTGCGACTAATTTGTGAAATATGTGTCATTTGTGACGAACTTGTCATAAACAATGTGATGATTTCAAATGAAAATCAAATTTCAAATTAATTGCTTAAAAGGGCAAAGGCCAACATAGAGAAAAAGATTCCAAGCCGGGACTCGAATCCGGGCCATCAGTGTAGCGCACTGACATTCTACCGACTAAACCACATGGAACGAGACCCAGCCTGGAAAATTTCTTACTAGTACATGTTGGCAAGGCTACAAACGCAGCACAAGATGGAATATTTATCATGAGCCACTGACATGGGGCAAACACGAAACTTAATTAAATCCAGCATCGATTCAAACTATATAAATACTTGGAAATTTTTCCATAGAGAACCATTCGCCTTGCATACAATATTTCAAATAAAAATCAAATTTCAAATTAATTGCTTAAAATGCAATTTTAATTTGAAATTTGATTTTCATTTGAAATATTGTATGCAAGGCGAATGTTTCTCTCTGGAAAAATTTCCAAGTATTCATATAGTTTGAATCGCTGCTGGATTTAATTAAGTTTCGTGTTTGCCCCATGTCGGTGGCTCATGATAAATATTCCATCTTGTGCTGCGTTTGTAGCCTTACCAACATGTACTAGTAAGAAATTTTCCAGGCTGGGTCTCGTTCCATGTGGTTTAGTCAGTAGAATGTCAGTGCGCTATACTGATGGCCCGGATTCAAGTACCGTTATGGAATTTTTTTCACTATGTTGGCTTTTGCGCCTTTTAAGCAATCAATTTGAAATTTGATTTCCATTTGAAATATTGCTTGCAAGGCGAATGTTTCTCTCTGGAAAAATTTCCAAGCATTAATACTGTGATGATTCTTGTTATAAACACTGTGATGAATTTTAAAATAAAGTTTTGTTTGAAATATACAATATTATCTTTTTACCGTACTTTTTAGCAATGTATCGCTATTTTGGAGTCCTATTCTTCTAAAATACTTTTAATTTTTACACCGAAAAAAACAATGCTTATCAACTGGCATCTTTTTTATTAAGTTCTAAGCTTGATCTTGAGTTCAAGCTTTATATTAAGAATGTTTTGTGTGTTGTGATTTGTTATTATTTTATTAAATACGAACATGGAGTCTAACGGATATTAATACATTTCCTTTTTAAAGAAGAATAAGATAAGCCATATTTATTTAAATTTTTTATTCCCGTGTATATTGTATTTTGTTAATATGAGCTAAATAGATTTGGTATGATTTATAGGAAATGACTGATCTGGGAAATAGAAAAAACAAGTAAGAAAAATCATGCGTTAAGCATAGATTATAAAGCACTTTCCAACGCTTCCTGAATGCTTTAACTAGACATCGTAATTTAAGGAAATAACGTAAATAAGATAACTAAGCAAATATTTTAGAAAACGCATAAAACATTTGAAAAACTGATTTCAGCAGTTACCGTTCATAGCCAAATATGTTTTCCAATTCTTTTGAATAGCCCTGTATTTAATCTGTAGGTTGATATATACTAGTATATAATGTGAAAATTTAGTTTAGCAAGAAAATGCATAACAGGTTGAAATTCTCATTCAAAAATTTATACTAACATATAAAAACATACTTGAATACTTTTGTACAACCCTGTAGTTTACCTAGAATCTTTATTACACGCCACTATTTAGTTAAAATTTAATTCAAATTAAAACACTCTTAAAACTGCTGAAATCACATTTCCAGAAATTATAATTTATAGACGGCCATATATCCATTTCCTTGCGTGACCCTGTGTATCATTTTACCCATATTCTACAAACATTTCTTAGTAAATTAAATGCAGTTCAACATAAAAATCCATAACTCATCTAAAAAACACCTTTAAGCAATTTGCGTCCATACCCCTTAACTCTTACGTATACTTTTGTGTAGCCTTGTATATGAATTATAGCTTTTATATACACCATATACTATGCATAAATATAGTGGATCATAAAAGCGCATATTATAATTAAAAATGCATTTCCAGCAATTATCGCTAATGAACAGTACAATATCAACTTTTATAAATATCATAAATTATAAATATTTTTTTATAAATATTATAAATATCAAATTTTAAAAAGTATAGTAAAGTAGTTTAATCTATAAACTTGTTATCAGGCATCAAAAACACTTTATTTCAATGCTTAATTGTCATATTTTATTTTTTAATGCGAAGTATCGAACGTGTATCGAAAACGTAGAAAATGAGTTTTGCAATCGAAGAAAATTTAATAACTGATTCTGAATGTCTACAATTAAATGTTTGATTAAAATCACGAACAGCAAAAACGTGCTTACATACAATTTAAAAAAATAAATATACCAATTTGAAAAACACTATATAATTAGTATTTATAATTGTACTATTAAACAACAACAAAGTACAATAGATGAATTAAATGTATTATTAGATTTAACAATTTCTCAAAAATCTCTCCATATGTTACAAGGAATTCCTATTATTTTATAATTTTGGCAAATGTTAAATCTGAAAACATTGATATGAAGATTTAGGATTTTAAATAATAATTTAAAATATTATTAGCAATGAAAAAAAGTCTTTCAAAAGTTTCACTACTATAGTATGTAAAACGGCATTTCCCATTCAGTATAATGTTAATTTCTAATCTGAAAAACAATCCCAGAACAGTCTCTTTCTATAGGTATAATATAAAACTATTTAACTCATCTCACCAAATATACAAAACAGGAACAAACAATTTAAATTAAATAAGACTTACTTTTTGAGCTCCATAAATTAATTATTAATATCCGTGTGTATCCGAAAATGGCGACGTCTTTTTCTTCCATTAAAAAAAGCACACGCAAAAGCTTACATTTTAGACTAGTAACTTACCGCATCTGTTAGAACAAAAAGTTCTCTGTTTACCCCGCGGTATCGTGGCAGACGATTTGGGGCAGGTGTGAGTTTATTTCCTTTTATATAAACAGATATGGAACTTATACGTGCAATCATTTTATGAGACTGTCTGTATTTAAATTTTTGTATTTGAAGAATTTTCCAATGTATTTTACCTTTTCTTTTTATCAGTTTTAACCCCCCCCCCCCTCCCTTTTTCTAAGTAAAGATTGTTTCACACAAATACAAAATATCTTCCTAAAAAATAAAAAGATATAAATAAATATCGAGGATAAAAAAAAATTTCTTTGTCAATCGTCATTCTTTTCATGTTAATTTCCTGTAAAATAAAACAATTCGTAAAATAACTTTTTTTTAGAGTCATATCTCTAAAACACAAATTTGAAATACGAATAATAAATTATATCATGGGTTTTGCATAAATTTTGTATTATTTTTATTTATTCGGAAAATGCTAATTTTATTTTAAAAGTCTGAAAGAAGTAGAATTTTTTTAAAAAATAGTTACTTAAAATAGGTACACTAACAGGAAAAAATATGACTTGAATGCAAATTATAAAGCAAGAAATGTATGTATGACTAAACTCTGAAGACTCTTTCTACGTGCTCATTAAAAGCTGCAGACTTAACTATAATAGAAATTTTTTAGTTTGAAGCCACAAAAGTGTTTCGAATACCAGTGGTCGGTAAAAATAAATTAAAAATTTTCCTTCCTGCAAACTAAATATGTAAAGTGTATATATTTAATATTCCTAATTCTAAATATGTTATCCAAATTGCTCCAGCACGTACCATTTTTCCGAGAAACACTTTTATAATAAGAAGAATAAGAGAAGGATTATTATATTAAATTGCAATACTATATAAAATTGAAATCAGGAAAAAAGTATACTTTCACACTCTTAGATATCAAATTGATAAAATATAGCATGGAAATCTAGTTCGTTGATACTTGTACCGTGCATTTTCCTTTATATGCCCCCCCCCCCCCCCCACCATCTTTTCGTGTCTGAATTTACTACTTGCTACCCACTAATATATTTTCATTCCTTATGCCGCTGTAACGCGGGCCTTTTTAAAACATTTCTCTTCATTTTCAAAGATTTTTGAAGTTCATATTTTTCTTACACTGTGACTTACAATATGGGTTACAATTTTTTACAATTTTTTACAATTTTTTTTTGTGAGTGTGTCGTGACCTACGTTACATGCAGTGACATAACAATTCTTTTTTATTGCCAGAAAAATAAAATTTTACAGTAACAACATGTTTTGAAGATTTTTTGTAATTTTTTTAAAGTTTTCTAAGAAGTTCACATCTCATTCACAATGTGACATCACTGAGTGGTGGCATTTCGGTCACAGATGTGACGTGACCACAGTGACTCACAGTGACGTCACAACGACGTCACTGTGACCATGCATGCTATGAGGGAATCTATTCTTTTAAACATTTCAATTTCAATTTTGTTTTTTAATCATAAATATAAAATAAACCCATGGGGAGACGTCAAACTTTATCATTTTTGTTCCAGGTTTTTTTTAATCATTTCTGAATATGATATAATGTAGTATTTATTTTTGTGACAACATTAATTTCAGCAAAACATTTCATTTACGAAAACACTGCTGATTTAATTTTAAATTAACTGCAATTTGTAATCAAAAACATGTTTTAACGAAATGTCAGAAGCCAGTTCAAAAAACCTTTCGAATGATACCTCATTCATCGTTCTGCGTTTTGTAAAGGCATAGAAAAGGGGAGGTTGACAACCGAAAGAGTATATATGATAATAGGGAACAAAGTTTTGTGATGGCTACGGTATGCTAGTTCATTAATTGTTTTAAACAGTTATATACAGTAGAGCGCCGATTATCCAATACAGTAGAGCGACCGAACTCCAATTAACCAAACTTCCAATTATCACAACAGTTTATTTCTCCCACCTAAAAAAATTTAACCGAACCTCCAGTTATCCGGACAGCCTATTTCTCCCAAAAAATTTTTTAACCGAACTCCCAATTATCAATTGGCTTCGAATAAAATTTTAAATAAAGAAAATACTGGTAGTGGATCAGAAAATGAGGAATGTAAAACAATAAAGGAGATGGGAAGAATCCTAGGCTATGAAGAAAATGAAATTAACGAGTGGTTAAATAGTGAATTACATGACCCTTGATATCAGATTTTAAATGATGATGAGATTGTTGATGAAAAAAAAAATTGAAGAAAATGTAAACGAATGCTCTGAAAATAACCCAGGTCCACCACATAACGAAACCTTTGAATGTTTGGAAACAGCTATGAAATGGATCGAACGGCAGAAGAACGTTGATCCTATTCAACTAACGTATTTAAGAAGAAATAGAGATTCGGCAGCATTGAAAAGAATGTCTCCGTTGAAGCAAGTAGCAAGCAAAAGCTTTTTTTGCTTAAATTATAATCTCTGGAATTCAGAAAATAATAAAAAGAAAAAAAAATGTAATGATAAAAATGTAAAAAAATTAAAAAGACAAAAGGAAAACAATTTTTAAACATACCAGCACTAACTGGTGCTGCCAGTCCTAAGCTTAAATAAGGTGTGACGGTTTTAATGGTCAGAAACATCCTTTAAATTGTCTGTCCATTTATCCGAACTAGGGTCGGTCCCGATTTGTTCGGATAATAGGCGCTCTACTGTATTTATATATTAAAAAAAATAGTAATAATAAATACGGTTGCCTTGAGTGAAAGTGGATTACAACTGAAATTTAAGTTCATATTCTTTTTAAAATCCTTTAATCAGAATAACTTGATAAATAATGTAACATTGTTAAAGGTATATATAAATATTATACAGACATACAAACAATAAATACAATAAACCCAACTGGAGTGAAAAATTAGCCAGAGCCAGGAATCGAACCCGGGACCACAGTATACAAGACTGCTGCTCTAACCACTGAGCTACTCCGGCCGATGCCTGAGTGTGCAATTCGGCCGGAGTAGCTCAGTGGTTAGAGCAGCAGTCTTGTATACTGTGGTCCCGAGTTCGATTCCTGGCTCTGGCTAATTTTTCACTCCAGTTGGGTTTATTGTATTTATTGTTTGTATGTCTGTATAATATTTATATATACCTTTAACTGTTGAATGCAGGCGTTATTTATGTGTGTATGTGTGTTTTATATTGTAGTATGAGTGTTTTATTATAATTATCGTAGATCGATGTAATAGTAAAATCTATTCATCGTTGTCCGGTCATCCAAGGCTGTCGTATTGATGGCTGGTGACTTCCCCAACCTGGTTTATTAGTGAGAAATTGCAGATTCAGGCATCGGCCGGAGTAGCTCAGTGGTTAGAGCAGCAGTCTTGTATACTGCGGTCCCGGGTTCGATTCCTGGCTCTGGCTAATTTTTCACTCCAGTTGGGCTTATTGTATTTATTGTCTGTATGATATTTATATATACCTTTAACTGTTGAATGCAGGCGTTATTTATGTGTGTATGTGTGTTTTATATTGTAGTATGAGTGTTTTATTATAATGTAACATTGTTTTTGCTTATCTCAACGATCCGATTATTCAATCATCGCAATAAGTTTGTCACAATCGATTTCTTTGGTCGTTAATTAAGTTTTCATCTTATTTTCTTTAGGCTTGAATTACAAAAATAATAAATTTCATTAAATATGCCAGTTTTAGAATTTAAGTGTTGTTTTTTGAAAAATATATCAAATATGAAACAAAGCTATGATAACAAGAAGGAAGCAGGAATTCTGCTTTTTCAGAATTTAATGTCGCCCCCGATGAGGGGAAAAAAAATATTATTAATACCAGGTGAAATCCGTCGAATTTTGACGAAAGAAAATGTTTAAGAAGGAACTGTTTCATTAATTTATAATAAACCTACAAAATTAATTACAATAAAAATTGCATCTTATATTGATTAGTCTAACTCTCAAACAAATATTAAATTGATCAAAAGGTCACTGCTCTACTATAAGACACTCGAAATGTTTGTAAAAGTTTGCGTTTTATCAGTGTGTAATTTTAATTGCGTTATTTTCAAAACTGAAGCATTTCCACCTGTGAAGAATTTCAAAGCCGCTGGAGTGAAAATAATGCACTTTTACAAAACTTATTTCAGTTTTAAGACTTAAAATACACGCTTTTACTTTATAGAAAATGACATCATTTGCATCCGATGAAGAATTCTACATTTACGATCCAGTCTTAAACAACATCTACAGAAAAGTATGCATAGGACGTCACTATCGCGGAATAATACACAAACCCAGCAAAAAGCGATGTCGCAAACTCGACAAAAAACTGGCTGTCTAAGGATTCATATGCTTTCATTTGTTTGTAACATTAATATGGATACTTAAAATTAAATATAGTTTATAATAGCTCCATGTTTTATCAGCAATCATTCATTTATATATTTTCAAAATAGTACATATTTTAATTTTTTTTTCAGTTATGAGAAAGTGGCAACAAAAAGATAGAGTATTCTACTATTTTCCAACTATTTTACCTTTACTTTCTGCAGAAATGGAGTACTTCAGCTGCCACCATTACTGAAATGGCATTAAAAACTACAAAAAAATTAATACCTCAAAATAAATTGAGATGCAGTTTTCAAACAAATTGGTTAAAAGTACTTTTTACCCTATGTGTGAAAATTGAATATGTGCCATGCTTAGAAGTTAAAAAAATTGCAGTAGAGATTATTCCGTACAATGATACGTCTGCTTAGTTTTACGGCTTAAGACTTATATAGCGGGACATTATTTTTTAGAGACGACACTTTAATTGCTGGCCAAAAGAAATAGCATATCGGGGGCTAATAAAATATCACTATTATATGTACATGAAATAACTTTATATCAGACTAGGGGGCTTTGCCACCTGCAAGCTACTCTCGCCAACCCCCGTTCAGACACCGCAGAATCTAAAAACACGCTAATTTGATGGGTTTTAAAAATATTAGAGAAGATTGAATTATACTGAAAAAAGTTGTGCATATCTCCCTGTAAACGGGTTTTCATTCAATTGGCGATTCAAGCACTCGAATACGCCATCTGGTGGAGAAAAGATGTAACTTCTGGCTTCAGGATAGTACGCTACAAGCGCATTGCATTACATGTATTTTAAATTTGTTCAGAATGATTATTCTTTTGCACAATTTCAGATTTCCTGTTGCATTTGTGTTCTGTCCTATATGATAAAGTAAAAATTACCCGAGTTTGAATATCTAAAACTTTTAAATGCATTTACAATAAAGAATTATTTCAATGGCACTTTAGCATTAGTTAAAGGGAAATGAAAGGGACAATTTTCCTGTAGCGAAGGCTGCGGGCAGCGCCTCTATAGGCCGTTTTAATTCCCAATTCCCTTTGATTTTAAAAATTTAAGGGCGAATCAGTTGCTGTTAAGATATCCAATGGTTGTTTTCGTTTTTGATTAAAGAGGATCAGTTAAACATTTGAAAAGAAGCTAAAATAAAATGAATTAAGTATACAGAGTCTTTGTCTCCCGGTATTTTAAAACAATCTCTATACCAATAGCCTAAGTCATGTGACTACAATCAACAGTTCCGGGCGGACCACTTTGCTTTTTATACTCTAGGTGCCATTTTCGTACTTTAATGTTAGCCAGGCACGGTTGATAAGTCGCCAAATATTATTCTATCGCTATCATTTCATCTATATTATAATAGTTCGTCATCAACTACCATAAACAAATACGGTCTGATCCCTTCGCCTTTCATATGAAAGTTTAGCACAGATGTCATATTGGCGCGATTTTTTTCCGACGCCAATTTGGGGAACGCATCAACAGCATAAACAACAACATCCGGCTTACCATATCAAGCAAAATAACGATACTTTGGCGCCAGTTAAGTACCCGTTGCGTATATGACATTGACGTCAGAAAAAAATCGCGCCAATATGGGGCCGTATATGACATCTGTGCCGAAAGTTTTCCATTTTGATTAAACAATAAAAAAATTTTTATCGAATAAAACTACATAAAAGTTGCCATGGTCGTTAAGAATTCTTGGTACTGTTATGCTATCCGTGTGCAAATCTCGCCAATAGCTTTTTTCAACTCGCCAATTAGCATTTGTTTTATTTTTCGAGTGGTAAATTAAAACATTGCTTTGAAGTTGAAATTAAATGTCATCCTTTGTTACATCATTTAATATTTGACCAGATGTCATATACGCACCGGGTTTGGCGTGATTATTTTTACGAAAATTTGGCGAAAACCTCGTTTTCGAATACCAGTTACATATGCATTTTTGGTATTACTTAGTTATCCCGTAGACCAAAAATCTATCGCCAAACTATAAGATTAAATGCCAATAATGGTTTATCGTAAATGTCACATTAACTTGACTTTAAGCAAGTTACACGTGTTTACGTCATCAAGTGGTTTTTATATCGACGTTTTATTTGTATATTTATTAATGTTATACTAATTTATTTGTTCTTTCGTTATTTAAAATAAAAATTATGTCAATTTGTATAATTTGGCGAATGGTTTGGCGATTTATATAATTTGGCGAAATTGGTCGACGGAATAACTAAGTAGTACCGTATTTTTAAATTATTTTCTATTATTTTCAAAAGGAAATAACAAAAAAAATAATTAATAGCTATAGAACAAAATAATTTATATAATAAAAAAAAAAGAAATAAAAGTAAATAAACATTTATTATTAAATAAACAACAATAGCCGGGTTACCATGTCAATCAAAATAATGCCTTTTTGGCGCCAATTAGGTACCCCGGTGCGTATATGACATCTGTGCCTAATATTTTTCTTTTCGTTTTGTTTTAAAAAGAAAGAAAGAAGTGAAAGCCATCAATTTTAAAATTTTTTGTTTTAAATGGAAGTTTTGTATTTTAAATAAAATGAATGTATTTTAAATGAAATTAATGAAATATAAAAAAATGCGACGGGAAAAATGTTTGGCGATTTATCACCTGCGTCTGGCTAACATAAAAATATCGTCAGAATTGATTTCTCTATCAGAATCCGATTTGGCGAAAGATTGTTCAAGTAAATTGAATTATGAATAAAAGTAGCATGATACATTTCTTAGCATACATTTAAGGGAGGCCAAACTGGTCGTATAATTTGTTTAAAATAATAACCTTTTCTGAAATATGAAAAAAAAAATCTGTTATGATTAAAATTTGAGTTGCCATCATTAGAAAAATGTATTTAAAATTAGAAAAAAATTAATATTTCGAAAACTAATTCGAATTTAAAAATTTTAATACCAGTTTTGAGATCTGCGGATCGATACGGAATTTTGGTGTTAATTTCATCGCAAATTATTCATATTTTAGGAGAAATCGCAGTGAAACATAATCAGTTGTTTAATCAGTCGTTTCAAAGAATCGTTTCATAAATTCGTTTCAATTCAGCCGTTTCATATATCCGTTTCATAAATTCGTTTCATTAGGATTTTATATATATAGGGTAGATAACGCTTAAAATAAATAGTTAATATTTAAAAGTATTTAATAATAGCTTTTTGTTATATCTATAATGCATTCAACTGTAATAATGTCTTATTGCACTTGTCGCCACATGGAGGCAGAACTTTGTATCAGCAAAACAGGCGGACAACATTCTTTCTCTTTTCTTTACTAGTATACACAACATTTCAAACATACTTCAGACCTCGTTTCTCGAATAGCAGATTATATATTCATACGCATATGACAGAAAAATAGGAATGTTAAATTGTGGGGTATTCAGTATTTTGGAGTTAAACAATTTTCTAATAATTTAAGGATTTTAATAATAACTTTGCTTTTTCATAAAAATAGATAACAGACTATTTTAATGTAAAGTACAAATTACAAAAAAAAAAAAAAAAAAAATAGTTGAATTGAAAAAGATAACGATACATACTCCTCCCCCTAGAGATATCTTACGATATCATGTGCGAGACTTCCCCTCCCCCCTAAAGTGATAACATTATATCGCTCACCCGCAAGAAAAGTCACACATCTCGATAAACGTAAGTTTCACAGGAGAGACAAAGAAAAACTTGCATGATTTCAATATAACATGAAATTATAGCACTTAGCTCTGCATGTAGGAATAAAAACATACATAAAAGCATAAAACCCTTTAAAACGAAGACGTAGGATGAGGTTTGGAGGGTTGGGTAATTTTACCTCCCCACACAATCCACCCCTCTTCTGTGGTCACAAATGGACATATAGCGTAATAAAGTGATTTTACGCATAACTACACTTATGAAACTCCGTAGCAAGACGCACGTGTGACAGACCTATTAGTGGAATAAAAAAAGTGAATTTTTGCGAGATGTGTCACTTTTCTTGCGGGTGAGCGATATATGCACAGCCCCTTATCATAAGCAGGCGGCAATGTATCCTTTTGCCCTGCTTTTATATAAATTTATTAATATTGTACTTACACCATACAATATAATAAAATTTAGTTCAGCTGAAAAATACGTGACACCAGTCGAAAATGCATTTTCAGCAATTCTTGTCCACAGACTGTAATTAATTAAAATTATTTTGGGGAGCCCTGAATATGACCTATAGAATTTACACACACAACATAACATTATATTAAAATCAAAAATTGACACAGTACGAACATTTTAGGATTGAAAAAAGTTTTGTTTTGTTTTTTGCAAAATTTCAATTTTGGCACATAACGAGTTTCGAAAATGGACGGCTCAAATACATTATTAGAAAATGTATAGCATCGTTAAGCGTATTTCAAACAATAAATGCCTACATCAGTCATTCTTTGTGTGTCCCTGCAGGGTATAACTTATGGAGAGGCGTGCGGAGCAGCTGCCCCGGTCCCTCTCTAGGGGGCCCCATGAGAGTAATCAGGATTTTCTTCAAAAGGTGCCAAATGATTAAAATTAGCCAAAAGTGACCAAAATTCATATATTTTCAAATATTTAGGAAGGGAGTGTGGTCCCCCTTCCCTTCTCTGCTTCCAGTACCTCCTCACCCATACAAAAAACAAACTATATCATTAGAAAACTAATTAAAATTTTGTTATAACAACTTAGTATTCTATTGTTTTAAAAAGAAATTCTTTATTAACATTTTTCTCGTAACGTGGCAAGTTAAAACCATTAATTATGACCCATTTGGGGCATTATCTTTTAGACATCTTATAACGTACGTCGATAAGCAAAGTAAATTTTTACAAAGAAAAAGAAATACTCGTGTCAACCAATCTATCATATTTTCTGCTATTATTCGACTAGTATTTTTTCTTAAAGTTGTGACCATCTTTTTGTGTTACCCTGTATACAGATGTGAGCAGTACCAGGTACAAAGTTTATTGCATACATACAATATGTATGAAGTTTAGTATCAGCCACTTTCACATTATTCACAAAAAAAATTCTATAGATAGATGGAAGGGGCCCCCAGAATGATGCTTGCCCCGGAACCTCCATAGCCTAAGTCGGGCCCTGTGTCCCTGTAAATGAACGATAAATGATAAAAACAGCATTTTTTTGTAAAAAAAAAAAAAAAAAAACATTTTTGCACATATCAACGCTGTATATGAATTTCGTCATTTCAGTGTATTATAATAAAAGTGCTTCAAATAGTTATTGACCATAGACCATAAATTATCCGAAACAGTTTGAGTGTCCCTGTAAAAGAACTATAAATGCTACATATTTCATTTTTAATAAGGAACATGTTATAGTAAACTTCAATAACATGTATCAATATCTAGGTGATCGAAATATATTTGCGAAAGTTAAAGCATTTGACTAACAGACGAACCAAAGTTATTAACACTTTTCAAGTAGGGTGACGGAGCCAGTAGTTGATCAAATAAGGTCGGTGCTACGGGGTTTTTATAATATTTCCTTCCTTTTAAATTTTAGAAGTAAACTAACATGATTGCTACAACCCTTAATGAATGTCCTATAATGGGCAAAAATGAAATCTGCTGAAATTAAATAGCAACAAAATTATAAGTAAATAGTTTCTTTAATTGCCATTTACCCAGTAGTTGATCAATCGAAGAAATCAGTCGAAAATTCAAAAATTAATGTTTGAAATATCATGCTTAAGCTGTGATTAACAATAATTCATATAAAACTATTATTTGAAATAAGCAAGATGGAAGTGGATTATTTTAACTTAGCGTAATGGTCTCCTACGAATCAAAAACTAAATTTTAGGTAGATTTCGTAAGAAATACTACCTATTGCAGTCGTTACCATGGTGCGACTTTTGAAAAATTCCTTCATAACTTTTCATTATAGGACCCCAGGAACCCAAAACCACCCCCACCTAAAAAGTTTATATATATATATATATATATATATATGTATGTATGTACTAAATTTTGTCCGCACGATAAAAGTCGCAATTATGCACGAATCATCTTCAAACTCGCCAACAACTTTGAGATGGCTAATATCTCGGCGGGGATTGAAAATGGGCGAAATCGGCCCAAGAGGGTGGAAATGGGGAGGGTTCAAAATTTTGAATACTGTCTTAACATGATTCTGATAAAACCAGCTCTTACACAACAATGGCAGGAAAAAAATAAAAGTTTTTCGTTATAGCAGTTGCCAACAATTAAAAAAAAACAAATAATAAAATTCTCACCACAACAATTACTTTTCTTTTGCAAAATTTTTCACGTGTAAAATTAAATAGTTTGACAAATTGAAAACAAATTGAATATTATGTCATAAGTTTCCTAGAGCAAGATTTCAGCATGAAAACTCAAAATAAATAGTTTGACGAATTAAAAAAAATATGTATATTGCGTCATATTGGAAATATAATGGACCTCAGCAGGTGAATATGTAACGCCATGTAAGTTTGAAGAAACGTATTAAAACATGATAAAAACCCGACTATGGAAATATTAACATATTTTAACAGTTTAAGGTTCTCTGAATTTTTTGTAGCCATTTTTTAAACCTATTCCATATACATGTGTGTGTGTATTCGTGTATATTACAATTTTCACAAAAAGTTTAGCTCCCTACAGCTCGCTCTTTGTGAAGAAACTGGGTTTTATCTCTAATCTTGATTTAAGTTTTGTTGGAGAATTTAGTACTTAACATCGAAATCTACCTCCGCCTGTAGGCCCGAGCCGGCAGGGATTTTTTACATTTCTAATAAAAAAAAAAAAAAATCATAAAATGGCTCCTCTTACAGCAGGCAATTGACAACAATGTGACAACAAGTGCTCTAACATTCAAACAAGAATACTATGTCTAGTGCCAGGTGTAAAAATCATTTCCGCCTGAAATGGTGAAATATTTCAAAAATATGATCAACTACTGGAGCAGTCACCCTATATTGGAAAATGTTAAAATTCGCCTTCTATAAAATTTAAATTTTAACGGTTACGATAATTTTCATATTCATTCATATCAGTCAAATTTGATTAGCTGATAGTATTAAAAATTTCTAAAAACCAGTGATTTACAGGTTACTGCTAATCGAACGCGCCCACTAAAAGTAAACCTTTCGAAATACTTACCACTTTGACTGACAAGATTAACTTCAATTCCATCAAATACTTTATTCTGTAATTGAGACAAATTTCGAATTGCAACAACCCTAATGCTCTACATCTCGTGTAAAAACAGAAATTATAAATAAATAGTAATGACTGAATATATAAAAGGTCGCCTTAGAAAAATAACGGAAATTTTCATAAGTGTAAGGCAACATTTTAAATACAGATAATCATACCCTGCATGATAACTGATAAACGATACGCTATTCTCCAAGACTAATAAAAAGTGAGCATTATTTCTTCGATATCGGAGTTTGAAACCTTGGTTACATGATAAGAGATACCAGTGTACTACCAAGAATTGGTATATTTAAAACGAAAGTTATACTGCACTGATAGACTCGCCGTAAGATATCACTGAACAATTGAATGCCGCTGTTTTCTCTTAGTACTTTTCACAAAAATCTCAAAAATATTACATTTTTCTTTTTTGGCTTACTTGTAATCTAGTGTGTTTAGAATAAAATGACGCAAACCGTATGCAAATAAAATAAAAGTAAAAATACTTTTTAAAAACACTTTTTTATAAGCATTCAATGTTTACGTTAAAAATAAAGCCTAATTTTATGATTATGTAATTTAAGTATAGTAGTTCCAAAAAAATTTCCGTTTCAGTACGTTAAATTGGCTTGGGTCTCAATGGAAATTCACCGCTTTGATTGCTGCTTAATAAAAATTTCGGATTAGTAAATTTATTAAAGAAATTATCATTTTTGCTCTGTTTATATTTTAAGATATGGCAACAGGATAGAAAAGCATAATTTAAATAATCTATTGAGCATTTTAAAATTGTTTTCTCAACATAAAGACCTAATTTAATAAATATTAAACTATTAAATGATAAAAGGGTATTTAAAAAAATATGTTACTCTTTATTTTTAACACTGCTAAAACATAGCTGAAAAGTGTTTAATGAATTCGGTTTGTCGGTCTGTGCTCTAATCTAACTCACGTAAATATAGTCAGATTGCCATATGTTATTGGTGTGTATAGTGGTATGTTCGGTATTTAAAATGAAGCGTGTAGAATTAACGGTACATTTACAGGGACACTCAAAAGTGTATGGGAAAAAATCGTTTGCGGTGTACTTTAATGATATTTCACTATCTATACTAATAAAAGAAGAAATCGCTCTCTGTGTGTGTGTGTGTGTGTGTGTGTGTGTGTGTCTGTTGGCGATGGCTAGCAAAATGTACGGCACGTAGGAGGTTCAAAATTTTTGTGAAGAGAGTCCAAGGCCTCTCCTAATGCACCTGACTTTCAGAATTTTAATATTCTAATTAATAGCTGAGTAATTAATTTGCAAACGCAACTCACTTTCATCAAAAATACGCTTTTTTCTCGGCTTTTATAATCCGATTGCTTTCGGTTGGTTGGTTGTATAAAATTTTCTCAGAAGAAATTAAATAAACCGAGATAGCAATGACATTGGGTGTGTTCAAGATGCACGCGCGCCGCGTGCGCGAGCTTAGGGAGACAGCAACATGGAGTGGGTCTTTATCGTGGATGCAATAAACGTTCAGTGCGTTCACGAACAAATCACGGTTTGATTAATTACGGTACTAATTATAAAGATAATTTGTAGAAATGGAAGGCGAGCTAGATGGCTGAATGGATAGCGCTTTGAACTTGAGAATCAGGGTTATGGGTTCGAATCCTTCGCGCCCCAAATTGCTTTATAAGTTTTTTTTTTTTTTTTTTGCTTTATATTTTTCATCTATATAATAAAAGTCTAAGTCATGTGACTGTCGTCAATAGTTCCGGACTACCCGCTTCACTTTTTATAAGTCAAGTGTCCAATTTAGTACTTTAATGTTAGCCAGGTGCAGGTGATAAATCGCCAAATGTTATATAGATTATTATTATAAAGCGCAAAGCATTTGGCTGTCATCAACAGTTTGCAACAGGATAAAACTGCATAAAAGTTACACTTTTAGAAAGATCGTATTCAAAAAATTATAATGTTTGAGAGATTAGCTACATTCAGATATCTATTTATTATGAGATAACTTCAATTGAAATGACACTGACAGTCCAACATCTGTTCCCACCAAAGTAAACACAAAAGATTCGTTCTTCATTGAGCGAAAAAAATATTAATTTATGGAGGTAATCATTCACACAGCAAGCTCTCCGACAATGAATTTTGTGCAAAAATAATTCACGCCTTTAAGCCAATCAAAGTTCAGCATCTCATTCTGTTAGATAAACTGCTATACAATGTAACTTCTTTCACGATATTTTCTTCAAAAACAAACCCAACTCATGTAATAATATTTAATGAATAACGTGTCAAATAATTTTATATTTATGTATTATCCGTGCCCGGAGGATAGATCACCGTAGATGATTGTTAATAGCGAATCATATTTACCTTTGTCAATATCGCATTCAAAACAGTGATTTAATATACTTTTATTAAATAAGAGCATTAAAAATGGTAACTAATATTGAAGCAATCCAAAATTACACAAAACAATAATTAAACACTTAACAAAAATGAATTATCTTGACGTCAGATTCGTTCACGTGTTTGTTACGTCATAAAGTGATTTTTAATTCGACATTTATCTTTATTTAATGAATGACGTGTCAAATAATTTTATATTTATGTATTATCCGTGCCAGGAGGATAGATCACCGTAGATGATTGTTAATAGCCAATCATATTTACCTTTGTCAATATCGCATTCAAAACAGTGATTTAATATACTTTTATTAAATAAGAGCATTAAAAATGGTAAATAATATTGAAGCAATCCAAAATTACACAAAACAATAATTAAACACTTAACAAAAATGAATTATCTTGACGTCAGATTCGTTCACGTGTTTGTTACGTCATAAAGTGATTTTTAATTCGACATTTATCTGTATTTAATGAATGACGTGTCAAATAATTTTATATTTATGTATTATCCGTGCCAGGAGGATAGATCACCGTAGATGATTGTTAATAGCCAATCATATTTACCTTTGTCAATATCGCATTCAAAACAGTGATTTAATATACTTTTATTAAATAAGAGCATTAAAAATGGTAAATAATATTGAAGCAATCCAAAATTACACAAAACAATAATTAAACACTTAACAAAAATGAATTATCTTGACGTCAGATTCGTTCACGTGTTTGTTACGTCATAAAGTGATCTTTAATTCGACATTTATCTGTATTTAATGAATGACGTGTCAAATAATTTTATATTTATGTATTATCCGTGCCAGGAGGATAGATCACCGTAGATGATTGTTAATAGCCAATCATATTTACCTTTGTCAATATCGCATTCAAAACAGTGATTTAATATACTTTTATTAAATAAGAGCATTAAAAATGGTAACTAATATTGAAGCAATCCAAAATTACACAAAACAATAATTAAACACTTAACAAAAATGAATTATCTTGACGTCAGATTCGTTCACATGTTTGTTACGTCATAAAGTGATTTTTAATTCGACATTTATCTGTATTTAATGAATGACGTGTCAAATAATTTTATATTTAGTTATGTATTATCCGTGCCAGGAGGATAGATCACCGTAGATGATTGTTAATAGCCAATCATATTTACCTTTGTCAATATCGCATTCAAAACAGTGATTTAATATACTTTTATTAAATAAGAGCATTAAAAATGGTAAATAATATTGAAGCAATCCAAAATTACACAAAACAATAATTAAACACTTAACAAAAATGAATTATCTTGACGTCAGATTCGTTCACGTGTTTGTTACGTCATAAAGTGATTTTTAATTCGACATTTATCTGTATTTAATGAATGACGTGTCAAATAATTTTATATTTATGTATTATCCGTGCCAGGAGGATAGATCACCGTAGATGATTGTTAATAGCCAATCATATTTACCTTTGTCAATATCGCATTCAAAACAGTGATTTAATATACTTTTATTAAATAAGAGCATTAAAAATGGTAACTAATATTGAAGCAATCCAAAATTACACAAAACAATAATTAAACACTTAACAAAAATGAATTATCTTGACGTCAGATTCGTTCACATGTTTGTTACGTCATAAAGTGATTTTTAATTCGACATTTATCTGTATTTAATGAATGACGTGTCAAATAATTTTATATTTATGTATTATCCGTGCCAGGAGGATAGATCACCGTAGATGATTGTTAATAGCCAATCATATTTACCTTTGTCAATATCGCATTCAAAACAGTGATTTAATATACTTTTATTAAATAAGAGCATTAAAAATGGTAAATAATATTGAAGCAATCCAAAATTACACAAAACAATAATTAAACACTTAACAAAAATGAATTATCTTGACGTCAGATTCGTTCACGTGTTTGTTACGTCATAAAGTGATTTTTAATTCGACATTTATCTGTATTTAATGAATGACGTGTCAAATAATTTTATATATTTATGTATTATCCGTGCCAGGAGGATAGATCACCGTAGTTGATTGTTAATAGCCAATCATATTTACCTTTGTCAATATCGCATTCAAAACAGTGATTTAATATACTTTTATTAAATAAGAGCATTAAAAATGGTAACTAATATTGAAGCAATCTAAAATTACACAAAACAATAATTAAACACTTAACGAAAATGAATGATCTTGACGTCACATTCACTTGACGTCAGATTTGTTCACGTGTTTGTTACGTCATAAAATGATTTTTAATTCGACATTTATCTGTATTTTTAATTTTACTGTATTTTTAATTCTGTATAAGGTTTTACAGATTTATTAGTTTTTCTCTAATTAAAAGATCAATTACGTCATGATATTAAAAGAGTACAAACATTCAAAAAATGTGATGATGCATTAGTGCAATAGATCAGTTTCAACCGTTTTAACTGAAGGTGTTCATTTATTTTATTGGGCGTTTGGCGAATAGTTTGGCGATAGTTTTTTTTTTTTTTTTTTTTTTTTTTAATAGGAAGTAATCGACGGGATAATGGAGAACAACTCTAAAAAGATATTATTAACAATATTGTCTTCATGTAAGTGTGGGTATTATTAAAGGCTTTTCACAAAAAAATGCATTGACTAAATCCTATTAGCTAAAATGCGCCATTTGGCTAGGGACCCAATTACGGAAGATTACTTAATAGGTTCAAAAATCTCCTCATTAGTGAACGTATTGCAAATGATAAGCAAACGAACAAGAAGCATAAATGTCTAAGTGAACTAAGCGGTTTTCCGAAAAAAAAAAAATAATAATACAACTCAACTAAAAATATCGAATGCTGCGATGATCGCGAAGTGTTCTTGAGTTCTCTATCAGAATCTCTCGATTTGGCGAAGAATTAAGCATATAAGTTAAATTATGAATAAAAGTAACATGTTGCAATGCATAGCATACATTAAGGGAGACCAAACTGGTCTCCAGAGGCGGCTAGTAATAAATAGGATATTTTTGATAAAGATAATTTTTTATATTTCTAATACAGAAGCATATGTATTTCTATTATGATAATAAATTACTTATTTAAATACCAGAAAATGAGGTATTTCGCAGTGAAAGTTTTACATTTGAACGCCTTTTAATATTCAAAGTGATATTAATCAAATGAAAAAAAAAGTATTGCGCGAAAATATACGTTTGCGCTTAGGATAATTTCTTGATGTGTTTCTTTCCTTTTTTTTTTTCTTTTTTTTCTTTTTTTTTTTCTTTTTTCTTTTCTTTTTTTTTTTTTTTTTTTGAGTACTTTAAGAGTGAATTTTTGTCAAGACTGGGATGCAAAAGATATTTTACGGTGTTAAAATCAACATGGAAAATATTATAAAAATAAAATGTAATAGATGTACAATATTTTAACTAAAAATATCTGCACATACAGTAGAACCTCGATTATCCGAAGTAATTGGGACCGATCATCTTTCGGAAAATAGAAATTTTCGGATAATCGAGAATGCTTCAATTTTAAGATTAAGGAGAAATATATGCAAAATTTCTTATTATGGTAACAAGTGCTTCAGAAAAGTAAAGCAATAGCAAAATAGAAACAAGAATAAATTACTTGAATTTTAATTTTGAAATTAAGTACCTTTTACATATATCACAAGGGTTTAAAAAAAAGGTTTTGTTTGTCGCAGTTTCGATTGCTTTTGCTTTGAATATCTATCACGGAGTTTTTTAATATTACTTCACCAGTATCGCAGTGCTAGGCCCCTATATCTAGGGCCCCTTTTTAAGCATTTACACCATTATTGCGCATTTTTAATAAATATTATTCTAATGATTATTTCATATCCTATGATTAATTTTGACAAATTGAAGATCTAAAACGCTAAGTACTAAAACGATTTAACATGTTTTCATGTTTTCATGCGGGCACTTCCGGTAAATGCTGCCATAGATAGCGGGGAACTAGATTACAGGTTCCTTCGAAAAGAAGTTTGATGGGAACACACTAGACGTTGCGGAAGGAAATGGTGCCTCCGAAATTAGGTTCATTTAAAAGAATTTTCAAAGATATAAAATCATACAAACTTAAGTTTTGTTTAAGGTTATTATTTACAAACCCCGAGCAACGCCGGTCGGGTCTGCTAGTTTAAAATATATTGAAATTTGTATATATCACTGAGGTATACTACAAACCGCTTACTGTTGAATATAGGTGTGCATATAATTTACTATTCATTTACAGGGACACACTAAAGTACAGTAAATTCTGTCTAAGGCGGACTCTGTATAAGCCGGAAATCTTTCTACCGCGGAAAAATTTTCAAGTCCCGGCGAACCCATAGAAAATTACATTAATTCATGCTGCATAAGACGGAATCTGTCTAACGCGGAAACGGAAAGCATTTTAAGGTGCCATCGAAACCAAAATTTTGCATAAGGCGGAAAAAAGGGATAATTTAAAAATGAAAGGCATTTCGTTTATTAAACTTTAAAACTGTTAAGTCAAATACTCAATGTCGTGCATGTTAGTTAAATTCTGTAACACTTTGAAAAAGTTAATTCAAAAGGACAGAAACTGTTTAAATTTTAAGGAATTTATGCTTGTACCATTTTGTCATATGCAAAATTATATTTAAAAGTTAATATTTCTAGTAGAATGAACATTTATCAAAATATATATTTTCGAAAGTGCAATATATTATACTTTAAGGATGTACTCAAATTCAAAGTTTATAGGGTTCTGTCTCATTCTCGAAGTTTATTGGGGGAGGGGGGGGATTGTGTGTGTGTGTGCGTTTGTAAACTTCCAATTCGCATGTATTACAGCAGTACTAAGAAATTGAATAGCGTTTCTAATTTGTCTATAAAGACAAAAGAGCTTTCCAAATTTCAGTTTTCAATCGATTTTCAAGTCAGGAAAATCAATAAAAAAATCATCAAATTTGAGGGATTTTTTTTTTTTTTTGGGGGGGGGGGGGCTTTTTGCATAAGCCGGAATATTGTGTACCACGGAAAATTTTCTCAGTCCCGATCGATTCCGCCTTAGACAGAGTTTACTGTATTTGGCTACAGTAGGGCCTATGAAGAATAGTTTCTAAAAATGCGTTTTCCGTTGTGATACACGTTTTAAAATGTAACTATTTTTTTGCATATTGCTTAGTGTGTATAGATTCTATAGATCCTATACAGGACTACACAAAAGATCTCAAGTGAATTTCCATTTATTGACGGAAATTGTTAAATGTGAAATTTCTACTGTGCTATGCGTTGAATTGAACTAACTTTTAGCATACTAATGTAATATACATATGAATCTTATGGATCATATACAGGCCTGCACAAAAAAAAAAATTAAGATTTTTTAATACTATTCGTGGTAATTGCAGAATTGGGTTTTCAAATGCGTTATGCATTTAAACATCTTTAACCTTTATAAATTGTAAAGTTTCGTTACTGTATTCCGAATGCGTTGGAAAGTGTTTCATAATCTATGCTGGATGAATGATTTTTCTTTCTTGTTTATTTATATTTTATGATTTTTAGTGTTTAAAATATTTCGTTGTTGTAGTTTCTCTGCCAGTTGGCCAGTTGGCAGGATGCGAAGTTCCCGTCGCTGCACCGATGTACAGTCGTGGAAAAAAAAAGTAAACACCCCCTACTAACTCCTCAACAAATTATCGTAGGAGAAAGTTACTAGTACCGGACGATTGTAAATATAGTCTACTTTTAAATGATGTATATAAAATTTGCTTAGGGGGCCATCTACATATTAAAACGAATCCAAACTTCATTTTTTTCAATGGCAATACCCAATTTTAACGAGATATTTCAAATTTTCGATTCAAATTATGCTTATAAACGAAATTTCAAATCATTTGAACGGTAAGTTTTTGAATTATAGACATTCAAAATTGAGTCCTTCTAATGTTAAATTACATTTTTATATTTTTGTTTATATCTCTGAAATTATGTTCCTAATGTGCTAATTTTTTGTGTAGCAATAACACTAATATACCCAAACATAAATACGTTGAATTTGCAATTTTTATAATTTTCTAATATGATTTATGAATTATGAAATTAATATTCGAAAAAATTATGAATTGCAACCTACAATTTTTTTGATGGATTTAGATTTATTAAGTCCTGCTTTATGGAAATCCAAAATTTCACATTTTTCTTAAAAGTAGTTTTCAAATTATGCTTAAAAAACGGCAAAATGGTGGTTTAAGGGGTCGTCTATGATAGGAGTGACTAGATATTTTGTAATTCCTTATGCTGTCCTGTAATCTAGCATGCTTCAATGACTGCTTGGGTGTCGCTTAAGCGGCCTTGATCAAGAAGAGAGCTCTCTCGGTTAACAATCGAGTACCGAACTTCAATTTGGATACAGCCCTTAAAATAAGCTCGTTTTAAAATAATTAATTTCTTGGAAACTTATCGTACGAATTGCATAAAAATTTGTTTTTAGGCTAATTGAAGGGTGTAGAGGTCATTTATGCTGTCAGAATTGTGTACTGCTACTGAAGAAAACAAAGTTATGGTTCGTTTTAATATGTAGATGGCCCCCTAAGCAAATATTATATGCATCATTTAAAAGTAGACTTTATTTCCAATCGTTCGGTACCAGTAACTTTCTCCTACGATAATTTGTTGAGGAGTTAGTAGGGGGTGTTTACTTTTTTTTTTTCCACGACTGTACATTAAAAACTTCGTAAAATCTAGAACATTATACAAAAATCGCTATTACAGCGCCCCCTTCCGGCTGAATATTTCGAAATTCAAGGAGGACCTGCTGGTTATAGCCAAAAACATACACAAACAAGTTGGAAATTGCACATCAGATGTGGCAAATGAGGTGCGTTCGTACTATAACTCATTTTATAAATACTTTTTGCACCAAAAGTATATTTTAGTGCACTTCATAAGTGCCTATACATTTCATTCTGTTTGAAAGGCTGTAATTTCATTAAAATATACTTGAAATAATTTTTTCCCATTGGCCGTCATGTAACGGAAAACTTTTAACTGTCCCTGTCATTTATACATCCGATTTTCATAAAATTCGAAATAACTCGACAAAATTTTGCAACAATTATATATTTAAAATTTCAGACCATTCGGTTAGGTAGTTTTTTCTCTGTTATATGCGGACGGACAGACAGACAGACGGACCGAGCGACGACTATAGGTGCAACGTATTTACATAATTTCAAACGCACCTAAAAATTGGTTTTAATTCCTACGCATAACTTCATACACTTTTTGATGGTAAAATAATGAAAATGGCGCAAAAATCGCTATTACAACCCTCCCTTCAGGAGGAATATTTCCAAATTCAAAGAGGACCTGCTGGCCATTACCAAAAACATACACAGAGATTGGGTTTAATTCCCTGGTTCAATTCTATGCATAACTTCACACACTCTCCGACGGTACAATGGCGACACACGGACAGACAGACATTTTGTATAAACATGATTTTTGGGATCTCTGACCCCTAAAACGTGTAAATATGTCGAAAACGGGAAGTAAAAAAAAAAAAAAAAATCTATTACAATACTTTCTTCTGTTGAATATAGAAGAAAGTAACAAGTTGGGTTGCATAAAAGAGTGTAGTAATGATATGCAAAGATAACAGTTTTGATGTTGCCTAAGAACTATTTAAAATTTAAATTTATTCACCACAGAATATATTTTTCAAGGTTCGTCACATTCAAATTGATAAATTTAAATCTTTTAGGAAAGATAAATTTATTAGACATTGAACAATTATTAGTTATATCTTAATTAGATTGTCTTTTCGGTATTTTTTGTTTTGGCGAAAAATCTTTAGATTGTGATTCTCTCAGTAGAATTTACTCATAAAAAAAACCCTTACCAAATTATAAATCTTTTTTGAATAAATCTTTTTATAGATCCCCAAAACAAATTAATATTATTTTTTTTCTCTCTCTACCCAAAATGGAAAAAAAAGTATGCAGAAAAAGGTTTTTCCTTGAAAAGATAAGTTAATTTTTAAATACCGCCATAATTTTTAATTTATTAATTTGATTAAAACTTTTTAATTTATTGTTTAAACAAAAAATAATTTTAATAAAAGAATTTATAGATTAAAAAATAATATATATGTACATAAGTACACATTTCAAGAACAAAGTGAGTAAAAAATATTTACAAACAAAAATAAGAAACAAAATTATTTTGCCGTTTCAAAAATTTGATGTTCTTTTTAGTCAATGTTTTTTTCTCATTTTTTTTCCTTGAAAAGTATTTATATGTTTCTTTCCAAGTGGAATAAATAAATAAATAAATAAATGAGCCATTTTTTTTTTTCAAATTTCAGCCATATTTAAAACATTATATATTTTCTGAAAGAATAAGGCTTTTTGTGTAATTTTTCTTTGATTACTAGAGTACTACATAATCTTAACATTAATTCTGTTTCGAGATTTGCAAAAATATTTATTTTAAAATATTTCAATAATTTTTAAAAGAAAAAAAAAACTCTTTTATGGAAACTTATGATTACGGGACAATATTTTCAAAATTTTCACTCTAAACAAAAAATGTTGAAGACAATTTAAAGAATATACAACTGAAAATCATTATACAAAATGCCACATGCGCTAATCTGTCTCATATTTTGAAATTGCTCAAATTGACACCGATTTTTATAAAAATCAAAAAATATTTTGTCGCGTTTGAAAAGCTAAATTAAATAAAACTAAAAACTGAGAGATCGGTGATGCGAATTTACACATTATTTTGAGCATTCTTGTAGTTTGAAACAACGCAGTGCCATCTATTGATAAAAATTTGAACAAATTATTGAAATACTGTGTGCAAAATTTCCGAGTTACCCAATAACCATTTCACTTATTTCCCCTTTATATTTACAATTATTTGTAAAGTTAGGGAATCCAGTATGAAACGCTCGGTAGATACGTTATTCGATTTTTTAAAATTTAAACTAAATTATATCGATACTTAACAGAAGCAGTGTTGCCGCATCTAGAGAATTTTTTATTTAAAAATATTAAATTCACACCAGAAAATTTTGAATAGTAATTTTCTTTTATTTTATTTATGGATGATGATGCGAAGCCACAATACATAGTTTGTGTTCGTCTCTTGAGGAGTGCAGACGTATTTTTATTCTTCTGTTACTGTGTTACTGCTCTGGTTGGTAAGGATGTATAGCGGTTCGTTAGAATAGCATAGATTTTTATCGACGAGCGTCCGAGTATTTTCTGATTATGGCGTTATCGGAGGAAGAGTTGAATGATATAAAGGACTGTAAAACTGACCTAGATAATGTCGTCTCTGGAATGCTGGTGGCGAATTATTCTGGACATTTCAATGAATTTCCGACGCATCATGAGCCAGCGAATATAATTCTACGGGAAATCTTCGCCGGCATCGACGGAGACATTCAACAAATGCAAGGGACTCCTGGCTACTCCACCAACGAAGAAATGAAAGCTAAGGTGAGAACAATGTGTATTACTGCCATTTCCATTTTGGGGGAGCCATTTAATGTTAAACTAATTATTGATTCTAAAGCTTATAAATTTCTTAAATCAGACTATATGGAGAGTTTTAAAGTGTTAGAGAGTATCAGTCCTAACAATAACCCTTCTCGTGTTGGTAAAAGACGTCACTCTGAGTCCGAAATGGACAGTAATATTCCATTAACTAACAAATACCTTGTTCTAGATAACGAGGTTAATTTAGACAATAATGTTGAGATGATAAATGATAACTCAAATTCTAAAATTAATGATACTGAGAGCACCGTACCGGTGACAAAAAAGAAAGAAATACATCCCTTATTTGTTGAATTTAGTGAAGTAGATTGGCGCAAAATAGCGCAAGAAGTTAAAGAGCTCGACAAAGATAACCCATTTCTAGTCTGCCTTAAGGGCGAGCTTATAAAAATCCAACCTAAAACGGAAGAGCAATTTAGGGAGGTTCAACGATATTTGGACTCTAAACATTATAAATTCACCACTATTCACCCCAAGGACCAAAGGCCCAAGAAAATTTGTATCCGCGGTATCCCGCCTGGCACGGAACCCCAGTTAATTATCGATGATCTAGCCTTGCATGGTTTTACTGCCACAAGGGCAGCCATGCTCAAAAATAGGAAAACTGGTAGGGGGATGCCTCTCTATATGGTAAATGTCCTCCCTGTTAAAGATTTCGACCGAATCTACAAAATTCAAGAATTATGTTATATTCGCGTATCGATTGAACATTTTCGCAATACCAATAACCCTAAACAATGCTACCGCTGCCAACGCTTTGGCCACGCCAGCGAAAGTTGTAATTTTAAGCCGAAATGCATGAAATGTGCCGAGGAGCATTTAACCCCTCAGTGCCCGCATAAGGGCAGAATCACTTGCACTTGTGCTAACTGCGGGGGTACACACCCTTCATCGTTCAGAGGTTGTCCAAAAAACCCCATTAACCAAAACAAAACTTCTCCTTCTACTGATCAAACTAATGTTAAACAAAAATCCTCGAGAACTAAACAACCGACTAACCAAACTTCTAAAAATGCTCAAGACTTTGTAGAAATACTACAAAAATTTAACTACGTTGAAAATATGAACAAACAAACCAAAAAACAAACTGAAAATACCGAGGTTAACCCTTCTACCAGCAAGAATACGCAGGAAGCCCCCGTCGCGGTTGCCTCCACTTCATCCACGGATAATACTCCAACTGATAAAAATTCGACTCAAACTCCTACTGAGAACTACGTTTCGACTTTTAAAAATGTTTTCGATGCTTTTAAGGATATGAAGGAACTTCTACAAATCACTAAACTTCTAAAATGCATAACTAAAATAGCCAATCAACTTAAATCTTGTGACAATGTTATTGAAAAAATGATAATCATTGTTAACGAAATAGACTCTTTTGCTACTGAACTTAACCTCCCTAACCATGAATAATACACCTATCTTTGGCTCCCTTCTCATTCTTTCTTGGAACTGCGATTCCATGAAAAACAAAATTAACGAACTTAGATCTTTCATCTCTTTTAATCCACAATTTGATATTCTTTTAATTCAAGAAATAGGTTCTCCTAAGTGCAGCTTAAACATTTCGGGCTATAAGCTCTATCATACACCGCGTGCCAATTCCCCAAAGGGCGGCACTGCGATTTACATTAAATCTCACCTTCCACACTACGCAATCCAAACCACACCCGTCAATGGCATTGAATACACTAGTATTGTCCTTGACCTTCCACACACTAAATTAAATATTACTTCTCTTTATGCTAAACATAGTCCACAATATCCTATTAATGACCTTACTCAGCTTTTTTCACAACACCAATTTGCTTTTGTAGCTGGTGACTATAACGCACATAACACGCAATGGAACTGTTTTTCCACAACTGCTAGGGGTAAATCACTCCATAATTTTATCTCACAAAACAACCTTAGTCTGCACGCTCCCTCCACTCCTACCCACATTCCCTGGAATCGTAGATGCCATCCTTCCACTATTGATTTTGCTATTTCTAAAAACCTTACTTTTCCTATTTCTACCTCTGTCATTAACGACCTCAGCTCTGACCACTATCCTGTTGCCTTCAAAATTGACCTCATCAATCCTATTACTCCCCCCCCCCTCTGTTGCTGTTGATTGGAACAAGTTTAAAAATTATCTCAATGATGCCGACCTCACATTTCCAATTATTAACAACATTTCTGATATTGACAATGCTGTTATTAAACTTGAAAAAACCATCATTAATGCCCAAAATTATGCTACCTACACCAAATTTAAAAATAATAATACCTTTTTTCTTCCAAATTATATCCGCAATATTTGTAACCAAAGCAATAACCTCCGGTTTACCAATCCTCCAGAGACCCTACCCTCAAAACTGCTGTTAATAGATTAAATAATAAAATTAAGACCCTCATCCAAAAAGAAAAACAAAAAAGTTGGCAAAATTTTCTTGAAAACTTATCTAGCGAGGATAATTCTCTCTGGCGTATTAAAAAGAAACTTAATAATAACTATACTCCCATTCCCCCCCTCATTTCTAATAACTCTACTGCTTATACTGATAAAGATAAGGCTAACTGCTTGGCTAACTCATACGAGAAACAGTTCTCACCTAATCCCTTCCTCGCTAGTCAAAATCACCTTAATAATGTCAATGATACTGTTCGTAACTTCCTTGCCACCCCCCCTGAGCCTCTCCCCCCTATTGAACCCATTGTTATCCATAACATCATCCAAAAACTCAATAATCGTAAATCCCCTGGGTACGACAATATTTCTAACTTTGCTCTTAAACAACTTCCCTTAAACTGTATCCTCTATATTACTAAACTCACCAACTCTATTCTTAAATCTTGCTACTTTCCCAAACCTTGGAAAAAATCTATCATCTGCCCCATTCCTAAACCTGCATGCAACCTTCACGATCCCACTAATTTCCGTCCTATTAGTCTGCTTTCTAGCCTTTCTAAAGTTATTGAACGCGTCATTAGATTGCAAATTAACAAATTCATTAACGAACACAATATTTTGCCACCGGAACAATTTGGATTCCGAGCTGGCCACTTCACACAACACCAGCTCTTGCGCGTTGTTGAATTCCTCAGTGAAAACTTCAATGCAAAAAAGCCAACTGCTGCCATTTTTTTTGGACATCGCCAAGGCCTTTGATAAAGTCTGGCATGAAGGCCTCATTTACAAATTAATTCGGCTTGGATTTCCATCCGGACTTATATACCTCATTTTCTCATATCTTGGCGACCGTTCATTCTCCGTCCGCATAAACAACATTTTATCGGATCTACACTTTATTTTATGTGGTATTATACAGGGATCAATCTTAGGCCCAACCCTTTTCAATCTGTACTTTTTTGACGTGCCTCGTACTCTTCTAACTTTACTGGCCCTTTATGCGGACGACACCACCATTTATGCTGCGGCACACCATCCATATTTACTTTATAAAAACATACAAAATCACTTAAATTTATTCATAGACTGGTGCAATCAGTGGCGTGTCAAACTTAATGAAAGTAAGACCAAAGCTGTCTACTTTTCTCGTACTTTTACTGTTCCCAATAGACTAACCATTAACAACACTACCATCCCTTGGTCTGATGATGCTAAGTACCTGGGGGTTATCATTGACAAACGCCTTACTTTCAAAAAACATATGCTTAACATCCGCGGTAAAGCCTCGGGGGTAGCTAAAAGTCTCTCACCTCTTTTAAGGAGCCCTAGTATGTCCTACCATAACAAACTTTTAATCTACAATGCCTGCATTTTAACCATCATCACTTACGGCTGCCCGGTGTGGGGCTTCCTCTGTAGAACAAGTATGGACCGGCTTTCTGAGCTTCACAACGGTCAACTTCGCCGAATCAGAAATGGTTCTAGATTTCTTCGGAACACCACGATCAGAAACGATCTCAAAACTACCTCTCTGGTCAGACGTATTAAATTTCTTTCTAAAAAATTTCACAGCCAGCTTTATAAAGTCCCTAATGAAATTATTTACGAGTTACCGGATTACGATGCTCTCAGCCCATCTAAACGTAAGAGACCCCGATATACTACTATTATCGAAGAGTAGTCGCGCTCTTCGACTGATACTTATTTTCTTTTCTTTTCTTATATAATTTATAAAATTTAAAAAAAAAAAAAAAAAAAAAATATTTCTTCTATATTGCTTTACCTTGGTAAAGCCTTATACTCACTGTAATTTTTAAACTTTTAATGTATGGCGCTGAAAACGGCCTTTTTGGTTTTAAGGGATTTGGTATATTTCTCCTGCTTTGCTTGGAGCGGTCTTGCTATATGTTATGAACAGTGTTAACATCTTCTTTTTATCTTTATCTATCCTTAATTTTTATCTTTACTTATACTTATACTGTAGTCCTCGGATTACCCTCTCAGAAGTTTTCAGCCTCTCCATATTTTAAAATTTTTATCTTTTCTATTTTTTTATTGTAGTACTATGTACTACGCTTAAACTCTTTCCTCATGGCTCCTCTAGGATTTGCTATACACTTACTCATCTACAGGGAGTGGAGTAGCACTGCTACTAGGTATCCCATTGAACTGCACTGCTGTTCACTGTTCACTGATGCGAAGGACGCTAGCGTGTGTGTAAGCTCCAGCTAGATTGTTCCTGTCAGTGCTTTTGCTTCTGATGACGTCTCAGGCCCCCGGGTCTGGCTCTGGCTCTGCTGCCTCTGGCGGTAATGGTGTGATGAGTCGCACATCTTCTGTGTCTTCTCTTTCTACTAACTATTCTAAAAGTAATAGAGTTGATATCTCCGCACTTTTAACTAAGTATACTAATGAATTTAATGGTCCTTCTGAAATTATGCTTAATGATAAGCCGTATACTTTAACTACTTATGATAAATTAGAAATTCTTACTAATTTAACTTCTCGCAAAGCCAACAATATGTTGGATGCTATCCAACTCGTTGTAAATTCTAAAATGCAAGATGGTAGCGTAAAAATGATGTACACTGATAAGGGCTTTACCCCAGTTAAAAAGAAAAGTAAAAAACGCAAAAGTAAAGTGCAACATAAAACTGCTGCTAAAAAATCTCCTACTGATGAAACCCCTAAAGACGATGATAACGAAAGTTTTTCGGAATCGGAGTCTAGTGACGTAAATAATGATGATGAAACTCCTGAAAAATCTAAAAAAAGACCCAAACCATTAATGGTTACTGGTATTCCAAATATTATTGATTTTCTCAACGAACTCTCATCCTGTAACAAGTACAAATATGAAGCTAAAATAGCAGGAGAATTTATTCGTATCTCCCCATTAACTTTCCGCGACAAAATGTCGCTTCACGAGCACTTTAAACAAACTGCTGTTCAGCACTATATTATCCCGGACCGGGATATTCCACTGAAAGTGGTCATTAGAGGCCTCCCTAGAACTCTCGATTTGAAAGAGTCAAAGAAACTCTCTCATGTAGAGGTTTCACTATTCTGAAAACGTCTCAACTAAAAAGTCGTAGAGATGGGAAACCCCTCCCTCTTTACTTATTGGAACTTCCTAAAAATGCTACGTCATTCGAAATCTTTAAAGTAAATGCTATCTATAGCTTAAGGGTTGAAGTTGAAAAACTTCGCCCATCTAAAAAAGCAACTCAATGTCACCGCTGTCAAAAGTTCTTCCACGTAAGTACGAACTGCCATTTAAATCCCAAATGCGTGGGATGTGGTGGTCCCCACCTGTCCCCAGACTGCCAAATAAAAAAGATATCGCTACTGCTAAGGAAAATTCTACTGAAATTACTAAACCTCCTCCTAAATGTGTTAACTGCTCTTTACAACACCTTTCATCTTATAAAGGTTGTTCGCAATTTCCCCTCAAACCCCAATTTAAAAAATCATACGCTAAAATAGTTGGTGAAAGTAAAAAAGAGAAAATTTCTGCCAAAAAATCTCAGAGACAAACTGAGGATGTCATCGTACCTCCAGCCAATAAAATTCCTTCATTTCCCAAGGCTCCGCCTCCCACTCAGCAGCTTTATGAGTTGCAGGAATTTTCAGGTTCTATCAATACGATAGCTGAAATCCTATCTAAAATCAAACAAGAACTAAATGTAAGTTCGTTTAACGAAATCCCCATAAAACTCAACAGTGTCCTTGAAGCGATACAATCTAAAGAAAATTCTATAACTAAACTTCTCGCCTTCAGCGAGATGATCAACAGTAATTTTAACTTCTCTAGTAGCGAGTCATAAGTTCGCTTATAGCTCCAACCCTTATTTAAATAGTTTTATTTCTCTTATTTTTGTAATTTAAATGTATGATCACTTAAAAGTGTCTTTTTTTTTTTTTTTTTTTTTTTTTTTGGTTTTGTTTGGACTTGGCTTGCGACATTTCGGCTTTCATGAACCTTGAACAACTCTTTTCTTACTCTATCGGTCTATTTTCTAGAGCGGACTTCATGTAACAGTGAAGCCCCGCCTCCTATTTTCGTATTGGCTGCCCATCCGGCCACTCGCATAGACTTTTTCCTCTCTTTTTCTCTCATTCAGTCTTTGGCTCTCGGCGTGCTGGGAGCTATCGACACTCGTCAGCAGCTTTTCGCTGCACTTAGACTAACATTTCCTGTTTTCTCCATGATGTGCTCTACAATTACTCATCGACAGAGCGTGGATTTGATCTTCAAATAGGTAGCCCCTGGAACTGCACTGCTGTTCACTGTTCACTGATGCGAAGGACTAGCGTGTGTGTAAGCACCAGTTCGATCTTCTTATGGTGACAATTCTGTGAAGACGTGTACCTAGCGAGATTCAATCATACTATGCACCTGCACCTGATGATCCCAGGAGTGTGAGTATGAGTCATACGGCTTACCTTACTTCTATCTCCTTTTGGCTATCTGATAGTAAACCTAAAAACCAATTAACGACTACCGAAATTATTGAAAGATATGAAAATGAAACTTGCAGCCCCAAGCAGATTTTAATCGATGATTCTCCATATGAGATCCCTAATACCGAAGAAATTGAAATCTACAATTTTCTTTGTAGAAATAATGAAGCAAACCTCTATGATGCTCTCAAATGGGCAATTAATTTGTATCCTAAGACTAAAACTGATAATATAGCTATCCCAGATGTTGCTGAAGAAGGATTTAAGATCGTTACCAAAAAACGCAGGAAAAATAGTTCCAAAAACTCAAATTCTTCTAAAATCGAAGATATCTCAAATTCCCCCGAAAATTCCGATATGGAAACTGAATAAGATGAAACTGAACCGCGAAAGCAAAAACCCCAAGCCCATTATGGTCACGGGTATCATTAATATAATCGAATATACTAAAAATTTGTCGAGAGATGGCGACTTCGAGTTCGAAGCTAAACTTTCAGGTAATTATCTTAAAATTCTCCGTAACAAAATGCGCATAATAGACCTTAACCCGTTCAGGACCGGCATCTTTTACACGAATTTTATTCGTTTTGGCACCACTTTTTGTTAATTATTTGACTTAACTTTATAAATCACGAAAATGTCCTAATTAAATAAAATCAATTTTACTTTTCTTTTTTACTGGTATCAAACTCAAGAGTTTTAAGCACTTTTTGAGAGTGTATATATGCATTCATGGTCCCGAACGGGTTAAGCAAAATAAAGTCCAATTCTGTATAGTTCCCGATAGAGATATCCCCATTAAAGCTGTAATTAGAGGCCTTCCAACCTCTACTTACATAGATGAAATTAAAGAAAGTCTAACATTCAACTGTCTTTAAAGTATTGCAACTTAAAAGTCGCAGACAGGGGAAAAAAACCTCTCCCTCTTTTCCGTGTAGAACTCCCAAAAAACGAAACATCATATGAAATTTTCAATCTAAGATCCATATTTCAAATTCGTGTAAACATCCCAACAGTCCCAAAAAAGGCAATTCAATGCCATCGCGGTCAAAAATTCTTCCATATATCCGCTAATTGTAACATGGACCAGTTCTGTGTATGATGGAGCGGGGACCCCCTTTCTACAGAATGCCCCCCTAATCAAGCTACTGAACTACCCAGACCACCTCCGAAATGCACCAACTGCGATCTTTCGCACCCTTCTAGCTAAACAGATCGTAAAAACTTCCCCATCAAGCCGCTGTTCAAAAAATATGCAGAAGCAACGTCCGATGCTAAAAAAATCAAAGGAAACAACGATGAAAGTCCAAAAAACCCGTAAAATTACCGAAAAACCTAAGGAAAAAGCTAAACTGACCCCCTATTGAACATCTTTATGAACGTAATGAATTTACAAATGAAATCCCACTATTTTCGACATTATTAGAAAAATCAAAGCCGAACTTGAAATTACTCACTTTTCGGAAGTTACAGGAAAACTCAGCAGCGTCTTGGAAAAAGATTTCTGCCAAAAATGATAACTTCTCAAAACTCATAATTTTTACCGAAATGCTTTCTAATTCCTCTAAATCGAACGATAACATCGTTCAAAAAAATTAATATTCGATTAAAAAAATGCAATATTTATTTAATTTGTAATTTAATGTACGGTTCCTGAAAAGGGCTTTTGCTTGTTAAGATCTTGGGGCCTTAGGCGGCTACCTTTGCCGTCCGACATTGAAACTTTTGCGAAACTTATCTTTACTTAACCCTAGATCTACCGGGAATTTTATTCAAGTTTTAATAAAACGTTCTACACCAGAATTTTTATTTAAAACTATTTAACTTATTTATTTACCTTATTTTTGTCTGGTTTATATACTTAGTTTATTTTAAAGAAATTTCTGGTTTGAATGAATATTTTGTATGTACCTGTCGGGTCCAATGGACCCGTCTGGTAGACGGAGGGTTAAACTTAAACTTACACTATGTGTAAAACTACTTAAAAGATGAGACAATATTTAAAAACAAGAAAAACTACTGTATTTCTTGTATTTCTCTGACGAAGGATATGTTTTTATAGTTGAAAGTACTAAGGATATTAAAGTAATTTAACATCTTTTTTAAATATTGTCTCATCTTTTAAGTAGTTTTGCACATAGTGTAAGTTTAAGTTTAACTTTTTAAAGATGAATTAAGCATTTCTATTTATTTATTTACTTATCTTTACTTTCGCTATTTTTTAGTCCAAATTCAACTCCTAGACTTCTTTTTCATTAAAACATACTTATCGTCTGTCATTCATTCTTACTTTTCTAGATCTTGAGAGGGCGGAGCTTCCGAGTCTCGTCCAGTCAAATTTCTCCTCCATTTTGCAGTTTTACTTTTCCTCTCAAGCGCAGATATTTTTCTGTAGTTAGACTATTTCTTTCGTACGTACTCATGCATCTAGACCAGTGGTTCCCAACCTTTTTTTGGTCATGTCCCACCAAAGCATCTGTAAAGTCACTATGCCACCCCCCCCCCCCCCTTAATCTGTAAATTATGTCAGTTATTAATTAAAAAGTGAACTCAATTCAAACGGTGATAGCGTAATAAAGCTTTAGCAATAACTATTTATTTCACATTTTTAAGCTTATCAAAGACGTGAATCTGCTGTCACAAATGTGTTTTTAACATAATTTTATAAATGCAATAAGGTTATACATCTTAGCCGTCATACCAGAAAGAGTTTTGTCCGGGCCGGCGCTGGACATTTTGCCGCCTGAGGCGAGCATCATTTTGCCGCCCTTATGACGTAATTGTTTTTTTTTCATTACTCAAATGTTTTTAAGAATAGAAAATTAATATGCTAACTAGAGATCGACCGAAAATTCGGTTTCGTTTTCGTTATCGGCCTAAAATCTGAGTTTCATTGAAAATTCGTTTTCGGCGAAAATGCTGTCAAAAATTCGACCGGACCGAAACTATCTGTATGGTAATCGTAAAATGATCTATTCAAACGGAAATGCATGGCAACCCGATTACAAAACACAATTCGTAATAATATCATTCAATATTCCTTAACTTGGTGATATTTTAAAAACAGGGCACATTACCATGTTTAGAGAATGTGAAATCTGAATGGGGGTTAGTGAGCGCAACAATTTACAATTTTCAATGTACAATTTAAAAATGTACAGAAATGTACAAATTACATAACGTACATTTTTTTTTTTTTTTTTTTTTTTTTTTTAAACAGTTAATTGTAAAAAAAAAATTGTGATATTTGAGATATTAATATGATGAAATGATAAAAATATGTCTCAATGTATGGCTAAAAACACATTTCAATAAATAACAGAAAACATATTTTATTTTTATTCCTGGGACCATTTTTATAATTTTCTGGAAAACTTGATTTTTAGAGTTGAAACTTTTTGAATAAGTGTCCAATATGTATAAAAATGAACTAGTATCAATAAATTAACCAATCTAAGAAAGCACGAAAAATCAAAAATGTCCTGGACACAGAAACTTGCTAATCGGGCCCTGTATGTAAGCATTTTATACATATATTATATATATAGGGTAGATACTATATGTATATATTATATACAATTTATATGCAAAATATAAATTTTTTGTGTAAATTTTCATTTGTTTCTAATAAAAAATATATAAATCGCTTCTTTATATTAAAAAAATTGTATAAAGTATAGGTGCAGATTCCCAAAATTTTTAAGGAGCCCAGTGGCTCCTAAACCCAAGTTGTGGAAGAACCCATAAAAGCAATAGCGTTTATATGTGAAAAATTCAGAGCGTGAATCTCGTCAAAGGATCGCAAAAAAACCTGCAAATTTCGTCAAAGGGTCCAAGAAAAAAAGCGAATTTCGTCAAAGAATTCCAAAAAAGACGAATTTCGTCAAAAAGTTAAACAAAAAAATACGAATTTCGTCAAAGAATCGTGAAAAAACGCGTATTTCGTCAAAGAATCGAGGGGAAAATGCGAATTTCGTCAATCTTCGCAGAAAAACGTCAACGTCGTCAAAAGGCAGTGAAGAAAAACCACACTTATTTTATCAAAGGATCGCAGAAAAAACGCTAATTTTGTCAAAGGATTGCAGAAAAAACGCTAATTTCGTCAAAAGATTGCAGAAAAAACGCGGATTTCGTCAACAGATTGCAGAAAAAAAAGAATTTTATCAAAAAATCGCAAATTTCGTCCAAAGCATTGCAAAAAAAAAAAAAATAAAATAAATAAATAAAAAATAGACATTTATAAAACGATTGCTATAAAACCTGAATTTCTTCAAAGGTTCGCGGAAAAAAACGCGATTTTCGTCAGAGGATCGCGAAAAGAAATCGCGATTTACGTCTAAAGATTACCGGAAAAAACGCGAAATTCGCCAAAGGATGGCGACTTAAACGCCGAAAATTAGTCGCCAAAGCAAAAAATTTAGTCTCCACATGGCGACTGGTGACCGTGAATCTGCACCTATAGCTATAAAGATTTAAAAAATTGCTAGTATATATGAAACAAAATATGTATGAAAAATTTCCTTCTCTCGCCAAGGCAGATTTCTCTATTTTGCCCGTACTGAAAAAGTACTCTTTTTGTTTTATTTTTGAATAATACAGTACGTAAAATTAAAATTGTAACTTTTATTATTATCATCATCTGAATAAATTAAATTGTGCATGAGGTCAACAAATTCGAGTACAGAAAATATAGTTTTATTTCATACTTATATAGGAGGATCGCTAAAATAAAATAATTACTTGAAAATGATAAATGCATATGCAAAGGAAAAAAAGTTATGACTTTTGCATTTTTAAAAAACGCTAAAAATTGATTATTTTTTTTAAATTTATTTATTTACGATAAGCATCATTTTTAGGGTTTCGTTCATCTGATGAACCCTATTCTTCGCCCCTCTGTCTGTCTGTCTGTCCGCCACAGAGCCCGTTCTCAGAAACTATGTATGTTAGAGACTTGAAATTTTGCATACTTATAGCTGAACACCTCACATCGAACGCAAATCCTAAAATTTCGAAAAAATCAACCCTCTGGGCTCTAACTTGTGTATTTTAAGCTTTTTTTTCTAACTCAGCCCCAAATTAAGTTGAAGACTTGAAATTTTGTAAAATTATAGCTAAGCACTTGCGATCAAACGACAAATCATAAAATTTCGACAAAATCTTATATTTAACCCTCTGGGCTCTAACTTGTGTATTTTAAGCTTTTTCTAACTCAGCCCCTAATTAAGTTGAAGACTTGAAATTTTGCATAATTATAGCTAAACACTTGCGATCAAACGACAAATCATAAAATTTCGAAAAAAATCTTATATTTAACCCTCTGTGCTCTAACTTGTGTATTTTAAGCAATTTTTTATCCTCCCGCCCTTTCCTCTGGGGGTCACTTTTTAAACTTTTGCTGACACCCCTTTGATCACTCTTTCATATTCTGCACCATAGACTTACATATTTTAGTTCCATTTTTTACCGCCAGGGGGCGGCTACCTATGTCGGGTACTATGGACCCGATTTCCTCGACTAATATACTAATATACGTATCTACGGATAAGTTATAAAACGGAGTTTCGTTCGGATAGAGGTTTGTATAGAATAGAGTGCGCCCCCTGGTTGCGAAATGTGGAACTAACAGATTTTGCAAAAGGATAAAGTGTTTTGAAAGGAATATTAAACGAAACCCTTTGTGCGATCTGTGATCACACTTACCCACTTGTTTGAAAGCTAGTTTACCTAAAATCATTTTAAAAGGAAAGTTGGGATCGACGGGAAATTAAAATTGTGATCAATTGATTCAAAACAAGAGATATATTTCCAGATAGCTGTAATACGGCTTTTTTCGCATTCTTTTTTCATGGCGAAAACACAATATTTGTGAAATTGATTTTTCATCTTTGTTAGAAATTTTTAGATTTTAAGGAAATGTAAGTTTGATTATTTGGATATACAGTGGGTGATCGGTTAACGAACACTTTTGAGAGAGATTTTTATGTTCAGACTAGCAGGCTATGCCCGCTGCGCTGGTCAATATTTCCAAATGAACCTTGGATTAAACTAAATGGTGAATTTGAACTTGTATTTTAAACAATATGGACCTTCAGCTGGACTTTACTGAAAACAATGCGAACGCCATTGCGATATAATGTTATCTTAAGCGTTGGACAAAATTTAGCTATTAAGAAGTAATTCTTTTAGTTGATTATAAACAGCGCACTTTTTGTAGGGTAATGAGACCGTTATGACAACAGGAATTAATAGCTCTATAACTAATCAACATATAATGGAATCTTATATACTAACACAATTCCTGAAAAGTCATGTAACAGGGCGACTTGTATCAAAATATGTTCGGTCGAATTTTTTTAAAAAAAGGCTAAACTTTCATAATCAGGTTCACTTAATTTTTGAACTTTTAATGTTGCTCTATAACTAAGTACCCTTGAACAATATGTATACACTAAAACCTTTCCAAAATTATTACCTAACTAATTGTGGTATATCCTACGAAAGTATTATAAACAATCGGAATGAAATGCAAATTTCCGTTGTAAATATATAGTAGATGATGATGATGATGCGATTTTGTGTAATAGAAATCATCGTAAAATTTTCGCTTTAAACATAAACGATGCTTTCAACATTATAGCTAATACACCAATATGTGAAGTATATTACGGAAGGTTAACTTGGATTCTCATGAGCAACTACCCAAAGAAAGTGAATATGTGGCTTTTGTGATACTTTTATGTTAGCCGGGCGCAGGTAATAAATCAATAAAGATTGTTTTCATACCATATTCTTATTTTATTATTTTCATTTAAAGCACAAACCTTTCACTCATTTCATTTAAAATGCATGCCTTAAACTAATTTCATTTAAAAAACTGAAAAGATAAACAATAACAGGAAATAATGCCATAATTAAAAACAAAGAATTATTTTTAATTTACATACGCAAAATGTTACTGCTACTGGGAATTTTTAAAATGCTATTAGCGAGATATGCGCACGGTTGTTATAAATGTACCCATTTTTCTTCTTATCGAGGAGCAATTTATAAATCGCCCAATATTATTCCAATTCCAATTTCTTTCATTGAGGAATGACCCTTGAACGGAAAAAATGGAAAAAGACTCTTTTAGATTCTTCGGAGGGCGGCCATCTGACGCCATAAACCGAGTTTATATATATGAAAATAATTTTTAAGTCGTTACAAACATTGCTTTCATATTTAAATATTTTCATTGGCACTACTTGTTATCCCATCGATCAATTTCGTAGCGAATAAATCGCCAAATTACACAAATTGACATAATCTTTATTTTAAATAACGAAACAACAAATAAATTAATATAACATTAATAAAAATACAAATAAAACGTCAAAATTAAAATCACTTGATGACGTAAACACGTGTAGCTTGTTTAAAGTCAAGTGAATTTGAGATTTACGATCAACCATTATTGGCATTTAATCTTATAGTTTGACGATAGATTTTTGGTCGACGGAATATCTAAGTAGTACCTTTTCCATTTTCGTTTTATAATGCTAATTTCTCAGTAATTTTTTTCCTTTTATTTTACATAAAATGACTATTTTTTTTTCTTTTAGCCTCCGGTACGGTATGCTATTTCTTTCTCCCAGCTTATTTTGTGTCCAAAAAATAACGTTACTTTACAGAAGCTAACTGTAAAACAAAGCATTACGATTAAATACTCTTTAGCAATTTTTTAAACTTCTAAGCATCGCACATTTTCAATTTTTATATCGTCGTATTGGGGGAAAAAAAGTTCTTTTAAATGCAATTTGTTTGAAAACTGTATCTCCATTTATTTTTGAAATATGAATTTTTTTGTAGTTTTTTGAGCCATTTGCTTAATATTGGCAACGGCATTTTATCCATTTCTGTAGAAAGTAAAGGAAAAATAGTTTTAAAATAGTAATTATATATATTTTTTTTGCCATTTTCTTATAACAACCGAAAGAAAATGTAATTAAAATACGTGCTATTTTGAAAAAAATATAAACGAATGATTTCTGTTAAAACAATGGAGCTATTATATACTATATTTAATTGTAAGTACAGTAAACCCTCGATTTAACGGACCTCGGTTCAACGGACTTCGGATTCAACGGGCTAATTAAAATAAATAAATAAATAAATAAAAATTAAAGTAAAACAAGTGGATAAGTGTGATCGCAGATCGCACAGAGGGTTTCGTTTAATATCCCTTTTAAAACACTTTATCCTTAAATTAACAAATCAAAATCGTTAATTTAAAATTATTCCCCTCTCCCTAACCTGAAATTCAACGCCCGTATTTCAAATTTTTATATTTGACAAATGTCAAATATTTATTTATGACTATTATTTACTGGAAGCCTCCATGATAAAACAGCTTCTAAAACGATGAAACACGCTTTAAAAAAAAAAAAAAGTATTACTGCCCCCCTCCTTCTCCCCTACTTGAGAATCAACACGCAATCCTCTTTTAAGCTTTTATATGTAAAAAATCAAGCAATGAACAACGACAAAGCATTTCTTTTTACTATTTTTAAAAAGCGATTTCTCGGTAAAATAAAAAAATATTTATTATATCTGTGGCGACACAGTGTCTCGTGATCAAATGAACGAAACCTTAAAAAAAGGGAAAGAACACGAGTCGCCGAAAGCGCGCGCTTTGATTCTCACTGCAGCGTGGTTTTCGTTCTAAGCATGCGCAATGATACTGGCGACCTATGCGGCCATGTGATATGCTTTTCGTTCTATGCATGCTTAAAAGTTGCATATATGTTAATTCGTTTGTATTTCATTACCAATATTGTATTATTAAAAGTAATGTATTGTGTTTATATATATATATATATATATATATATACAGTAGTATATATGTATATACAATATATATTTATGTGTATACATATATTGTATATATACAATACATGCATATACACTGTATATATTGTATATATATTATATATATATGTGTGTGTGTGTAATTTGCACTGTAGTAATATATGTAATTACAAGTACGTAATAATATTATATATGTACTATAATTATAACAAAATAATATTATAAATAGTACATTGCGATTTAACGGACACATCTTAGTCCCAATTAGTCCGTTAAATCGAGGGTTTACTGTATCTATGATTCATTAGATAGCCGGGTTTTTTTTTCTTTTCGATTTTCTTGAATGACGGAATCTTTTTGCTGCATTTGTGCATTATTTCGCGATAGTGATGTGCTATGCATGCTTTACTGTAGATGTTTAAGCGTAGATCGTAAATGTGGAATTCTTAAGCGGATGTGAATGACGCCATTTTACATAAAATAAAACGTGTGCTTTAAGTCTTAAAATTGAAATAGGTTTTGTACTGCAGTAGAGCCCCGCTTAACCGAATTATTTTTTTCTGATGGACTGGTGGCTTCTATTATTATGAAACAACCATTATAAATGAAGTGTTAGGTGAAAATGAAAAAGCAGCCGTAAAAAAAAAAAAAAAAAAAAAAAAAAAAAAAATATATATATATATATATATATATATATATATATATATATATATATATATATATATATATATCGCCATTTTTTTTCTCCCATTCCTACCAGAAAATCAGAGTTCTAACTTTTTACGGCTGCTGTTTCATCTTCCCCTAACACTTCATTTATAATGGCTGTTTCATAATAATAGAAGCCATCAGTCCATCAGAAGAAAATGAAGTAATGGAAATGCCGGGGGCGACACTAAATTCCGAAAAAGCAGAATTCCTGTTCTCTAGTTTTATATACTATATTAGATATGCCATTTTGCGGTGACTCGATGTTCGAAAATTAGTCCAATATCATTTGAAATATTTCATAACAGAGGAGAAAGTACGAAGAAAGACGAAGAAGAAATGACGAATTACAAAAGACTTGTAATTTTTTTTTTCAAAATGTTGAATTTTTCTATAGTAATAACGTATTATTGCATACATTTCCTTAAAAATTCTCTTTATTACCCAGATTTCGAAGGTGTGAATTTTCCTATAAATGAAATTGGAGATCTTGATTTTGACTTGAGAAAAAGTGAAATAAACAATAGATAATATTTGCTTTAAAAAAATGGGTAATATTCGTTGATCTGAATTCGAGTTTATAAATATCGCATGCTTTCGAAATTACGGTGAAAAACATTTTGAAAAGTATGAAATTATTTTACAATATGTAGGTGTGGCAGAAATTCAAACTGAAATTTAAGTATTCGATTCCATTTTTAAAATAGTAACTGATATCTATATAAGTTACAATTGAATATAAAAATGTACTGAAAAAATTATCTCTTTCACTTAAAAAAACACCATTTGTGAGAACATCCTCAATCTAATGTCACGCTTATACATTTTTGGCTTAAAATCACATTGTTTGGCGACAAAAGAAAAATAAAAAATCGTTAAGAAACAAATAGTAATTACGCATGTGACTCACAATTACAGTTGCTTGTTTCTTCTATAAGTCACGTGATGGGACAATTAGATAAAAAGAAAAAGAAAAGAACAAAAAAGAAGAAAAATGTCATTGAAATTTCATCTGATCAAATTTTCAGATTCGTTTCTATAATCTAAAAATGTTGCGTATCAATTTTAATCTTTCTTATTAAATTAATTTTTAAGCATTAGAAATATTTATTTCAGGTTTAAATTAAATGTTTTCGTTTTTTAATATTATTCCTTATTAAAACGGATTTTTTTCTTCATTTTTTCTTTTCTTTTTCTTTTAAATAAAATTAATAACAGTTTTTTTTTTTTTTTTTCGAGATATAATAGCCGTTTCAATTTTTTTTTTTTTGTCAACGATAAATTTCGCCAAGAAATACAAGTTGGAAATTGCTCGTCAAACGTGGCAAATGAGGTGCGTTCGTACTATAACTAGTTTTATAATTATTTTTTGCACCCCATATTGTACTGAATGTATACTTTTTTGCACTTCATAAAGCGCATAGTCTGATACATCATTAAAATGCACTTCCAATAATTTTTTCCCATTCCCCGTAATGTAACGGAACAATTTTGACTGTCCCTGTAATTAAACTATACATCCGATTTTCCTAAAATTTGAAATAGCTCAAGAAAACTTTGCAACAATTATATCTTTAAAATTTCAGACCATTCGGAAGGCTGTAATATCATTAAAATGCACTTGCAATAATTTTTCCCATTCCCCGTAATGTAACGGAACACTTTCGACTGTCCCTGTAATTAAACTATACATCCGATTTTCCTAAAATTTGAAATAGCTCAACAAAACTTTGCAACAATTATATCTTTAAAATTTCAGACCATTCGGAAGGCTGTAATATCATTAAAATGCACTTGCAATAATTTTTCCCATTGGCCGTAATGTAAAGAAAAACTTTTGACTGTCCCTGTAATTAAACTATACATCCGATTTTCCTAAAATTTGAAATGGCTCGACAAAATTTTGCAACAGTTATATCTTTAAAATTTCAGATCATTCGGAAGGCTCTAATATCATTAAAATGCACTTGCAATAATTTTTCCCATTGGCCGTAATGTAAAGAAAAACTTTTGACTGTCCCTGTAATTAAACTATACATCCGATTTTCATAAAATTTGAAATGGCTCGACAAAATTTTGCAACAATCATATATTTGAAGTTTCAGACCATTCGGTTGGGTAGTTTTTGCTCTGTTACATGCGGACAGACGGACGGACGGACAGACGGACAGACGGACGGACAGACGGACGGACGGACTGAACGACGACTATAGGTGCTACGTATTTATATAATTACGAACGCACCTAAAAATGGTAACCTTATATCGTCCAAAATAACAGAACTTTCCGTCATAATTATATAACTAATATAGGTAAAATGATGTGTTATAGCTTAAAACCTTCCCTGAAACGATACCTATCTAACGGTATAAGTTTCGTAAAAATCCATGCAGTAGAACTCGAAATCTAGGCGTTCGGAACGAAATTTCCGTTTGGATTTTATATATACTAGGGGATCGAACCCGAGCTCCTCGGGTTACAGAGTATAGGTGAAAACCATTCTATTTTTTTAATTGTAATTATTTTTTTACATGTAATGTATTGTTGATTGAGATTGTCCACTAACAATAAAAAGAATTTTTATCTGAAAATATCAATTATGCAATCGAATAATGTTTTAAAATTTATTAAAAGCGATACTTTCACATGTCACCGCATGCCAAGAGTTATTAGCCAAGATTTTGAAACTTGCGGCAGTCTTTTCGGTCATTTCTGTGCTTTAAGCGCGTAGTTCAATCACATGTATGTTAAATTTGTTTCTTATTTACATTATTTTATTTATTTTTCTATAGAGGAAGTTTTAATTTCGTTATAGAACATTAGACGGAAACAAATGCTGAACTTTTTACATTGTTTTAAGGGCAAGCGGATTAATCTTTCGTAATCGAGCTACACGTGATAGATAATTATGCTATCGTATGTGGCACAGAAATCGCGATTATTTGTTAATTGTTTAATGGCAACACCTGAATGAAACGCATCTCATTGGTTATTGTGTAATATTTTTGAAAAGGGAATAACAATAAATAAAAACAAGTTGGAAATTGCTCGTCAAACGTGGCAAATGAGGTGCGTTCGTACTATAACTAGTTTTAAAATTATTTTTTGCACCCCATATTGTACTGAATGTATAATTTTTTGCACTTCATAACGTGCATAGTCTGCTACATCATTAAAATGCACTTCCAATAATTTTTTCGGAACACTTTTGACTGTCCCTGTAATTAAACTATACATCCGATTTTCCTAAAATTTGAAATAGCTCAACACAATTTTGCAACAATTATATCTTTAAAATTTCAGACCATTCGGAAGGCTGTAATATCATTAAAATGCACTTGCAATAATTTTTCCCATTGGCCGTAATGTAAAGAAAAACTTTTGGCTGTCCCTGTAATTAAACTATACATCCGATTTTCCTAAAATTTGAAATGGCTCGACAAAATTTTGCAACAATTATATCTTTAAAATTTCAGATCATTCGGAAGGCTCTAATACCATTAGATTCCACTTGCAATAATTTTTCCCATTGGCCGTAATGTAAAGAAAAACTTTTGACTGTCCCTGTAATTAAACTATACGTCCGATTTTCCTAAAATTTGAAATGGCTCGACAAAATTTTGCAACAATTATATCTTTAAAATTTCAGATCATTCGGAAGGCTCTAATATCATTAAAATCCACTTGCAATAATTTTTCCCATTGGCCGTAATGTAAAGAAAAACTTTTGACTGTCCCTGTAATTAAACTATACATCCGATTTTCCTAAAATTTGAAATGGCTCGACAAAATTTTTCAACAATCACATATTTGAAATTTCAGACTATTCGGTTGGGTAGTTTTTGCTCTGTTACATGCGGACAGACGGACGGACAGACGGACAGACGGACGGACAGACGGACGGACTGAACGACGACTATAGGTGCTACGTATTTATATAATTACGAACGCACCTAAAAAAGTTTAATTAATAACTATAGAACAAAACAATTTATGTAATTTAAAAAATAAAATAAAAGTAAATAAACAATTTATTAATAAATAAACGACAACATCCGGCTTACCATATCAAGCAAAATAACGACACTCTGGCGCCAGTTAAATACCCCGGTGCGTATATGACATTGGCGTCAGAAAAAAATCGCGCCAACGTGATGCGTATATGACATTTGTGCCGTCTTTTATACATCTCATTTAAAATACAATAAATAAATAAATAAATAAAGGTATTTTTCCAGTATAGGTACTTGGCGAAATAGAGAAAAGGTCCATGGCGAGAAAAGAAATTTGGCAACATATTTTCTGGCAACCTATTTCTTCAAAATATTTTTTTCGAATAAAACTACATAAAAGTTGCTATGATCGCAAAAAGTTCGTACTTTAATGTTAGCTAGGCGCAATTCTCGCCAATAGCATTTTTAGGTGCGTTCGTAATTATATAAATACGTAGCACCTATAGTTGTCGTTCAGTCCGTCCGTCTGTCCGTCCGTCTGTCAGCATATAACAGAGCAAAAACTACCCAACCGAATTGTTTGAAATTTAAAATATATAATTGTTGCATAATTTTGTCGAGTCATTTCAAATTTTATGAAAATCGGATGTATAGTTTAATGACAGGGGCAGTCAAAAGTTTTCCGTTACATTACGGCCTATGGGAAAAAATTATTGCATGTGCATTTTAATGATGTTACAGCCTTCCGAATGGTCTGAAATTTTAAATATATAATTTTTGCAAGATTTTGTCGAGTCATTTCAAATTTTATGAAAATCGGATGTATAGTTTAATTATAGGGACTGTCAAAAGTTTTCCGATACATTACGGCCAATGGGAAAAAATTATTGCAAGTGCATTTTAATGATGTTACAGCCTTCTGAATGGTCTGAAATTTTAAATATATAATTGTTGCAAAATTTTGTCGAGTCATTTCAAATTTTATGAAAATCGGATGTATAGTTTAATTACAGGGACAGTCAAAAGTTTTCCGTTATATTACGGCCAATGGGACAAAAAATATTTCAAGTGCAAATTAATGATGTTATAACCTTTCGAACAGAATGAAATGGATAGGCACTTATGAAGTGCACTAAAATATACATTCAGTACAATATGCGGTGCAAAAAATATTTATAAAACTAGTTATAGTACGAACGCACCTCATTTGCCACGTTTGACGAGCAATTTCCAACTTGTTTAACTTGCCAGCAGCATTTTTTATTTTTCGAGGGGTAAATTAAAACAACACTTTGATGTTGAAATTAAATGGTTTATGGTATTTATTCTTTACTTTTATTTTTCTTTTTTTAAAGAATTTTTTTTAAAGTGAAATTCATGAATTTGAAATGTTTCAGTTTTAAATTAAAGTTATCCATTTTAAAATGAGTGAAAGGGTTATATTTTAATCTAAATTAATGAAATATGAAAAAATGCGACGGGTACAATGTTTGGCGATTTTTCACCTGTGCCCGACTAACATAAAAATACCGAGTTCTTGATTTCTCTATCAGAATCTTTCGATTTGGCGAAGGACTGAGCAAGTAGTAAATTAAATGATGAAAAAAAGTAACATGATACAATGCTTAGCATACATTTAAGGGAGACCAAACTGGTCGCCACGGGAGGCTAGTTATTTTAACAACCGTAATAACTCAGTCAATTAAGATACAATTTTCAAACAAATTGCATTTGAAAAGTAGATATTTTCTCTATTTGACAGCGTAAAAATTGAAAATGTGCGATATTTGGAAACTTAAAAAATCGCTGACATAACACGCATTATAATTTCAATTTTTTTTTCAATTTTTATGAGAAAATGGCAACAAAAAGTACAGTAATATATTATTTTCTTTCCTCTGTAATTATTTTCCATCTACTTCCAACCCTCCATGAATTTCAACAGAAATGGAGTACTTGCCACAATTACAATTATGCAGTTGCCACAATTACAGAAAATGTATTAAAAACTACAAAAAAAATTAATGTCTCAAAATTAAATTGAGATACAGCTTTCAAACAAATTGCATTAAAAAGTAAATTTTTTTCCTTATACGACGGTGTAAAAATTTAAAATGTGCGATGTTTTAAAGTTTAAAATTTTGCAGCAAAGAAAATTGCAAAACCAAAATTTCATTTCAAATTTCAAAGTGTTGCCATTCGCAAAATGACGTATGCGTTACGCACAGATATGTTTGTCCTTTATAATATAGATAATAGAATAGATAGCGAACACTTTCGCGAAGAATTTTCTGTTCCGTTACGAACACCTCATGAAACAAAGCAAGTAGAAGCAATGCCATGTTTCAGTTTTCCAGAGCTGTATTTAATTGTATCTATTATCGACTTAGAAAATATTTTAACAGTTGTATATTTATGGCCTAATTAGTTTATGGGTTATCGAGAGCTCGGGTCCTACATTTTAGGACCCCCAAATTTGAATGAACAGATTAAAAATATTAAATTAAATATCTTGTCCTTTTTAAAAGAAATATTTTTAATTGGAAATTTTTCATTTTAATTGAAATGGAGTTCCTAAATTGTAAACAAGCTCTAAACTCCACTTGGCCTTTATCGGCCCTGCAATAAACATAATTTTTAGAGAACAAATGGAACTTTTGATAGGTCAAAGCGATATGGAGTGATAATGCTGCAGTCAACGAATGTGATCCTAAAAGTTTTTACAAAACAAATGTCATTTATATAACTTTTAATTATTTTTTCAATTTATTTTCAGCAGTGAAATTACGCTCGATATTATTGAATATTTAATACGTGATTTACCACATTGCTAATTAAGCGTAGAACCAACAGAGTGAAAAATGTCCAAGCCCGGAATCGAACCCGGAATCCTTGGAATAGCGCTCCAAGTGCTCTACCACTGCTGAAAATTAATTGAAAAATTAAATAAAAAACCCTGCCAGCCCGGCCTACAGGCGGAGGTAGATTTCGAAGTTAAGTATACTAATTTCACAAACAAAAACCAAATTATGATTAGAGATAAACCCACTTTAACAATTTTATCTGGCCGCTTTTGACGAGTTTTTATTTCATTTTTATATAATAACTGGTTTTATCAGAATCATGTTAGGGCGGTATTAAAAACAAGTGGGTAAGTGCGATCACAGATCGCACAGAGGGTTTCGTTTAATATTTCTTTCGAAACACTATCCTTTTAAAAAATCTGTTAGCTACACAATTCGCAACTAGGGAGTGCACTCTATTCTAAACAAACGTCTGCCCGACAAAACTCCGTTTTAGAACATATTTGCACTTATATTAGTCGAGGAAATTGGACCCATGAAACTTAAAATAGGAAAACCCTCCTGGCCAAGTGGAAGTAAAATATGAAAGGCTATTGCGCATAAAATGAAAGAGTGGCCGAAGGGTCATCAAATGATATATCAGATGAGGGGTATGGGGAGAAATTGACCCCTCCCCCCTCCCGGAGCCTTCAAGTTAAACTAGCTCGCTGTAGCTTAATTAGCGGCTAAGTTAGAAAAAATGCTTAAAAAACACAAGTTAGAGCCCAGAGGAGTCAATAATACAAGACTTTTTGAAAAATTTATCATTGTCGTGTGATCACAAGTGTTCAGCTATAAGTATGCAAAATTTCATATCCCCAGCTTAATTAGGGCTCAGTCAGAAATAATTGCTTATAATACAGAAGTTGAAGCCCAAAGGGTTAATTATGAGACTTTTTCAAAAATTCATATTCTGTCTTATGATCTGACGCGTTCAGCTATAAGTATGCAAAATTCCATGTCTCCAATTTAATTAGGGCTCAGTTAGAAAGAATTGATTAAAAAACACAAGCTGAAGTCCAAAGGGTTAAATATAAAACTTTTTCCAAAGAAAAATTATTTGTCGTGTGGTCTCATGTGTTCTGCTATAAGTATGCAAAATTTCATGTCTCCAACTTAATTATGGTTCTCATTCAGAAAGAATTGCTTAAAATATATATGTGGGAGCTCAAACGGTTAAATGTAAGACTTTTTTAAGATTTTATAATTTGTCGCCTGGCCTCAGGTGTTCTGCTATAAGTATGCAAAATTTCAAATCTCCAATTTAAATATGGTCTCAGTTAGAAAGAATTGCTTAAAATACACAAGCTGGAGTCAAAAGGGTTAAATATAAAACGTTTTTAGAAGTTTATTATTTGTCGTGTGATCTGAAGTGTTCAGCTATAAGTATGCAAAATTTCATGTCTCCAACTTAATTATGGGGCTCATTTAGAAAAAAATTGCTTAAAATATATATGTGGGAGCTCAAAGGGTTAAATGTAAGACTTTTTCAAGATTTTATGATTTGTCGCCTGGCCTCGGGTGTTCTGCTATAAGTATGCAAAATTTCAAATCTCCAATTTAATTATGGACTGAGTTAGAAAGAATTGCTTTAAAATACACAAGCTGGAGTCGAAAGGGTTAAATATGAAACTTTTTTCGAAATTTATTATATGTCGTGCGATCTGAAGTTTTCAGCTATAGGTATGCACAATTTCAAGTCTTTAATACAATTAGGGGCTCTGTTAAAAAGAATTGATTAAAACACACAAGCTGGAGTCCAAAGAGTTAAATATAAAACTTTTTCGAAATTTATTATTTGGCGTGTGATCTGAGGCGTTCAGCTATATGGATAATTTCAAGTCCCCAATTCACTTAGGGGCTCTTAAAATGAATTGCTTAAAATACACAAGCTGGACTCCAAAGGGTTAAACATAAAACTTTTTCGAAATTTATTATTTGTCGTGTGATCTGAGGTGTTTAGCTATCAGAATACAAAATTGTATGCCTCCAAATTGAATAGAAATTCTGCTATAAAGGATTGCTGAAAATACACAAATTGGAGCCCAAAGGGTTAAACATATCACTTTTTCAAAGTTTTATGATTTGTAGTGTGAGGTCATGTGTTTAACTATAATAATTCAAAATTCCATATCTCTAACTTAATTTGGGGCTCTGTTAGAAAAAATTGCTTAAAATACACAAGTTGGAGCCCAAAGGGTTAAATATAAAACTTTTTTGAAAATTTTATGATTTGTCTTGTTGTCTCAGGTATTCAGCTATAAGTATGCGGAATTTCATGGCTCCAACCTTATTAGGGGCCGACTTAGAAAGAATTGTTTGAAATACACATGTGGGAGCCCGAAGGGTTAAATTTAAGACTTTTTCAAAATTTTAGGATTTGTCGTTTCATGTGAGGTGTTCAGCTATAAGTACTCAAAATTTCAAGTCTCCAACATGTATAGTTTCTGAGAACGGGCTCTGTGACGGACGGACAGACAAAGGAGTGAGACGAATAGGGTTTCGTCAGATGAACGAAACCCTAAAAAATACTTTTCCATGCTCAACAACTCGAAATTTTCTGGCATAACTCCAGATTCATTTTTAATAGGAAAAACATGAAACTTGTTGACGTGATTTTTGAAGAGATTTATAAGCGACCTGTGCTTTTAATTTTCGTTCAATTAATTAAATCTTGATATAAAAACAATTATTTTCTCAGTTAGACAATATTTTTCGTTTCTAACACAATCGCTTCGGGAAATTCCATTCAAAATGCCCACTTTGACATAATTTTTTGAAATATATTCTGCCTCTGTAAAAAAATCTATCATTACGGTACATTATATAGTTTCTGAATAAGCGAATATACCAATTGGATGCGTTTGAGAGCAAACATGAATTTAAAACTGTGTCAGAAAATAAGCAGTTTGGATTTGAATACTCCCTTAATACGATGATTTTTCCAACACAATCCGCTTCGGGAAATTCGGTTCAAAAGGCCCACTTTGACAGCATGTTTTAAAATATATTCTACCTCTATAAAAAATTTACCATTACGGTACATTATATAGTTTCTGAGTAAGAAAAGGTACCAATTGGAAGCCTTTGAGAGTAAAAATGAATTGTAAAATGAGTCAGAAAATAAGCATTTTGGATTTGAATACACCCTTACTAAGATGATTTTTTTCTTCAACCGCTATGTATTTTTAATTTGTTTTTACTGTAAGAATTGGTCCTATCCAAAACTTGTCTGTATAAATGTTGTAGACAATATTAAGAAGATATATGATAAATTTCTGGGGATTTTATATCTTTTGAATTGACGGAGTTATGGATTTTTTCTTCTTCAAACGCCCTTTTTGTTTTCGTTTTTAATTTTTTTTGCGGTACGAATTGGTCATATCAAAAAGTTGTGAATATAAAAGTTGTAGATAAGGTTAAGGAAATTCATGATAAAATTAATTGGATTTGATATCTTGAGAATTGACGAAGTTATGAATTTTTTTCTCCCAAAAACCATATTTTTTGCACTCCTTGAGCCCATTTTTAACTTTATCAAAAATCTGTGATACATAAATTTTTGGCCCTATTTTTAGAAGTAATAAAAACTTTAAACTGATTCGATATGTTCAAAATTTAAGAAGTTAAGGGGTTTTTTCGGTTTTCACAAAACCCCTCCCTATTTCCCTCTCCTTGGTCCGATTTTGCCCATTAACGAACTTGACCGAGATTTTATGCCCCTTGATTTTATGTATCAGTTTGGAAAAGATTGGTGCAGAATTGTGGAAGTTATCGTGTCCAGAAGAAAGTGACATATATAGATAGATACATACATACACACACACACACACACACATATATATATATATATATATGGTAGCTTATGTTTAATTAATGGCTATATATATATATATATATAAAGTTTTTTACTGAGGGTGGTTTTGGGGTCTAGGGGTCATGATCGGTGTAGATCTGCAAAAATTTTCCAAAAATTCTAACATAGGAACGACGCCAATAGGTAGTATTTCATACGAAATCTACCTAAAATTGTAGTTGTGTTCATCGATGCTGGGTTTATTTGTATCTCATGTTTCGCCGCAAGACTGTGTGTTCATGAAGACTATTCTATCGTATGCTACAGTTGCAACCTTAACAACAGATTTAGTGAGAGATGCTAAGATGGGTATCGTCCTCATAGCTTAAATGGTAGAACACTTGAGCACTATTCCAAGGGTTCAGAATTCGATTCTCGACTTGGACATTTTTCACTCTGTTGGTTCTACGCTTAGTTAGCAATGTGGTAAAACATGTATTAAATGTATGTCATTTATTTTTTTTAATGCAAACGACACGTATAAAGCCATCAAAATACGATCTATACATATTAAATATGGACGTATTATTAACCTTATTTAAAAAGGAAGTTTGAAAACTTTTTCGATTGTTATTACATTTATATAAATTTAGGGAGAATTTATATTAATTTTTATATATTTGTTAGTTTTTAAGAACGAATTAATTGAACGCCCACACAAACGTATACAAAATCTATGATCGGTTAATGAACAATTCGGTAAACGAACATTGTTTTGGAAAGGATTAAGTTCGTTAACCGATCACCCACTGTATGATCTTTTCTCAACCAGGCTTTTGTCTTTTTCTAAAGATATTGGAAACAGCTAAGATAGTGCAAATGATAAATATATGTATAACTCGTTAGAAAACATTAAAAATTGCAAAAAATTGAAAATCTTAATAAAAGTATCAAAATGGTAGGGGGGGGGGGAGCGAACGACAAATAAATGATCAACAAAATAATATTTTCACTGCAATCGACGGAAATTCTTCTCTGTTCTCAGCGGGAATAGTCGAAAATTATGTAGGAAACTGCAACGAACAGTTTAATTAATCGCTGATAAATAAAAATCGGTTTTTCGGATGTTATCCATTCTCAAGTAAGCACTTTCAGTTGCATAACTCATAACTGAATTTGTACATGCAGTTGTCGCAAAATAATGGTGATGTTACTGGTGATTTTGTATGTTTGTCTGTTAAACAAGTTTTCTGTACGGGAAAATAGTTACTTGAGTGGGTAACATCCAGAAAACCGATTTTCCGTAAAGGGAGAACTGATTAATGATGCATTGTTAAAGCCACTCGGAAACGTTTCCGAAAATGATGGACAGCTAATAAAAAATTATTTATATAAATTCTTTTTTATTCCTAATGCGATGTTCATTTTGAATGAACATTATTTCAAATATGCAGAGCTTCCAAGTTTCCTACCACTATTTTAATTCAGAAAATGTTCTTTTTTTTTAATTGGAACATTTGAGCGATTCAAGAGAACAACAATTTCTCTAAAATAATAGTGGTGTGCAAAAAGCCGCAGACTCAACAACTCTGAACGCTGGGCCAACTTTTGAGTCAAAAACGACCCAAACACCTTAGCAGGGTTAAATTTCAAAAATAAATTGTTTTCGGATTTTTATAAAGATAAAGAAGCGCTTTGCGGGATTTTAATATTTTCGTTCATGATTATAGTACATTTTCGTATTTTGCAATCCAGCACAATTTCACCAGACATTCCTTTTTTTTTCAGTTCACCCTTTTTCATATAGAATATTATCATGCTTGAAATCATACTTCAATATTTTGCAATAAATTCCTTGATTAAAAGCTAAAAAGAAAAAAAAATAATAATAAACTAGTAAAGAAAAAAAAAAAGGAATACACAAAAAATTTTGGAAATTTATATTATTTTGAAACAAATTGCTCTCATATTTTATACTAGGAGGCATTGTCCCTATGAGTTAAGTTCACCAAACCCGTCCAAATCCTACTGGTTCTACAAACAACACTAATTTGCTATGTTTTAAAAAGATTACGAAAGATTGAAAGATATTACTACGATCAGTGGTTGGTCTCATCAAAAGTTTTTGTTTCTTTTATCGTTTTCCCGCTAGAAATTATAGAAAGAAAGGAAAATTATTAGTCGAAAGGGACGTTTTATCAGGGTCTCATATTTTTTGGAAGACGGTTTATTAAGATATTATATAATTATTCTTTTATTTGGATAAAGATCCAGGACATTGAGAAGTTAATTATTTATGCAGGCTGATTTTTTAAGCAAATGAAATATGTTTTAAAGAATACTTTTTTCAAAATTACCTAAAATCATTATCTTAAATTAAAAACTAAATAAAAATACTAGCATTATATTTACCTGAAGTAAGAAATATTTTTTTTTCTTTTAACTGGTACAACATCTGTGTAATCCTAGTATCCGACTCGCTACAGGCAATTAATGAGAATAATTTCACGATCGAAAGACTATGCAAGTAAAATAATGAAATACTAAAAGCACGTGACGCTACAACATTATGAGAATTTGTGGTTTGCCTGCGTCTGGTGCAGTCTACCCTTTGTGAATTCTGCTGATTTCAGTACAAGACAATCTTTGAAAAGAAAAGAAAAAGCATGAAATTCTCTTCGTTAATTTTGTTCGTGTCGATTTAATCCATTTTCCATAATAAAGATTATGAACTCTTCGATTATCATTCGGCTGTAATTATCTGAAATGTACTCCGTATTTTTATTCTAAAATGAGAGGGAAAAAATCACACTTACAAAAATGTTTTGATACATATAATGGTAAGGAATTTTATGTTCAATATATGTGAGGCAAATGCCGCCCTTTATGCGTGCGCCCTTTATGGGGCGCCTCACCCCTGGCGCCCCATAAAGGGCGCCCCGCCAGGGGTGAGGGAGTGACCCCTGGCGCCGGCCCTGAGTTTTGTTGTACTTTTCCAACTAAACTCAATGTTAAAGAAAAGTGTTATATTGTCTGCATTTTTATCTTCACAAAATATCTTGAAAAGAGACTTACATAATGTTAAAATTGGTATCATTCACACATTTTATAATTTATTTTTGTAACTTATTAAGAGTTGGTGGAAAAGCTTTGGACACTAAATTTTATTTCTATGGATAACATAATACACAAGAAGTATTTCAAGATCGTTATCAAATTTAAGTAGCCATTATTCCCCACACAACACATTTTCTCTGTTTTCCTTCTCCAATATTGTTAATTGTCTTCCATGTATTACATTATAATTTAAAATGTATACGTCATCATGTAAATATATTTACCGTGTAGGATGCCTGCATTCGAGCCATATATATTTACTATCTACCCATTTCCTTTTCTAATACTATTTAAGATTTATAAGTTTTATAAAGTTCGTAGCACCTCGTTCAGATATTTCATAGTATGTTTTTTTAGGTTAAATATGTTCAAGACAGTCAAATTTATACAGGGTGATTCTAAATTCATGGTACAAACTTTAAGGGTTGGTACAGAACACCGTAATTTATTGTATAGGATTGTATTGGCGCAAGTGACGCGTTGAGGTATAAACATCAGGGGGCCAATTTGACCCCTTTTTTTTATTTCAAAATTTCTTATTTACGCCAGAAAATTCCTATACTATTTCTTTTCGTTATTTAAGACAGGCATTTCATGATTACATAAAAAAAAAAAATCTTATTTGAAAATTTCGATTTTATACCGGAAATTTTGAAACAAGAATTTTTTCTTTATGTAAGGATGAAATATCTGTCTTAAATAAACAAAAGATTAGCATATGAGTTTTCTGGTATGAGTGAGAAATTTTAAAATAAAAAAATGGCCAATTTGGCCCCTTGGTGCCAGTACCTCAACGCGTTATTTGTGATCATACATTCCTATACAATAAATGATTGTTACAGTGTCCTGTACCAACCCTTAAAGTTTGTACCATGAATTTAGAATCACCCTGTATATACTTTTAAGTAGTTTCATGTGTAAAAGTTTCTTCGTGTGACATATAGCCGAGCGCATAGAAGTAGAAAAGTTAACTCAATAAAGAATTTGAAGAGTTAAGAAAAAATGTAAAATACAATATCAGTAAAATTACAGTGAGTTTTAATAGTACAAAAAGATGTCAAAATATCTTAAAAGGTTATTCATATAATTATTCTGGTGTTAAATTTATTTTAAGCTTTTGATTGTGAATATTTAAAAAAATCAATAAAATAACTCGCTTTTTAAATTTTGCTTGTATTGCATTTATTTTTGGTCTACAATATTACTTTTACAAAAAAAAAAAAAAAAGACAAAAGAAGTTGATAGCGAATGTATTAGTAACAAATTTAGAATCCCCCCCCTATAATGTCAAATTGCCCCCCTGTGGGGCGTACCCCCCACGTTGGGAACCACTGATCTAGACACTCACTTCTTCGATTGGGTATAAAGTATTTGATTACTAAGGAGACCCCCTCAAATACTGTTGAACTGTTTCGATGCGAAAATCTTTTGCCGAGGAGCCCGGAACCTATGCTCACATCCACGTATAGTCGACACATGAGTTGGATCACAAGGTGCGATACCTTGGGTAGTAGTGAAAAATAAAAGAAGAGGGGATGGGTTCTTGAGTTAAAACAAAAAAATAAAATAAAAAATAAAAAGGACAAAAGTAAAAAAATAAAATAAAAATGGGTTTAATGATTGGCAGTTCGACTTCCCCACCCCTCATTGATATCAGCAAACAGCCGAGTGCCGGTGGCAACACTTAGCATACCCGTAAGCAGCTAGGCCCTTACGAAGGCCGGTCCACACCGCTGAACACACGACTGGCACGAACCAGAGATCTGCACGGGTCGGCCCGAAGAGTTCGTCTATTTTCATTCACAACACTCGAGCCGGGGCTGGTCTTCACACTTTTCGGGCCGGGCCGGTCCTAGTGACTACTCTTTACAGGCCAGGGCGGGTTCGGGCCTTACTTTTTTTCCTGAAGGATCGGGTCAGGCCTAACTTATTTTTTCTGTACTGAGCCGATACTGGTTTCATTTCTAATCTTCACGGCCCAAAATGTTCGGTCCTAGTTTAGACTCAGCCAGTATGAAAACAACTGTCTCGACGTGGCCTGGTCTGTTCAAAGGTCAGTAAAATTAAGACTGGCCCAAAAAATTTTTGCAAAAAATGCATACATTTTTAAATCGCCATTATTCTACAATTAAACATTAAAATTTATTCTTTTTAAAGAATAGTATATTTCTACGCTTATTAAAATGTAGCTAAATTGAAATATAGTAAAACGTGTGAAAAAGAACCCGGAATCCTGTTTTAAACTGAAAAACGTGTTGATCTATGCAAAATTAATATACTTATACGTTAGAAAATAATATATAATACATTTACACTTGCTAAGAAGGGAACTTGTCTATAACGCATTTTTTTTTCTTTACTATACAATGCCGCCTTATAGAAGATTTTACTGTATAGCATTTTTCAGAATTTTAACACTTCAATACATGGAATATGGATTAACAGTATTAATGATAACTGAAACATTTACATACAAGAAATAGAGATTCATTAAAAAAATAAATATCGCAGCCTGCGGCACTTCTATAAAAATGAAGATTATAAACATGAAAAAAAAAGTTAAGATAAATATTTTTGGTCAGAACTCCTCGTACGAGGCAAATTTTTAACCAAATCGACATAAAAATCCATGTTTTGTAGAAATTCACTTGGGCCGGGCTGGATTCGGGCCGAGATTTTAACTTTTTTCCGGATCGGGTCGGTCTCGGGTCGAAATTTTAGCTGTTATACAGGGTCGGGCTGGGGCCGAACTTTTAACATTTAAACCGGCCGGACTTGGGCTGAACTTTTAATTTTTGTATCGGGCCGGGTCGAATTTTTTTTCTATGAGTCGGGTTGGACCTCGAAATTTCGGCCCGTGCAGACATCTAGCACGAACACCAGAAGCGGGAGAAATGAGCTCTGCGGTACTTCTGACAGGAGTACTTATAGGTGCTGGGATTTTTATGTAATATCTATTACCTTATACAGAAAAAAGAACTATTAAAACTTACTGGTGAGAATTCGAAATGCCTAAATAAACAAGTAGGAAATTGCTCGTCAAACGTAGCAAATGAGATGCGTTCGTACTATAGCTAGTTTTATAAATATTTTTTGCAACGCCTATTGTACTGAATGTATATTTTACTGCACTTCAATAAGTACACTGGTATCCAAAATTAAGGACCAATCACAAAATGCTAATTTTCAAGTACGCGAATACTCAAAAGGAAATAATAAAATTCGAATAATTACTTTCTCTACAGCACAGCTAGTCCATATAACATCTCATTCATTCACACATGGTCACAAGTGTTACAGTCACTACGGTGAAGCAAAAAAATAGGAAATTCCATACATCTCATTATGAGTCTCAAATGATCACTATATGTGACACCACTGAGATGTGACTGTGACTGTTGCTTTGGGACGAGTCACCATGTGACTTTACAATGTAGTTACATTGTGACTCTCATGTGACTGTCATCTGTAGACTCAAGTTCAAAGTCATCGTAAACGCTGCATTGTGATAAGTTACCAAATAATGTCACATTAAAGTCACATGATGACTTTCAGGTGACAGAGAGGCTACTGTGAAGTCACCATTGTGCTCGTTTGTGAAAAGTCACAATGTGACTATAATATTATATTATTTGGTGACTTATCATAATGCAACGTTCATGATGACTTTGAAATTGAGTCTAAAAATGACAGTCACATGAGAGTCACAATGTAACTACATTGCAAAGTCACCTGGTGACTCGTCACAAAGCAGCAGTCACATTTACGTCTCAGTGGAGACTCATCATTTGAGGCTCATAATGAGGTGTGTGGAATTTCCTATTTTTTGTTTCACCGTAGTGACTGTGACACTTGTGACCATGTGTGACATGAATGAGATGCTATATGGACTGGCTGTGCTGTAGGGATAGTAATTATTTGAATTATATTATTTCCTTTTGAGTATTCGCTTACTTAAAAATTAGCATTTTGTGACTGGTCCTTAATTTTGGACACCAGTGTACATATCCATTTCATTCTGTTCGAAAGACTGTAACATCTTTAAAATGCACTTGAAATAATTTATTCCCACTGGCCGTAATGTAACGGAAAACTTTTGACTGTTCCTGTAATTAAGCTATCCAACCGATTTTCATAAAATTTGAAATGACTCGACAAAATTCTGCAAAAATTATATATTTAAAATTTCAGACCATTCGGTTGGGTAGTTTTTGCTCTGTTATATACGGACGGACAGACAGATGCGCTGAACGACGACTATAGGTGCTATGTATTTATATAATTACGAACGTACCTAAAAATCAGCCAGATGTGACAACACTGAACAGAAGCGAATTGTCAACATTAGCCTTCCTCTGCGTGTAGACGGATAATCACAAGCTTAATTCAATTAAATCAGAATAATATTTTACTTTTTCATCGAAAATATCTACTCAATCTTCTATAATTTTCCTTGTAGACGTATTTCATTCAAATTTTCTCACTACTAAACAGTTTGAACTTTTTTATCACTTCAGTAGCAATCTAAAGAAACAATAGTATCTTGGAAAAAAATCCCTGCCGGCCCGGCCTACAGGCGGAGGTAGATTTCGAAGTTAAGTAAATTAATTGCTCCAACAAAAACTAAATCATGATTAGATATAAATCCACTTTAACAGTTTTATCTGGTCGCTTTTGACGAGTTTTTATTTCATTTTTATATAATAACTGGTTTTATCAGAATCATGTTAAAGCGGTATTAAAAAAAAATACTTTTCCATGCTCCTCGAAATTTTCTGGCACATTTTTAGATTCATTTTTAATAGAAAAAATATGAAACTTGCTGACGTGATTATTGAAAAGATTTATAAGCGGCATGTGTTCTTGTTTTTCTTTCAATTAATTGAAACTTGATTAATAAACAATTATTTTCTCAGTAGGGCAATATTTTTCTTTCTAACACAATCGCTTCGGGAATTTCTGTTCAAAACGCCCACTTTGACATCATTTTTTGAAATATATTCTGCCTCTATAAAAAAATCGATTATTACGGTACATTATATGGTTTCTGAAGAAGAGAATCTATCAATTGGATGCGTTTGAGAGCAAAAATGAATTTAAACATGAGTCAGAAAATAAGCAGTTTGGATTTGAATACACCCTTAATAAGGTGATTTTTTTCTTCGACCGCTATGTATTTTTAATTTGTTTTTGCTGTAAGAATTGGTCCTATCAAAAACTTATCTGTATAAATGTTTAAGACAATATTAAGAAGATATATGTTAAATACATGGGGATTTTATATCTTGTGAATTGACGGAGTTATGGAAATTTTTCTTCTTCACCTCCCTTTTTTTGTTTTCGTTTTTAATTTTTTTTGCGGTACGAATTGGTCCTATCAAAAACTTGTGACTATAAAAGTTGTAGATAATATTCAGGAGATGTATAATAAAATTAATTGAATTTGATATCTTGGGAATTGACGAAGTTATGATTTTTTTTCTCCCCAAAACCCTATTTTTTTGCGCCCCTTGAGCCCATTTTTAATTTTATCAAAAATCTGTGATGCATAAATTTTTGACCCTATTTTTAGGAGTAATAAAACTTTAAACTGATTTGATACGTACAAAATTTACGAAGTTATGGGGTTTTTTCTATTTTCACAAACCCCCTCCCTATTTCTAGCCCCTTGGCCCGATTTTGCCCATTAACGAACTTGAACGAGATTTTATGCCCCTTGATTTTATGTATCAGCTTGGAAGTTATTTGCGCAGAATTGTGGAAGTTATCGTGTTTAGAAGAAAGTGATATAAACAGATAGATAGATAGATATATAAAGTTTTTTACTGAGGGTGGTTTTGGGTTCTAGGGGTCATGATCGGTGTAGATCTGCAAAAATGTTTCAGAAATTCGAACATAGGAACGACGCCAATAGGTAGTATTTCATACGAAATTTACCTAAAAAGAGAAAAAATAATTTTAAGAAAGTATCTGGAAATCTTTTTTTCACCCAGAACAACAATTTTAGCTGCATAATCCCCCGAAATAATTAATATTCTGCGAAACATCTTAGTATATTTTATTTTCTGGAAATGGGCAGTAATATTTTTAAAAATGCATCTTCAAGATGCTTTTCTCCTACAAAAAAAAAAAAAAAAAAAAAAAAAAAAAAAAAAAAAAATGTCATTATCTCTACTCCCATCAAAGTTATTGTATTATTCTTTTCACAACTTTTAAAAGAGGTTGTCAACAGTTTTTGGCGACGGATTGAACTCGCGCGCTGAAAATGAACGAAAGTCAAGGTTCAATTTGACATTCCTCTGACCATTTCCTCCATTTAACATGTCTTTTGAAATTCATTAGAATCGACACTGTTCGTTTCGGATGCTAAGGAGGTCGGAACTCGCTCTGGTAAATACTCTTTTTCCCCCTTATATAAAATTTGTATGTTTTTAGTGCGACCTAGGATTCGATGATATGTATCAATGGATATATATCTTGATATATATCATGATATATATATATCCGATATTTATTTTCAAAATATCATGATTTTTTACTTTCTTCTGTTTTTACAAGAAGAAAGTATTGGGTTCGTGAAAATTTCCGACTTCCGGTTTTCGACGGATTTGCACGTTTTATGGGCCAGATATCCCGAAAAACATGTTTTTACAAAATGCCTGTCTGTGAATCTGTGACTCTGTCTGTCTGCCTGTATGTGACACAAATTTTGTGTGCACTCTTATCTCAAGAACTAATGAATTCAATAAAAAAATATATTCAATTAGTCCCTGTTATAAATTGGGGTTGATTAGTTTTTGGTGTAAATCGCCTAACATCTGGCACTTCTATGCAGCATTTTGCAGGATTTACGTGATTTTAGCGATAGTCACATCTCAAGAACTAATGGACGGAATTTCATATCTTTAGAATCCTCGTGATGGGCATTGATTGCCATTTAATTTTGAAATTGTGATAGCGAATTTTGAAGTATTAACATGTATGAGATCGAAGAATGTTTTGGGATTGCCACATCCGACTAATTTATATTGTCATATACTTGATATTTATTTTCAAAATATCGTATAATATTTTTGATATTTTCAGTCAAATTAAATGTAAATGATTTTTTTAGCTATTATTAATTGCATCGATTTGTAGATAAAGAACTTTTGCTCCGGTAGTTACTTTTTTAGCGGATTTCAATGCAATATATCGGCAGTAATAATCGATTCTTGGCAAATTTGCGAGTATATTATATGAAATATTGCATTTTTTGTGACATGTGTGATGTTCTGCCGGCTGAAAATTACACATCCATGTGTTGTCATGATCTTTTAAATTTCCCCCTAAATTAGCTAAATTCCATGTTTTGTTCAAATATGATTAAATTATTTTTATTTTAATCTATCTGGTATCATTTATCATTAAATATAGTTTTGAATTTAATTTCTTAGTAGGTTATATTTAGTTATATGTTTTTTCAATTTTTATCTGTAAGTAACTATTATGTAATATATTACTACATGATTTCTCTAAATTAGAGCTTTTGTCATTTGGTTGTTCGAATTCGACCTCTAGTTTTTCATTCAAAGGTATTCATGTAAAAATTAATTACTTGCTATCTTAATTACGGATTTGGTTAGATTTTGTGGGAAGATCGTTTTTATTGTATTTTGATTTTCAAAGCTATAATATATATGTATATACTGTCCCCGAATTCATGGACCAAACTGCAAGAGAAGGTAAAGTATACATAAAGAAGCAATTTTGGTATAGCAATGTGGGGTCGTTAACTTTATACTATTTCCATTCATTAAAAACTCAATAGGTTTATTATAATCTACAAGGGGGATCGTACCCGGGCATCCCGGGTTACAGAATATAGGTGAACACCTTTTTTTTATTTTATTGAAAACTAATAATTTTTTATGTGCAATAATTTTTTTTAGATTGCCCACTAACATTAAAAAGGCATTTTTCATACAAAAAATATGAATTAAACAATCAAATAAAGTTTTGAAATTTATCAAAAACGATATTTTCTTAATAGCCGCACATGCTACGAGTTATTTGACCAAGATTTTGTTACTTACGGCATCCTTTTATTTTCTGATAATTTTAGAGCTTTAAGCGCATTTTTCAATTACATGCCTGTTAAATTTGTGTTTTATTTATATTATTTTTTTAATGGATATTAACCGTATGAAAATGATGAACTCTTTATGTTGCTTTAAGGGCAAACGGATTAATCTTTCGTAATCGAGCTCAGCGCGATATAGATAAATTAAAAATATTTAATGCATTAAAATTGTTTTTAAAACCATAGACAATCAGTAAACTGAGATGCACTTTGCAAACAAATTCCATTCGATTTTTTCCCCTATTTGGTGATCTAAAAATTTAAATTGTACTGTTACAAATATGTTAAATTTGTGTTTTTTTAGCATTATTATTTTATTTGTTTATAAAGGAAGTATTAATTTCGTTATACAAAAATAGTCAGAAGCAAATGCTGAACAGTACTTGTTGCTTTATGTGCAAAATGTTTATTATTATTATGTTTTGAAGCCGGCACGTGATAAGACAAACTTAAAAATATCATGCTTAAAAATTACTTTTGAAAAACATAATAAATCAGTCAATTAAGATACAGTTTTTAAACAAATTGCATTTGAAAGTAGATTTTTTCCCTATGCGACGAAAATTGAAAATGTACGACGGTCAGAAGTTTAAAAAATTGCAGTAGCGAAAATTTCAAAACCGAAATTTGATCGTGAAGTGATGCCATTCCCAAAATGACGTCAGCGTTATGCACAGATACGTTTATCCTTTATAATATAGACACGTTATCAGCAGTGGTGTAGTCGTAAAAAAAACAGAGGGTATACGTTCTAAGCAGAGGGTATACGCTCAAGGCAGAGGGTATACCCTAGGGTATATATTCTATAGGTTTCTTGAGAAACAGAGGGTATACGGTGTTCCTTAAAAAAATCCAGAGGGTATACGGCGTATACCCCCGTATACCCTCCACTACATCCCTGGTTATCAGTAAAATATAATCAATATCAGTTATTAGGAAGAGGTTATCAATTGAGGCTCTTATGCTTGGTATTCCGGAATGAAAAACAGCAAAATTTATTCCACTCTTGACCACGATCGTGGAATTTTTTCCGGATGAAATCTAAACCCGACATCCTTTTCACCTTCTCAAAATTTACAAACGCACTTATCATATCCGTATGTATCATTTTTTTAAAAATTGTATTTTGTTTGATCATTTTAACTCAAAACTTGAAGTCACGATTGTCAGCAACATCTGTTATGTGAACAGACGCACTCTTAACTTGAGATTCTAATCCCAGTACCGGAGAGTAAAAATTTCCGTAATTTATGTTTTTTAGGCGTATTTGTGTTAAAATGTTCCGTTTTGTCTATGAAAATGATCGTTTTCAATGAAATATGACTTCATTTTCACTTAAATAGGCATTTCGCCTAGTGTCTGAAACTTAGTATCCGTACACATGCAGAAGAAACAACAAAATGGAAAATTTATCAGGAAAATGCGTGTTTTCAAAAGCAGTATGTCATTTTCCGTTCAAAATATTATGCCTCTAATGGGATTTTGCGCCACTAAACCCTATAAAACAATTTTTATCAACAATTTTGAATTTTTATCAGAAAATGGCATGGGTAAAGATAAATAAACCTCATTATTTCTCTCTTCTCTGCAATAGTGAAAGCTATCAAATTTTCACCATTTTGAAGAAATTTCATAAAATGCTTTTAAAATTAAAATATAAAAGTGGGAATATTAAAAAACAAGTAAGAAAAATCATGCGTTAAGCATAGATTATGAAACACTTTCCAACACTTTCTGAATGCTTTAAAAAAACTTCGTAATTTAGGGGAATAACGTATATAAGAGCACTAAGTAAACATTTTAGAAAACACATAAAACATTTGAAAAACTGATTTCAGCAGTTACCGTCCATAGCAAATATGTATTCCAATTCTTTTGAACAGCCCTGTATTTGATCTGTAGGTTGGTATATCTATACTAATATTATAAAGAAGTAAAAATCGTTTGTTTGTTGAGGTAATCTCTGAAGCTACCGAAGCGATTTCAAAAGTAAAGGTATCAAAATGATGATGTTATTCCAACTTAGAACATAGGCTATATTTTATGTCGGTGCCACTACCCCAAAGGGGGTGCAGGAGCAAAAAACGTTCTAAAAATGCTATTTTTGTGTTATTGAGAGGCCTAGAAATATTAAATTTGGAATATTAGTTACTTATAAGATATAAATGTTGTCTAAGAACAGTTCTTAAACAATTCGAAATTTAAAAGGGGTGAAAATGCACGCGTTCTAAAAAACGTTCTAAATGGTGGTTTCTACACAATCTCAGAAAATACCAAACCGATTTAAAAAATAATGGTGACAACGCGTGCTCCAAGATAGGCTATATTTTATGTCGGTGCCACTACACCAAAGGGGGTGCAGGAGCAAAAAACGGTCTAAATTACGGTTTTTGCGTTACTGAAGGGCCTAGAAATGTGAAATTCGAAATATTGATTACTTATTTGATATAAACCATTTCTAAGAACAGTTCTTAAAAAATTCGAAAGTTAAAAGGGGTGAAAATTCGCTAAAAGCGTTCTATAAAACTTTCTAAATGGGGTTTCTACACGATCTCAGGTAATACCAAACCGATTTAAAAAATAATGGTGTCAAAATGATGGTGACAACCCTTGCTCTTACATAGGCTGTGTTTTATGTCGATGCCACTACCCCAAAGGGGGTGCAGGAAAAAAGAAAACGTTCTTACGGTTTCTGCATTACTGAAGGGCATAGAAATATGAAATTTGAAATATTAGTTACTTATTAGATATAAAGGATTTCTAAGAACGGTTCTTAAAAAATTCGAAATTTAAAAGGGGTGAAAATGTACAAAAAGCGTTCTAAAAAACGTTCTAAATGGTGGTTTCTACACAATCTCCTTTAATACCAAACCGATTAAAAAAATAATGGTGTCAAAATGATGGTGGCAACCCTTGCTCCAAGATAGGCTATATTTCATGTCGGTGCCACTACCCCAAAGGAGGTGCAGGAGCAAAAAACGTTCTAAAAATGCAATTTTTGCATTATTGAAGGGCCTAGAAATATGAAATTTGAAATATTAGTTACTTATTACATATAAAGGATTTCTAAGAACAGTTCTTAAAAAATTCGAAATTTAAAAGTGGTGATAATGCGCGAAGAGGGTTCTAAAAAACATTCTAAATGGTGATTTCTACTCACTTTTGGGAAGTATCAAATCGATTTCAAAAGTAATGGTTGTAAATTGATGGTGACAGACCTTGTTCTAACATGGCTCTGTTTTATTTTTGTATCACTACCACCTTGCGGGTTGCAGGAGAAAAAAACGTTCTAAATTGAGGTTTTGTGTTATTGAAGGGCCTAGAATCATGAAATTTGGAATGGTAGTTACTTATAAGATATCAATGATCTCTAAGAACATTTCCTAAAAAAAAAAAAAAAAAAAAAAAAAAAAATCGAAATTTAAAAAGGTTGAAAATGCGCGAAAAGCGTTATAAAAAACATTATAAATTGCGATTTCTATGCAACCTCAGGATGTACTGAACCGATTTCAAATATAATGATGTGTAAAAATGATGGTGACAGCTCTTGCTCGAAGATAGGCTATATCTTTATTATGTTTCCACTACCCCAGAGGAGATGCAGGAACTAAAAACGCTCTAAAAATGTGATTTTTGAATTATGGAAGGACCTCGATTCATGAAATTTTGCATGTATATATTTATTAGATATAAATGATCTGTAAGAACATTTCTTTAAAAATTTGAAATTTAAAAGGGGTGAAAATGCGCGAAAAGCGTTCTAAAAACGTTCTAAATGCCTATTTGTGAGCACTCTCAGGACGAATTAAACTGATTTCAAAAGTAACTGTAGGAAATTGATGTTGACAGCCTCTGCTCTAACACAGACGCTATTTCATGTCGGTGTCACTATCACCTAGACTAGAGGTTGCAAGAGTAAAAAACGTTCTAAATTTCGATTTTTGTGATCGGTAGGTGCAAACAACTTGAAATTAGGCAAGGTACATATTTATTAGATATAAATGATCTTTAAGAACAGTTTCGAAAAAATTGGAAATTTAAAAGGGGTGAAAATGCTCGAAAAGCGTTCTAAAAACGTCTTAAACTGCGATTTCTACTCAATCTCAGGAAATGTCAAATCTGTTTCAAAAGTAATGGTTGCAAATTGATGGTGACAGTCCCTGCTCCAACATAGGCTATATTTTAAGTTCCTGTCACTACCATCTGGGGGGTTTCAAAAGCAAAACATGTTCTAATTTGCGTTTTTTGCACAACTGAGGGTCTAACACTTTGAAATATGGCATGGTATTTACTTACAAGATGCAACTGCTTTTTAAAATCAGTCGAAAGAAAATTTCAAATTTAAAAGAATGAAGTGAGCGAAAAGCGTTCTAAAAGCCATTTTTTATGCAATCTTATCAAATACCAAACCAATTTAAAAAATAGTAGTGACAAATTGTTGGTGATAGAACCTATACAATTTCAGGGAATATAAACCGATTATAATAGTAATATTAGCGAATCAATGGTAACAGTCTCTGATACTACACAGGCTATATTTTATGCGGATGTTTCTACCACCTGGGGTTCACATGAACAACAAACATTCTAAAAAAGGCCTTTAAAAATTTTCTAAATTACGTTTCTGTGGAATATTAGGAAATAACAAATCGATTTCAAAATTAATGTTGGCAAATTAATGATGACAGTTCCTACTTCAACATAGCCCTTTATGTTGAGAGAGGTGGTAGGACTTGGAATTTGACATGATGGTTAATTTTAAGACGTAAGAAGATGGTTTCTAAAAAATTCAAAACTTCAAATGAATACTGAAATGAGCGTATTAATTGAGCATAAAAGTTTCAAAATATTTTCTACATTATCATTTATTTAGTTTTATTTCTTTTTATTAATTTAAGTCTAATTTCTGCCTAATACAGTGTAATAATGAAGTTTAGTCAAACTGTGTTTTAAATAGTAATTTATGAATTATTCCTAAAAGTAAAATTTCTTTTAATAAAAATTAGACATATAAATATCACTTGGCATATTTCAAATATTACGCGAGCAGAGCCGTGGGGTTTGCTAGTATACTATATAATGTGGAAATTTAGTTTAGCAAGAAAACGCATAACAGGTTGAAATTTCTCTTTCAGCAATTTATAATAATAGATGGAAACATACTTGTATACTTTTGTACAACCCTGTAGTTAACCTAGTACCTTTATTACGCGTTACTTTTTAGCTAAAGTTTAATTCAAAATAAAACAATCTTAAAACTACTGAAATCACATTTCCAGAAATTGTCATTTATAGACGGCCATGTATCCAATTCTGTGTGTGACCCTATATATCATTTTATATATGTTCTACAAACTATTCTTAGTAAATTAAATGCAGTTCAGCGTAAAAATGAATAACTCATTTAAAAACCACCTTTAGGCAATTTGCAATCATACCCAGTAACCATTACGAATTCTTTTGTGTACCCCTGTATATGAATTACAGCATTTATACACACCATATACTATGCATAAATACAGTGAAACATTAAAGCACATAACAGAATTAAAAGTGCATTTCCAGCAATCATCGCTAATGTACAGTACTTCGGATACAATATAGTATTTGAAATCTTTTGTATGTCCCTGTAAATGCTATGCGTTTCGTATTATACATGAAATAAGTAATAGTAAACCTCAGCGACGTATATCAATTTCATTATACATGAAATAATTTAACATAATTAAAATACGCCGTAAACATTTCCCTCCACCCATATATCATTATCTAATGAAATTCTTTTGTGAGGCCCTGTAAATGAATAATAAGTATTCTTTGCACCGCATATTCTACAGAATGCTTATTTTAGTGCACTTGATCAATGCATATCAATTTTATTATGTTTGAAATCATGTAACACCATTAAAAATCATTTTAAACGATTTTTTTCCATCGTCGTAATGTAATGGGAAACTTTTGGCTGTCCCTGTAAATGAACTAAACATGATAGAAACTTCATTTGAAATATGGAACGTGCTATGGTAGAGGTCACTAACATCCAAAAATTTTAGAATGATCCGAGTATATTTACGGGAGTTAGAGCGTGGACAGACGGACAGACGGCCAGACAAACCGAAGTCATAAACACTTTTCAACTTTGTTGGAAAGTGTTAAAAAACAGCTAGTGCGATTACATCTATAAATGAACAGCATTCAGTTAAAGAAAATATTAGTAAAATTGGTTCAGCAGAAAGATCAGGACAACTGCCTAAAAACACACTTGTGTACTAAATATATGGATTATATAAAATTATGAAAAATTAAATTATGTTATTTTGATAAAATTATAGTAGAATGTCCTAAAGAATAGCATTAAAATTTTATTAGTCGCGAGAATTTTGAACAAAAACTTGAGGAAGCAGCTGGGGTGAAAGTGACGCACTTCTACAAAACATATTTCAGTTTTAAGAATTAAATTACACGCTTTTTTATAAAATGACCTCATTTGCATCCGGTAAATCAATCCACTTTTACAATCCAGTTTTAAACTTTACCTATAGAAAAGTATGCATATGACGTCAGTATAGCGGAATAACAGACGATATTTTTGACATAGCATGTATTTTAATTTAAGCTTTTTTTCAGGTTTTATGAGAAAATGGCAACAGAAAGATACAGTAATCTCCTATTTCCGACTATTTTCCGTTTACTTCCAATAGAAATAGAGTACTTTTGTTGTCCCGTTTAGAAAAATGATATTGAAAACTACAAAAAAATTAATATCTCAAAAATAAATTGAGATGCAGCTTTCAAACAAATTGCATTTAAAAGTACATTTTTTTCCCTTATACGACGGTGTAAAAATTGAAAATGTGCGATGTTTAAAAGTTTAAAAATTTGCTGTTGCGAAAATTGCAAAATCGAAATTTCATTTCAAATTTCAAATGTGCCATTCGCAGAATGACGTATGCGTTACGCACAGATATGTTTGTTCTTTATAATATAGATAGATAGATAGCAATTTTATAAATAAACAGGTAATATAACTCTTTTTTTAAGTCAATTTCTACTTAGGTCAACAAAGAAAAATTTTATTAACAATTGAAAATTTGAATAAGAGAAACTTTTTTCTCCCATATAAAACTAAAATTAATTAATTAAATTTAATTAATGAATTAATATTTGAAAAAACTGTATTAACATCAAGTGGTCATCCTCTACAAGTTTAAAAAAATGTATTTGAACTTGAGTGGATGAATAATAAGTATTTCATTAACGATTGAAAATTTGAATAAGAGAAATTTTTTTATCCCATATAAAACTAAAATTAATTAATTAAATATAATTAATGAATTAATATTTGAAAAAACTGTATTAACATCAAGTGTCATCCACTACAAGTTAAAAAAAATGTATTTGAACTTGAGTGGATGAATATTAATTATTTTATTAATGATTGAAAATTTGGACAAGATATATAGGGAGAGTGTGAACTAATAGTAGGAATTGAATAAATCTAAATCTTGAATTTTATTATTTATTACATGCTGTAAATTAATTTTGTTTATAACTTGATTGGAGAAATTAATTATGAGTTGAGTATTGTTAATTTTGTATTTAGGTTTAGTAGAAAGGTTTGCAATTAGTAAGTAATAAAGATCACTAAAATGTGATGATATTTTTAAAATATATGAAATACTCATTTAGACGTTTCTTTTTAATATATATATATATATATATATACTAGGGAGCTCAGCTCCCTGCGAGTTACACCCACCAACACCCGTACAGACTTCGCAGTCTCTGAAAATATAGTAATGTGCCCTGTTTAAATAATATTATCAGGTTACGGAAGATTGAGTGATATTATCACCGTAGCGGTGGCTGTATTCTGTAATCGGGTTGCCATGCTTCTCCGTTTGAATGGGGGCATTTTTCTGTTACCATGGCCTCAACCATCATTGTCGTAACAACTGACGACTGTGGTGTTAATAAGTAAGATCAATTGCACATTTGAAAATCAGCTTGTATAAAATGGTTAGGTTAAAAATGTCGCTATCTTTCTGACTTTTATAAAGACGCTGTGGATAATATTCTTCCTTTAGGTTCGAAGTTAAAAAAAACTCCGTCTGCTTGGGAATAGCTTTTCACTGTATTGAGAACCATTGTGTTTGCCCTTATATTATATGTTTTCTCGAGTTTTGGATATTTTCAGGTACAGGTATAGCTTATTCATGAATTCTTTTCTGTATTTAGATAAACCATCATGCAGATTTTTATGGTTTTTTTTTTTTTTTTTTTTTTTTTTACATTGCATATTGTTTATATTAATTAATAAGAATATCTGAATTTTATAATATGTATTTATCGAATTTAATTTAAAGTATTTTGCGAATACATTTACCTGTACTTATGCTGCATGAAGTGAAGTAATATACAAATAAATTTTCTAACCGCATTTCTTTTATACCATGTGGCATCCCATTAAAATTCTCCAGAATGAAAATCGTTTTAAATGTATCATTTTAAAATATGACGTAATTTCCAATATTAAATGCATTTGTCATGCAATAATTTATTTATTTTTAATTTTTTTTCTCTTTTAAGATTCACGGGTAGTACATACATTATTTAATTTAAAAGTGTGTAGCCTCCATGAACTTGTAAAAACTCGTTATTATTTTATCTTGTTGTTATGGGAACACACGCACACACACAAAACAATATCTTTGGAATTGAAGTCTCGCATAGATGTATTTTTAATTTTTAACTGTTCGTCAATATTACCATTTGTCCATTTTAAATACGACGTAATTACTCCCATTTGCTGCTTTGAACGAATATTAATGAATCCATCATTTTAATGTTTTCTTTCACTTTTTAATATTCATTTGACAATAATTTTGTCGTTAGAAAGAAAGTATTATTATTTGCGACGACAAACGTTAAAAAATGCATCTCGAAATATGAAGAAAAGGTCTCGTAAATATATTTTTAAATTTAAACTGTTTGGCAGAATTATTCCTTGGCCATTTTAAATATGACGTAATTTCCTGCATTTATTGCTTTTAATGCATGTTAATGAATTTATTATTTTAAAGTTTTCTTTCTCTTTTAATAGTCATAGTAAATACAATTTTTATTTCATAATTTTCAATATTTTCCTGCTTTTAACGTGTAATCATTTAATTCTGAAGTTTTCCCTTTCGTTATCCGTTTTCTCCCTTTTTCACAAAAATGGAGTAATCCGGTTGCCATCATTAGAATAATTAAATTCAAATTAGAAAAAATTTAATGTTTCAAAAATTAATTCAAATTTTTAAATTCTAATACCAGTTTTGAGATCTGCGGATCAATACGGATTTTTGGTGTTAATTTCACCGCATAATATTCAATATTTTACGAGAAATAGCCATCAAACATAATCAATCGTTTCATAAAATCGTTTCATAAAGTCTTTTCATAAATTCGTTTCATTAGGATTATATATATATGGGGTAAAAATAGCCATGAAACATAATCAGTCATTTAATCAGTCGTTTCATAAAATCGTTTCATAAATTTGTTTCATTAGGATTTTATATGTATAGGGTAGATATATATTTAATAATAAAAAGAAAACAAGAAAGGAAATGGATAAATAAGTAATACTAAACATTTTTTAAAAAAATAAATAAAATTTTGTGTCGACCAGTAAAACTTCTACATAACAGACACCTCGGAAGAGCAGAAATCGCCCGCTGTTCGGAGGTGTCCGCTATTGGGAAAAGCTCAGTTAATTTTATTCAATTAATTCTATTCCTGTAAAATTACATTCCTTCTCTATAGACTGTAATAAAAAAAAGGGACGAAAATGTAGCAAAACCGGTAACCAGCTGTTTGGCGGCCAGCACCCCCCCCCCCCCCAAAAAAAAAATAAATAAACAGAAAAATGTACATTAAGTTCTTTTAAAGGAAAAATAGCTATAAATCACGCAAAGTTTCACAGCAAAAAATGTTGGCAGCCAAAACATTTTGCTGAAATTGATTTTCCTTTTTTTACTTACCGTGTACTAATAAGGAAAGTTTTCAAACACGTAAAATCCGAATTAGTTAAAAAGTAGTTTATGAAATGATAAGGGAAAAATGAGCCGCACATAGATATCCAGTAAAGAAGCACATTAACAAAAACTACCAAATGTAATTTTAAATTAATATTTAAGTAATAATTTATCTTACAATAATTCTTGATGAGATAACTGATCTTTATGCAGTTTATAATGAAGATTTAAATGCAAAATGATGGTGCAAATGAACAGCGTTCGATGATATATATCAGTGGATATATATCTTGATATATATCATGATATACAGTGGCGGTCAAAAGTTTCCGGCCAGCATAAAATTTTTGGTTAATTTCTATCGATATGAAGAGGAATCTCAAAGCAATACTTTTACACTTTATTGACATAACAGTTAGAAACTTATTTATGGAATAAAAAATAAATATCAATAAATTTAATTGCAAACGAAAACGCATGTTCTCAAAAGTTTCCGGCCATCTTGGAAAGTTTGGGGGAAAAAAATGGTGTTATAATAGAAAATAACAGTGATCAACAACATTTAGAATTACTATTTTGTATTCATACATTTAGCAGTAATTACTGCGGCGCAGAAACGTGGCATTGATTCACTGAAAGGTTGAAGATCGTCTATGGTAAGTATTTTTCACGGTTCTTGCAATTTTTGGGAAAAGTTGCTGAATTGGAATATTTATAATTCCACACACGTTTTCGAGTTCTTTACAAAGATTTTCTATTGGCTATCGGGTGATTGAGCTGTCCATTTCAAAAGCGGATTTTTTTTTTTTTTTTTTTTTTTGATAAAAAAAAAGCGAAAGCCACTGCTTGACGAGCGTGTATGTATGCTTTGGGTTGTTATCATGCTGAAACAAATAGTTGCGACCATAACTTTTCCTAGAATAATTCAGCAAATGATCTTGCAAGATATCCTTATACATTGCATTATTCATCTTGTCGCGAATTTCAACTAACGGACCGACACATTTTCCTGAAAATGCTCCCCACAGCATAGTGCTTCGTCCGCCATGCTGCATTGTAGGAATAACACATCTCGAATCATATCTTTTGTTTTTAGGTCATAGGACGTAGTGTCTGCCATCACTCCCAAAAAGGTTGAACTTCAATTCCTCGGAAAATAGTACTTTTTTCCAGTTTTCACTTGACCAGTCTTAGCATTCCTTGGCAAACGCCAGTCGGGCCCTCTGATTTTTTTTTCTTTTTTTTTTTCTTTCTTTTTTTTTTTTTTGCTTGTGAAAGGTTTTTTAACACCGACTTTTCCATAATGTCCTACGTCCCATAAGCGTCTTGACACGCTAGACCGACTTATTTAAGAAATATTTTAACAGCGTAAATCGCGGGGAATAGCAGCGGCATTTTTATGCGGGTCATCAACTGCTTTTCTACTGATAATTCTGCCCACAAGAATGGTCGTTTTCTGGGGTCCCCCGGACCGTGGCAAGACCTGAAGGCCACGGTCATCTTTAGATATTTTTAAAATATCATTCACAGTAAATTTTCCGATCGATAACTTTGCCGCAATCTCACGAGAGGGTTGGCCCTTTAGCGACAAACAAATCACTCGTTTACGAACAATAATTGTTTTGAATTTCAACTACGTTATTCACGTTGCTTAATTAACAAACACGGCCAAAAAAAAAAGAAAAAAAAACAAACAAACAAAAAAAAAAACACTTTACCTATAGCAAAAACTAACGAATGACGAATGGCTGGAAACTTTTGCGGACGTGAATTTCGAATTCCCCCCTTTGCATCAAGTATCTTCAGTATCCAATCAAAATGATCACGTGGTCAGGGGTCATTTGCTTATTCCTAACTTTTGGAGCAATTGTGCTTCTCCTTCTTTGAAACGTTCTGGCAAACAAATCAAAGAAACTAACACGCCGGAAACTTTTGACCGCCACTGTATATCCGATATTTATTTTCAAACTATCACGATTTTTTATATTTTCGATCTTTTCATATACTTGATATTTATTTTCAAAATATCTTCATTTTTGATATTTTCGATAGGTTCATATACTTGATATTTATTTTCAAAATATCATGTATGATATATTTGATATTTTCAGTCAAAACAAGTGTAAATGGATTTTTCAACTGTTATTGACTGTGTTGTTCTGTAGATAAAGAAATTTTGCTCCGATAGTGATTTTTTCACTGGAATGTATATATTCTTCAAGCTTTACATTTGAGGCTGAATATTTAAATGTAGAACTGATTTAGATAATAAGTTATTTCCAACTTCATTAGAAAGAAGACTTGCTTTTACAGGTTAGGGAGAGAAAAAACAGACAAGCTTTTATTTATGTTCAAATTTTTCAATAAAACAAATTATTTCGTATTTAAAATTTTGTTGTATAAAAATACGATTTTCTTGAAACTTGATACTAAATCCTATAAATTGTTTTCGTGAGTGCAAAATACAAATTGTATCTGTTTTTAAATAGTTGATCTTCAATTTTGTTACATAAAAAAAAAAAGAATATTGTTTTGATGCTAAATGCATTATGTTGAAATTTCTAATTTATATTGAGTGTGAAAATATTTATAATCATCGATAAGTTGAATTTTGAAAATATATACATATAAAATATCGGATATTTTTCATATTTTCGAAAATATCATGATATTTACGAACCTTGCAAATGAATTTGTCTTTATGCCAATCTTTAGCAATTATTTAATACTTTTTATGAGACATTTGTTGCAATTGAGTAGTTAATCTTTATGTTACCTCCTTATTATGTTGTATATTTTCGTTTGTATTTTTTCATGAACTTCATTTTTCTTTAATTTTTTCAAAGATCTCTATTATAAGAATAACCAGAACTTATTATCTAATATATAAAAATTAAAATTTGTCTGTCTGTCTGTCTATAAGGCTATACAAATCCACAGTTTGGAAACCAAAATTGTGAAATGTTACATACATGTGTATTAAAACACGGTCGAGGCAATTAAAGTAATCCGGAATCGAAATAATTTATAGTTAACTTTTAATTAACAAAAAACCATCAATTTAACAGCAATTTCCAATCAAATTTAAAAAAAGTTTTGTTATAGCAGCTGCCAACAATTAAAAATTCACAATAAAATCTTTTTTTTTTTTTCAACCCGTAATTGCGCGAGTTCTTTAACCAATGTGAGATATACATATTACGTATGCTACGCTGCAATACTAAAAAGCTGTAGCAAGTTTTACGATACTTCTTTTACCTCACATGCAAATAATTATAGATATACATAGTACGTGCGACACGCTGCAATACTAAAAAGTTCCAGCGGGTATTATGATAATTCTTTTACCTCGTATGCAAATAATTAGAGATTATTTAATTGCGCTTGATTATTACAATTTTTTTAAAATAAAGACAAATATTTTATCACAAACATCAACAAAAATTTTTATTCTATTTATTCCCTTATTCCAAAGATATTGTTTTATCGTCTGCTGCCATAGTAACATGATAAATTAAATTTCATTTAAAAAAATGTGAAGTACTAGTAGAATAATGCTTTACTAAATCGAATAGTTATTTTAAATTTTGGTTTTAGAATTAAATTCATGAACTTCCGTGCGTAGAACGGGCTAAACAGCTAGTTATTAATATTTGCAAAGATTTAAAAGCGGTACGCAAATGTACTTTCATTTTTACACTAATTCTTTAACACTTTTTACTATATATACACACAATTGTTACTGTTATTGAAATTGTTAAAATTTTTAGATGTGGGGGAGAAAAAAACCCATGACTATAAACTTTTATTTTTGTTTGTTGTTATAAAACAAATGGTTTGTTTTATAATATAAAATTCCGCAATCGGTCACCAATTTTAATCATTGTCTGTATTCTTAAAGAAAGAAAAAACTTGAGCAACATATCATATCAATGTACTTTGTTGCTTCTTGGAATTTTTTAACCCTTTGCACTCAAGAGATAACTGAGTTGTTGCATCCTGAATTGATAATCTTCTTTTTTGTGTAAGATCATTTTGTTGAATTTTTGATTATCTAAAGCAGGCAAGTGATGAATGATTGAAATGAGTCACAATTCTTTTACTTGTTGAAATTATATCACTAACAACTCTTTGTGAAGCTAGAGCATCTAATACTACTAACTAAAGTACGTTGAAAGCATGACTCACTACTTAAATTGGCTACTTCCATTCCATATCACAATAGAGTCATTCCACACAAAATGAGCAAAAATTTAAAACAAGTCGTGGCTGCATAGTAACCGATTTGAATAAAATTTGATACACATATTCAATTCATATTCAAATAGAGCATTGCAAAATATTTCGACAAGAAAAAAAAAAAAAAAAAATTGGAAGTTCTGGACATTTAAAAAACTTGTGAGTTAGGATGGCATGTGTACAATCGTTCAAAGTTGCAAGTTTGAAGTTCCGTATCTTGAAAACTATTTAACATAAATTAAATCTTTTTATAATATTGTAATCTCTGGAAAATTATCTTCATATTTATTTAATAATAATAATTTGGTAACGTCATGATTAATCTTAAATTGGTTGTAAAAATTGAAAATTTGCCAATTTTGAAAAAATTAAAAACGTTATAAAAATTAAAGGAATTCAAAAACATCTGTGAAATTGATGCCTGATGTAGTGTTACATATTAAGATCGAATTGCTAAAGTTTTTAAGTTGTCATGTATTTTCTTCACCTTAAAAAAAAACATTTAGAAACTTAAAAAAAATGACAAAACTGTAATTTTCCCTCTTTTTGATAGGCAAAAAAATATTGAAGGAAAGATCAGACATTATAGTTATTGCACAGACATAAAGATCAATAAATCCATGATATGCTTAAAAAAAAAAAAAAAAAAAAAAAAAAAAAAAAAAAAAAAAAAAAAAAAAATTCAAGGTTGCCTTTTGATTCCTAACGTCACAAAATTTGGTTAAAAAGATAATATTTGTTGCATTCCAAGAGCTTTACTCTTTGAATAAGCGCGCGTTTTTTTTTTTTTTTTTTTTTTTACAATATTGCACTATTTCAAAGGGAAAAAAGATGCAGTGCTGCCATCTATGGATTTAGAGGATAAATATATATATATTTTTTTTGTTTAAAGTAATATATATATATATATTTTACTGTAGTTTGAAATAAATATATTAATAGCCAAAAATAAACTGAAAGCAAAAAATAAAGTTTCTATATTTAAAATATACACTTTTATCTATAATATGAAATAATTCAAAAGTTTAATACACTATGACGCAAAAGTTTAGACAATGACGTCATTCAGCTTTAAAATGTAGAATTATGACGTCAGAATTACAAAAACCTGTAAATATATTCAAAAACTGATTTAAAATGCTATGTACAAAAGACAGTCGTTTTATTTGCTATAATACTAATTTTTTTCATAAAAATTCAAATGTGCTTGTCGCAAAAGTTTAGACACTATTCTAAATTTCTTTGAATATTCGCTGGCATATGCAAATTTAGAATCGATGATGTCACAAATTTGGAGTACTTAAGTTCTGCAAACGATTGCGCTTCATAGTCGACATGCCGAGAGCTAAAGAAATTCAAGTGAATGAGGTTTCAAGGATTTGGCAGTTGAAAGGTGAAGGGAAGAGCGTTTCTGAAATTTCTGCTATTATTAATAGGTCAAAAAAATCTATTTATCGAGTTTTATCGAGTGGTTCCGAATATATATAGCAAAATGTCGGTCTGGGAGGCCACGTGTGACAAATGTACGAGAGGATCGCCTGATACAAAGACTATCGAGTACTCAACAAATAAGCGTACGTGGAGTTCAAAGCTCATCGGGACTCTCTATATCAAAGGATACGATTCGTAGACGAATTTTGGAAAAAGGAACAATCGTTTATAGCAAAATGCAGAAGAAACCAGCTCTGAAACCATATCATAAGTTACAAAGACTTATGTGGGCTCGAAAGCATATGTCATATGGAGAGAAATGGCAGTCAGTCATATTTAGCGATGAAAAAAAGTGGAATCTGGATGGTCCAGATGGTTGTTTATCGTATTGGCATGACTTGCGGAAGGAACCTCGACGTTTTTTTAGTCGCAGACAAGGAGGGGGCTCGGTGATGGTTTGGGCAGCCTTTTGCTATAATGGACAAGTATCTCTGACCTTCACCAGTGGTCGTCAAACTTCACAGCATTATACACAGACATTAGAAGAAAACCTACTGCCATTTGCTGAGCTTCTAGGGGGTCCTCAGTGGGAATTTCAGCAAGACAATGCTTGTATTCACACTGCAAAACATTCAAAATCTAGGTTTAATTCCCATAATATAAGAGTTCTCGACTGGCCAGCATGTAGCCCAGATCTTAACCCTATAGAAAACCTTTGGAGCATCATGTGTCGCAAAGTTTATAGCAACGCTAGACAATACTCTTCTGAAAAGGAACTTAAGACATCTATTGAGAATGCATGGTACGATATCGATCCACAAACTATGCAGGATTTAGTTTCTTCCATGCAATCTCGTGTATATGACGTAATACATAAGCATGGATGCGCAACCAGGTTTTAAAAATTGTTTATTTCGATTTTATTTAATTTGTGTCTAAACTTTTGAGACAGCAGTTTATTTTTGTTACCATTTAATTTATTGCAATATGCACAATTCCACTTTTCTTTGTTATAAATATTGTTTATATGTACAGCACATTAATTTCAAGCAGTAATTTGAAAATTGAATAAATATTTTTCAAAGTATGTAAGAATTTCTTCATTGTCTAAACTTTTGCGTCATAGTGTAAAGCTTTTATTCACTTAAAACGAAGTGATAGAAATATTGCATTTTACCCTCAACATTTTTTACTGTTTATTTTTTTTTTCTCATTAAGGAATAAAAAGGCAGGAATGAAACTTTCGATATTTAAAATATGTACATTTAGCTATAACGCCAAAAAAAGTAAAATTGTCAAAACTGTCCTTCATGCTTAAATGAGCAGTAGAAATATTGCATTTTTACTTCAAAATTTTTGAATTTTTTTTTCTCATTACGGAATAAAAATACAATTACTAACTTACACCAATCTGTTACTTATTATTCATTCTTAATTATAAATAATTTTTAATGTAGTCTTTCTATTCCTAAGGCTAATAATCAGAATTAAAATTTTAAGCATGTAGACAATACCTCGATTTTGCTTTCAATTTAATGTATATTTTAATACTTAAATAAACAATCCTGAAATCTATTATTTTACATTTACTCATAAATAGATATGATCTACATATAGACTGATTTTCATTAAAATCTGTGACATGTCTGCCACAGCTTATTTGCTCATTTTGCATGGAATGACCGAATATTAAAATATTTATTTGTTTAAAAGACGTTATAAAAACACACTAAAAGTAAATTAAAAATCTGTATTTACATGTTTCAATTCTTTTATTGAGTCGACATCAGAGTGTATAACAGAAAATTACCAATACAATGTATATGAAAAATGGAAGAAAAATACCGAATATGAACAAGTAATCATGTAACGCGTCCTACATTTTCGCGATCGCGCGTGTTCCTTCTATGTCGCGACGCCGTAAGTTGTCCAACCATTCAACCTATAAATTTGGGATACGAAAAGATAATGTATCGTTACAAACTCCTCAACCTCTTAAATACATTTCAATGGACTCTCTTATAAATAATTGTAAATAAAAATTAGACCTGTAGATTATTTTACTCTCGTTAAAAAGTATGTTAATGTTCTCTATTTGATTCAGCCGGGATAAAGCAGTATTACCTCTATTATATTTTATGTCCGCTATATGTTCTTTACATCTGATATTGAATTTTCGTTGGGTTATACCTATATAATGATTTTTGATTGCCCCCTCCCTAATAAAAGGAATCATATAAACTCCTGAAAGGTCATCCCTATTAATATAATTTTAATTTAATTTTAATGTGCTTTTATAACGTCTTTTAAGCAAATAAATATTTTAATATTGTGATACGGTTAGTAGTGGACGTGATTTTGGCTTATTACTCGCACTTATTTACTTCCATTCCTTTAACAATATTAGGATCACTATCTCGCAAAACAAGGTGTAACTTTTCATTTAAATCTCATTCATTTTTTGCATTTTTTATCATTCTGCTAACATAATCAGCACAGTGGGATTAGAATTATCTGCGATTTAAAATGGCGAAATAAACTGTAAGACAGGCTCTTATTATCGCATGGGCAAATCGGGACTTTGTCGAGGGCCCTTCAATTAATATATTAATTTGTAACATATTTAACTTTGTTTAATTCCAACTCTGAAAATTTTCGAATACAAAAGACAAATTTCATTTTTAAAAGATTCTACTAAACTTTATGAAAAACAAATTTCGTTTTAAACTCACAGAGCTCAATGCTTTCGCAAAGCTAACCACTATTAAATAAAAAATAATATTTTGATTTTAATAAATTGTATTAGCAATGAACATAACTTTAACTTTAGTGGTAACTCTAAACTTTTGTAATTGAAAATAATCAGTGATGAGATAATTTTTTTTCCCGTATTCGAAGTTTTTTCTTTTAACTTTGACTTGACTATGAAAAACAAACCCAAAATTCCCATCTTTTTAAATTTATTGAGAAAACACTTTCTACTTGAAATAGAATGTACAGTTGAACCCCGTTATAACGAACTTCAAAGGATCGAAGGTTTTGTTCGCTATATCCGAATCGTTAAGAAAATGTTAGCGTTCACAAAATGTATACTAACTCATTAGTTGCCATGTGTATATTAAATAATGATGTATTTAAAAAAAGATATAATCTATTAAATATGATCATTAATGAATTAAATTGACTAAAATCGATTACATTAAACTGACACGATAGGATTAAGTGTATTTAAGGTATCGATAGGTTTAAGTGTAGAATAATGGCGATTCAAAAATGTATGCATTTTTTCCAAAAACTTTTGGGCCGGGCTTAATTTAACTCACCTTTAAATGGACCAGGCCACGCTGAGACAATGATTTTCATACGGGCTGGCTCAAAACTAGGACTGAAAATTTTGGACCGTGAAGACTAGGAATGAAACCAGGCCCGGCTCTGTACAGAAAAATAAAGTTAGGCCCGGCCCGGTCCGAGCCTTCAGAAAAAAGTATGGCCCGGGCCGGACCGGGCTCGGGCTTCGGGCCACGGGCCGGCCCGTGCAGATCTCTAGTTCCGTACTTAAAAAGTAGAAACGGAACCATTATAAGATCACTCCTGTGTCTGTCTGTCTGTCACAGCCATTTTACTCGCAAACTATGGAATGTGGAAAGTTCATATTGGGGGAAGTAATATAGGCTATTGACCCATATATTTACAGGTTTTTAAACATTCACCAACATATTTAGGAAAAATGTAGAAAGGCAAATTAAGTTACTTGAAAAAAAAAATCTTTACTTTGTATATCGAGTGGGGGTATCGCAAGAAAGCTTTCGTAACGCTAATCTGCAAAATGCATTTCTTTCAATTTTAGGTATTATATTTTCAGAGATATCGTCGAAAATGTAGTGCAAAAATATGTCCCCCCTCCCCCCCAATCTATTTCCGAATCTAATGAAACTAAAATTATGTAAAAGTTAGAGGCAGTAGACGTTAAGTTAAACGTTGAAGGAAAATTATAGCGATTACCCTTGGTCACATAGTTTTTGAGAAAAGCGCATTTTTACATTACACACAAATTTCAATTTGCGGACATTCAGCAAAGGTGTTGAGAGCGCTGGAGGGAGCGCTGGGATTCGCAACTAGTTTGCATTGAGTGGATCTCTCAATACGCCTCCCGTGTCTTTAAAAGTTAATTAAAAACATATCTGGAAAAATGCGGCGAGGACCAAAGTGGCGTTGCAAATTTGCGACCTCCTTTCGAAGCGCGCATAGCTAAATACCAAGTTTAAACTTCGAACAAGGGTTTTGTTTTAGCTAAACTATAAAAAGAAAAGATTATTACTACGCTGAATTTAGTTTTATAAAATGCTAAATGAAGTTTAAATATGCACTATTTTTATTGCCCGTACCGAATAAAGTTCATAAAAAAAAGGATTAGGATAAGATTAAAAAAAGAGTTATACAGAATAGCAATATTTGAGATATTTTGGGCTTCATATCCCTTTGAACTTTTAGGATATACCCATTCATACTTTTCTAGTATATACAGCTATACCTAATCCTACATTGTATAGTTTTTTACAAAGTCTTATTATTCTTTTAGCAACGATTTTTTTAATAATACAGTCAATAATTCTTACATTTATTGTACGTAGCCCTGTGTGCGCGAGTAATACTCGCCCTTGACCGTTTATTTACTTTTTGGATTTTGTTTACAGATATTTTAAAATTAGGATACTTTCATTTTCGGAACCGGTTCCGAAATCGAAAGCTTTCTCTTGAAAAAAATCTGCAAACAAAATAGAAAAATTAAAAAAGGGCAGATATAGAGATTAATCTCAGCTATCTAATGCAAAAAAAATCATTTAAAAATATTGAAATGCAAACGAGGTACCTTTATAAATTTCTTCCATAGGAATAGCATTAGCGAGCGGGTCTTCTAGTATGACTGAAGAAGCCTCTTAATCATGCTTCTCAATCCGAAATGCTGATGATTTTTCAGATACAGTCGGACCCGGTTAAGATGTTCACGGTTGATGCGCGATCCCACGTACTATGCGGATTTTTCCTAGTACTTTGAACATCGCCATTAGACCAGTGTTGAATTCAGACACTTTTCTCCGGCAGCGATTTTTGTGGCTCCCGAGTTTGGGGGCGGACATTATACAGTTCCGGGGGATGGGGGGTTGGTTTGACTTTTGGACCATTGAAAACACAAAATCTCAAATCTTCCGTGGGGGACATCTCATTGCTCCAGGAGCGAATGTACCCGCCGGACCATCCCCTGAATTCAACACTGCATTAGACTAATGTAAAAATATCGCGTTTAATACGCGATAGAGTTTCGGTCCCAAAAGGCGAAAAAATTCGCTTAAGGCACGAATTCATGCGACTCCGGTTGTATATTTCTTTTATGTTTTCTGTGTTTGTTTACTTTTTGTTATTCTAATAATATTTTTTTACACAGAGATTAATAACGCTAGTTTTTTTTCTTATTTTATTAAAAATTAATCATAAGAGTAGTCATTATCAGAAGTACTAAATATGATTTTAATAACTGGGGTTGTGCTTCAAAGATTTAATATTTTTTGCTTGTGTTGAAAATATTAGACTATCATGAAAATTATATTTGTTTGTAATTTATTCCTTCATTTTTAGTTGCAACATATTAATGGGCAATGAAGCTATATTTGAATCCATATTTGTTTTCAGTTATCATCCCAGTTGGTCCTATGAAAACAAACCATGTGTTAAACTTGAGAATTCAGTTAAACTGTAATCTAAATATGCTTAAAAAAAAAAAAAAAAAACACTATTTTCGGCGATTTTTAGACGATTTAGACGATTAGATGTGTAAATAAGCTCAGATTCTGCAAATCATGTGCAATACGCGATCCCGCTTAATACGCGACTTTTGTCCACTCTCTTCATTGTGAAAAAAAAAAAACCCGTTAAAATACGGAAATTGTACAGAAAATCGAGACGCCAGTACTATTTCCGTATTTTAACGGAATTTTTTCCGTAAATTTTGTGAAGAAACGGAATTTTTCTGGAATTCACGGAAAAAAAAATTCATTAAAATACGGAAATTGTACTGGCGTCTCGATTGCCACTACACTTTCCGTAACTTTAGCGGAATTTTTTTTTACAGTTTTGAAACGCATCTTAACCGGGTTCGACTGCACTATGAAATCTTAAGTAAACATATCTATTATCTATGCTCAACAAATATTTTTTTACAAACAAACGCGATAAATTAGCGGCATTAATAATAAAATTAAAATTAATATTATACACTATAATATTACTACACTACATAATATTAATTAATACATTAATATTATTTAGTTACTTTTGCATGTATAAATTCCGTTACGCAGTTGAAGTTGTTTACTTGAGATCTTGAGAATTGATTGCATCCGAAAAGCCGATGTTCCGGATAGAGAAAACTGATTAAATCACTGTAAAGAATTACTTGGAAGATAAAGGAACGCTTTACGGAATCGCGGGTAACTGGAAAAAGGTTTTATTACATTTTTGTAAAAGGAAAGAAAGAGCTTGATTAAGAAACATTTGTCTTTTTTTGTGTAATCCTTGTGAATATACTATGTATAAAATTATGCACTTTATAAATTAATATCAATTTCGTCAAAACTTATTTTTGTGCTGTAGATTTTTAAACAAAATATTAACAAAATAAAAATTTTAAATTTATCATTATATATAACTTTTATAGTATATTTGTAAATCAAATGTTATTTTAATTTTTTTTTAAAGGCGATACAGTTTATATAATTTTTAGATGTGATTCCCAAGGAAAAACATTTAGGGGGACCGGTTACTGGTTTTTGTTTTTATATTCCAGTTCATTCATACCATTTCTAATAATAAAATATTGTGTGTGTGTGGAGTAAATAAGAATTTAATTATTCGTTTTAGCTTCCAAAGATTTATCCATTTCTTTACCCTCTTTCTCTTTTCTTCTTCTTCTTCTTATTATTATTATTTATATTATTATTGATATTATTATTATTATTACTATTGTTATTATTATTATTTATATTTATATTATTATTATTATTATTATTATTATTTAATACCTAAAAGAGTATCTAATGGAAACAATGAATTTTGGGAAGAGCTGAATAAACGAAATTAAGTGAAATATTACTGCTATTTTAGTTTTTAAAAGCTATCTGGGAGACAATTTCTTTTCTTGAAACGTATATATTTTTACATATTTCTTTTCAAGTGCAAATTATTTGTAAAAAATTATTTCAGAACTTAAAAATTTTGAATTTTGACCATGTTTAGAATTTGATATATCTTTTGAAAGAATAAATTCCTTTAACATACTATTTTTTTAAAATGCATAAATTTTGCATTAATTTTCCTTTGAAATTTACAAAACATTTGCTATAAAAAGCATAAAAAGATTTATATATATATATATATATACATATCGCTATTTACTACAAGAATCATATTTTCAAAAATTTCTTTTAAAATTAAAAATCCCCGAGACAATTTACTGAATACATAAGCAAAAAAAAAAAAAAAAAAAAAAAAAAAAAAATTTTTTTTTTTTTTTTTTTTTTTTTTACAAATCGGTCGCAATTTTACCTATCGCATAAATTTAGATATATTACTTTAAATATTACAAAACCTAGAAAAATACATTTTGAGATAAACGCATTTAAATCGTGGGAGTAGGCTTGGCAATCACAAACAGAACAACGTACAAAGTGTTATTGCTAGATTTAATTATCGTAAAAAAAAAAAAAAAAAAAGAAAAAAAGAAAAATGAGATTTTTTAAGGATTTTTGTATCCCTGAATACCTTAAATTGATGAAAATTTCGCTAAAAAGATTTTAATAGTAGATATAAAACGATATTTAATATTAACAAAATAAAACACCAGATTTTAATAAATATTTTAAACTTTTTATAGTGTATTTGTTGCAGATTGGAATTAATTTTCAGTCACAATTTTTTTTTACTTTTTACATTTTTTAGAGACTTTTCCTTGAAAAACGTATAAAATGTACTTATCCTGTTTGATGAACTCACATTTATAAAATTCTTGCGTTGCAAAGTTTGCTTAAATATTTTAAAAATAAAATATTTTATAAATTGGAATTAATTTTCAGTCACATTCTTTTTGCGTCATACGTTTTCGAGAGGCTTTTCCTAGAAAAATGTATAAATGTGCTTATCTTATTTGATTGAACTGGCATTTATAAAATTAATATTTTCTAAACTAAATATTTTGTAAATTAAAATTAATTTTAAAATTTCATGAACGGCCATTTATAAAATTTCTGTATTCCAAAATTTGCTTAAATAATTTTAAATAAAATATTTTGAAAATTGGGTTGGGTTGGGTTGATTTTTGACGGCCAATTATCTACACGAGGGATATGGGCCCGGGGGGAGTGCCCTTCGTGGGGGTCTTTCTAAGGGAACCTAATCCGTATTAACTCGTGGAAGATCCACGGCTCGAAGAAAACCACGAAAATTCCGAACGATTAGGCCGACGGGCGCGATTGGGATCGAACCCAACACCTCCCGTCTACCAGCTTCGAGAGCAGAACCTCTCGGACACTGGTGGGGCATTTTGAAAATTGGAATTAGTTTTAATTCGCATTTTTTTTTTTTTTTTTTTTTTTTTTTTACGTTATAAGTTTTTAAGAAACCTTTCCTTGAGAAACATATCAAAGGTGCTTATCCTATTTAAGGCTGGAGTAGCACAGTTGAAGTTTATTCCAACAGAGCGAAAAATGTCCAGACCAGGGATCGAACCTGGATACTTGGCGTGCCGTGCCAATGTCTTACCTGTTAGGCTATCCGGACCGATACCTGGTCGACATAATTCACTCTTATTAGTTGGACTTGGCTGCGAACTGCAGCGCTAGTTTCATTCATCCGAGCTATAACTATAGCATTTACATGATGAAACTACTTTAACACGGAAACTCCTGTATACCATGTAATTAGGTCATAATGAAGGGTACGAATATTTTTTCCAACTGGATTAAATCATATTTAAGGCTGGAGTAGAACAGTTGAAGTTTATTCCAACAGAGCGAAAAATGTCCAGACCAGGGATCGAACCTGGATACTTGGCGTGCCGTGCCAATATCTTACCTGTTAGGCTATCCGGACCGATACCTGGTCGACATAATTCACTCTTATTAGTTGGACTTGGCTGCGAACTGCAGCGCTAGTTTCATTCATCCGAGCTATAACTATAGCATTTACATGATGAAACTACTTTAACACGGAAACTCCTGTATACCATGTAATTAGGTCATAATGAAGGGTACGAATATTTTTTCCAACTGGATTAAATCATATTTAAGGCTGGAGTAGCACAGTTTTTCGCTCTGTTGGAATAAACTTCAACTGTGCTACTCCAGCCTTAAATATGATTTAATCCAATTGGAAAAAATATTCGTACCCTTCATTGTGCTTATCCTATTTGATGAACTAACATTTTAAAAATTCATGCATTCCAAAATTTGTTTCAATGTCTTAAAATAAAATATTTTGTTAATTGGAATTATTTTCAGTCACTTTTTTTTGGTTGACGTGATACTTTTTTTTTTTTTTTTTTTTTTTTTAGATATATTTGTTTGAAAAACTTATCGAAGGTCCTTATCCTATCTGAAAAACTGAGATTTATAAATTTTTGCATTCCAAAATTTGCTTAAATGTTTTTAAATAAAATATTTTGTAAATTAAAAGTAGTTTTCATTCGTATTTTATTTACTTATTTATTTATTTATTTATTTTTGACGCTGTAAGTTCTTAAGAAACTTTTATTTGAAAAACTTACCAAAGGTGCTTATCTTATCTGATGAACTGACATTTCTAAAATTTTTGCATTCCAAAGTTTGTTTAAATATTTCTTAAAGAAAATATTTCGTAAATTGTAATTCATTTTCCGTCACATTTTTTCAATGTTATACTTTTTTTTTGTTTACACCCCTTTCCTTGAAAAACTTATAAAAGGTGCTTATTCTATTTCATAAACGGACATTTGTAAAATTTTTGAGTTCCAAAATTTGCTTCAATATTTTTAAATAAAATATTTTGTAAATTTTAAATAGTTTTCATTCGCATTTTTTTTTTTTTTTTTTTTTTTTTTTAAGCATTTGGAAAAATGGTTATTGTTCTCGTCAGGGTAGGAAATCAAAAGCATATCTGAACGTTTTCATTGGTTTAATCCGCAATTTATTCGTTATCTGATTGGTATATACAGTAATCTGTATTTCCCTTTGGTTTCAACAACGATGGACAACAGAGTGTTGCTACTATGACAAAAAAGTAATAAAAACTACAAAAAAATTAATAAATCAGAAACAAATTGAGATACAGCTTTCAAACAAATTGCATTTAAAAGTACATTTTTTTCTCTATCCGACGGTATAAAAAGTAATATTGTCGGATGTTTAGAAGTTTAAGAATGAAATTTTATTTAAAATTGGTCGTGAGATTTTTTGGAAATCTGATGATAGAAAAGCCTTTTCCCGAACAGCCAATGAATGCTTGGATAATACGCAAGTTTCAGGAAATCTTGCAATTTTTACGTGTAATAACACTATTAATGTTTAATGCATGGCGTACGTAATGTATGACCAGCTCCGTAGAAGTTTAAAAATTTACAGTACCGAAAATTGTAAAACTGAAATTTCTTTTAAAATTTGTTCACGATGGTTCCAGGAATGTTATCGTTTAATCCATGGCGTACGTAATGTAAGATCAACTCCGTGCGATTTTTTATGTCTTAAATTTTAGTCTTTGAAAAAATCATTTTCCAAATGGTTGTTGTAATTTGTTAAATTGCTATTTTTTTTTTTTTTTTCTTTTTGACGTTATAAATTTTTAAGAAATCTTTCCTTGAAAAACTTATCAAAGATGCTTATCTTATCTGATGAACTGACATTTCTAAAATTTTCGAATTCCAAAATTTTTTCAAATATTTCTTAAATAAAATATTTTGTAAATTGTAATTAACTTTCCGTCACATTTTTTTCAAAGTTATACTTTTTTTTACTTCCCTTTCCTTGAAAAACTTATAATAAGTGCTTATTCTATTTTGTGACCTGACATTTATAAAATTTTTGAATTCCAAATTTGTTTAACTTTTTTTAAATAAAATATTTTGTAAATTGGAATTGGTTTTCATTCGCATTTATTTATTTATTTATTTTTTGACGTTGTAAGTTTTTAAAAAACCTTTCCTTGAAAAACTTATCAAAGGTGCTTATTTTATATGAACTGACATTTAAAAAAATTTTGCATTCCAAAGTTTGTTTTAAATTGTAATTAATTTTCTGTCACATTTTTTCAAGGTTATACTTTTTTTTTTTACGTTCCTTTCCTTGAAAAACTTATCAAAGGTGCTATCTTATCTGAAGAACTGACATTTATAAAATTTTTGCATTCCAAAGTTTGTTTAAATATTTCTTAAATGAAATATTTTGTAAATTGTAATTAATTTTCCGTCACATTTTTTTTAACGTTATACTTTTATTTATATCCCTTTCCTTGAAGAACTTATAAAAGGTGCTTATTCTATTTCATGAACGGACATTTATAAATTATTTTTGCATTCCATGATTTGCTTAAAAATTTTTAAGTAAAATATTTTGTAAATTGAAAATAGTTATCAGTCGCATTTTTTTCTTTTTTTTACGTTGTAAGTTTTTAAGAAACTTTTCCTTGAAAAACTTATCAAAGGTGCTTATTTTATCTGAACTGACATTTAGAAAATTGTTGCATTCCCAAATTTGTTCAAATAATTCTTAAATAAAATATTTTCTAAATTGTAATTAATTTTCCGTCACATTTTTTTTTTCAAAGTTATACCTTTTTTACATCCCTTTCCTTGAAAAACTTATAAAAAGTGCTTATTCTATTTCATGACCTGACATTTTTTAAATTTTTGAATTCCAAATTTGCTTAATTTTTTTTTTAATAAAATATTTTGTAAATTGGAATTAGTTTTCATTCGTATTTATTTATTTATTTATTTATTTATTTATTGACGTTGTAAGTTTTTAAGAAACTCTTTCCTTGAAAAACTTTCAAACGTCCTTATCTTATCTGAACTGACATTTATAAAATTTTTGCATTCCAAAATTTGTTTTAAATTGTAATTAATTTTCCGTCACATTTTTTCAAGGTTATACTTATTTTTACACCCCTTTCCTTGAAAAACTTATAAAAGGTGCTTATTCTATTCCATGAACGGACATTTATAAAATTTTTGCATTCCAAAATTTGATTAAATATTTTTAAATAAAATATTTTGTAAATTGAAATTAGTTTTCATTTATTTTTTGGACGTTGTATGTTTTTAAGAAACCTTTCCTTGAAAAACTTATCAAAGGTGCTTATCTTATCTGAAGAACTGACATTTCTAAAATTTTTGCATTCCAAAGTTTGTTTAAATATTTCTTAAATGAAATATTTTGTAAATTGTAATTAATTTTCCGTCATATTTTTTCAATGTTATACTTTTATTTATATCCCTTTCCTTGAAGAACTTATGAAAGGTGTTTATCCTATTTCATGAACGGACATTTATAAATCATTTTTGCATTCCATAATTTGCTTAAAATTTTTAAATAAAATATTTTGTAAATTGGAATTAGTTTTCAATCGTATTTTTCTTTTCTTCTTTTTTTTTTTTTTCTTTTTTGACGTTATAAGTTTTTAAGAAACCTTTCCTTGAAAAACTTATTATCAAAAGGTGCTTATCCTATTTCTTGAATTGACATTTTAAAAATTCATGCTTTCCAAAATTTGTTTCAATATTTTTAAATAGAATATTTTGTTAATTGGCATTATTTTGAGTCACATTTTTTTTTGACGTTATACGCTTTTTAGAAATATTTCTTTAAAAAACTTACTGAAGGTTCTTACCCCATTTGAAGAAGTGACATTTATAAAATTTTTGCGTTCCAAAGTTTGTTTAAATATTTTTTAAATAAAATATTTTGGAAATCGGAATTAATTTTCAGATACATTTTTTCAACCTTATACTTTTTTTACAGGTTTTTCCTTGAAAAACTTATAAAAGGTGCTTATCACATTTGATCAACGGACTTTTATAAAATTCGAGCATTCCAAAATTTATTTAAATATTTTAAAATAAAATATTTTATAAATTAGAATTATTTTTCAGTCACACATTTTTGACGTTATGCGTTTTTTTTTTTTTTTTTTTTTTTTGAGACATTTCCTTCAAAAATGTATCAAAGGTGCTTATCCTATTTGATGAACTGAAAGTTTTAAAATTTTGCATGTCAAAGTTTGTTTAAATATTTTTAAATGAAATATTTTTTAAATTGGAATTAATTTTCAGTTACATTTTTTTGACGTTATACGTTTTTAAGAAACCTTTCCTTGAAAAACTTATCAAAGGTGCTTTTCCTATTTGATGAACTAACTAGTTATTATAAAATTTTTACATTCTACAGTTTGTTTAAATATAAATGAAATATTTGTAAATTGGAATTAATTTTCAGTCACATTTTTTTTTTTTTTTTTTTTTTTTTTTTTTTTTTTTTTGACGCTATACATTTTTTAGTCTTTTCTTTGAAAAACGTATTCTGAAACAAACGTATCTAAAGGAAGTCCTATTTGATGAACTAACGTTATAAATTTCTTGCATTCCAAAGTTCGTTTAAATATTTTTTGAATAAAATATTTTCTAAACTAGAATTATTTTTCAGGAACCTTTCTTTGACATTATACGTTTTTTAGAGACTTTTCCTTGAAAAACGTATAAAAGTTGCTTCCCTTATTTCATGAACTGATACTTTTTAAATTCTTGCATTCCGAAGTTTGTGATTAAATATATTTTTATATGCAGTTGCTCTATTTTTTTTATGTTCACTTTATATATCCCGAATTAATTCTAATAATAAACATCCATGGGTTAATATAACCTTTTGAGGCTAACAAGGAAGGTCTCCATGCGGGCATATTCAGAAAAAATCTGAAAAAATTACAGAGTGTTCTCATGTGGATATATATGTTTATAAAAAATGTTTTGGCGGAACCTCGATAGAACGTTCGTAAAAAATAATAAAAATTTCGTTTATTTGGCGATGTTGGCGAGGAAATAAAATTTCGAAAAATGCTTTTTTATGTCAAATACTCTTTAAGATAAAAATATTTCATACTGAACTTGCTTAAATAAATTTAGTGTAAATAACTTTAGTGTTGTCAGTTTTAGTTTTGATTTAACAAGAGTTTTGTCGTGTATATATATACATTTATAATGAAAGTTAAATATCAAATTTTATCAATTAAAACAAAATTAAAATAAATTAAAATTGTTTCAATATCTCAAAATTAAGTCCAATTGAGCACTGTCGAATAGATTCAATTTTGTTGCTATGGAAACGACGAATTCATTGATATTGAAATGAATAACTGGTAAATGAATCTTGCCTTTATTTTGGAATACTCTTAAATATATGAAAGTATTTTTTACATATGGAATTGTTTTTAAAGTAATAAAATTAAATAAAAGGCAACATAAATACGTAATACGAAAAAATGGATTTATTAAACTCTTTCATTGTTTACGTTTAAATTCATTGACTACTTTTTACACGCTAACTAATTAACGAACTAACTGAAAACTAATTAACGAACAATTTTCAGGTGCATTAAAATCGTTTGCTTTTGGCGAGGAAAAGTACTGCTCGCCAAATCGCGCCAAATAATCGAAAGTATTTTATTTTTTTTACCAGACTTTCTATTGTAATTCCGCCGCTAAATTTGACTGAACCTTTATTACATACATAAGTAGTTTAATTGGTATTTTTTTCAAAGTATTCTGAGTATGCCCAGTAAAGAGACCTTCCTTGTAAGATGTGATTATTTTACAGTATTTTAATGAAAAGTTTTCTTCTTAAGAATTCCATTTACATATATTTACTTTTTTTGTAAAGTCAGTCGTAATTTTTGTCAAATCTGATTATTTTCAGTTACTTGTTGATTTTATTTTTTTTCACTTTAAAGGACGCTGTTACAGAAGTGTTTTAATAAACTAAATAACTGTTTAAATTTTAGTGAGTCTTAATTTAAATAGTTGAATTGCTTGGTAGCTACTAAGCGGCTTTATTAAGCCGCTAAGTTGGCATTACTTCTTTTAATCACCGTAAAAACGTCGCGTCGTATGAATTGATACGATAAATGGAGCGAAATTATTGTAGTTGTGATAACTGCTGTATTCAGGGCCGAAACTAGCCTTTTTTGCACCCGGAGCAAACATGGATTTTGGCGGCGCCCCCCCCCCCCTCCCCCCATCCGCATCTCTTCCGCAAAGTATATTTACAAAGGGAATTTTACTAATTTTCTAATAGCCGACTTATTTTAAAATTTAAAATATGTAATCATAAAATATGTAAAGTTGAACTACGTAATCTACAATGGCGGATCCTAAGGGGAGGTCACGGGGGTCATAACCCCTCTCTGAACACGGACAAAAATATTCTAAAGACCTTTTTTAAAATGAAATATACAGTAGAGTATCGATTATCCGAGTCCCGCTTAACCGAGTTACTTCCTTCTGATGGACTGATTGCTTCCATTTTTATGAAACAGCCATTATAAATGAAGTGTTAGGTGAAGATGAAAGAGCAGTCGTAAAAAAGGTAGAACTCTGATTTTCCGGTCAGAATGGAAAAAAAAATGGCCCTAATTTTTTTTCTTCAAAAGAAATTATGGCCATTTTTTTCCCCATTCTGACCAGAAAATCAGACTTCTAACTTTTTACAACTGCTCTTTCATCTTCACCTGACACTTCATTTATAATGGCTGTTTCACAATAATGGAAGCCACCAGTCCATCAGAAGAAAATAACTCGGTTAAAGCGGAAACTCGGTTAAGCGGGACTCGGACAATCGAGACTCGGATAATCGAGACTCTACTGTAAATTTCATTTAAAAAAAGGTCTTTAGAAAATGATCCATTCCAAAGGTATAATCCTTCATTTGGCGCCACTTTCTTCTGGAGCACGGGGCACATGCCCCTCCCCCCTCAGTTTCGGCCCTGATTGTGTTTATAGAATGTAAGTGAATGGTCAGTGGATTGTATGTTCCCTCAATAATTATTATTACTTTTATTGAGAAAATAAAAAGGTGCTAGATCTATTGCATGCATTGATCCCTGGTCATGGAAAAGGGACATAACTTATAACTTAACTTTTACTGAGCGAATTTGAGAGACACTTGCACCCCTATCTAGATAAATTAGAAATGAAAGTTTTATTATTTACTAGCTGACCCGCCTGCCGCTGCCAGGGACCAGGATAATAACTTTAAATATACCTAAACTTAATGTTGAATGATTTTATATTTTACGACAAAAATCTTTCTAAAGGAACCTAATATTTCGGGTCCCATTGCCTTCGCCAGCGTACACTTTCGAATGCTTCTGATTTTATATTTTTAAAAGAAAATTTATCTAAACGAGTGTAAAGTTGGGGATGAGTGCCCAAAATTCGGGGGGAAAATAAAAAAACAAGTCCAGAACGTTTTTTTTTTTTTTGTTGTTGTTGTTTTTGTTTTTAACTTTCTTCTGCTTGAAGTTTCAAGGAAATGCCGTTTTGGACCAAACATAGCGCCGCATTTTGCGATGTTCATTATGGTTTTTAATTAATATCTTGGCTAATTAGGGAAGAGTTCCATATCCTGTTCTGGTTATTTTGGCGAGCTTTTTTAGCGATGATTGTTTCGATCTGGTTGTTGCGATCTCCAGCTTCTGGGGTTACTTTTATTATTACTTGAATGCTGCTGGGGGATAAGTAATAATTTTGCATATATTTTTTTTTATACTATAGTAAAGTGGGGACAGACGCCGCGATGGGACAGATGCCGCAGAGATTGTGTAGGCGACGCTAGCGTTCCGTAGACCAATTTTAGAAGTTCGTAGTGTTCCTCTGTGCTGTGTGATATGTTGTATGCGTTTTCACCGCTTAATTGTCAGTATTTACATATTTATGCCAGTTTTTTTGGCTCGAACCTGCGTGGTAAGTTGCTAAAATTATTCTAATGAAGTTTTATTACATATTTTAAGAAAAATAAACAGAGATTTCATCCCAAACTCGATTGCAACTATAGACTAGATCCTCGTAGAATACATACATGTGTTTGCCTTTCTCTCGCGACGCTCATATGATACAAAATGACGGCGCGACATCTTACCCGCCACTATGGGACAGATGCCGCACCGAGGTTGAGGGACAGATGCCGCAAAATATGTTTTCATTTTTCAGTTCAATAAATTCATCACTTCGATTTAAGTAGAACTTACATTTAAATGAATGTATATTAGCGCATTCTGCTACTTATCAAAATATTCTTAGCAACAATGTTGGTTCACCATGTGTGAATAAGGAAAACGTAAGCCGTTTACAATTATCATCATCTAAACTGTTAAACAAAATCTCTCCTACCCCAATGGTCAAAAGACCTATACAGCCAAGTAAGAGAAAGTAAAATGATGCAAATATTACAAGCACAGAGTTTATAAACAATAAAAAAGAAGAAGGAAATGAAAAACAAAAGAAACTAGAAAGCCTAAAAGAACGACAACTTGGCGGAAGTAAGATGTGTAAAATAAAAGGAAGGGAAAGATCAACTTGAAAACGCCTTACTTGAGGAAAAACCTAAAATATGAGTCATCTTCCGACAATGTGTAAATTGTTCCTCTTATGGATTCTGATGGCAGAACTGGATTGAAATTTGATGAATCTGCATATCTTGAGTCGCTGAAGTCTTATCAAGGAGCAAAGTCTAAAGCGAACAGGATTCAGTGCATCAAATTCAAGCGATAGCTGCATAAAAAACGCTTACTTTACTTTTGCAACGGGTAGTGTGGTGTGATTGTGGGCGAATGGAAATACAAAATCAAAGAATGAGAAGAAAGGCCAAAAATAAACAGACTAGAGCCTAAATAGAATAGAACTAATACTTACATTAAGAGCAAACTGCAATGTTCGTCTGGATGTAAACCAGTGACTTATATCTTTTTTCGAATTATGCTGTCTATTGTTTCCAGTAATTATGCTATCCATTCATGTAAATTCAAAGGATTTTCTTTTCATCTTCACTTTTTGTCTTAAGTTTTGTTTATAGAGTTATTACACTTTTGCATTTTCGTTAAACTTTTCATAATTTAGTGATATATATAATTTTTGTAAGTTTACTGTTATTTATTTTCGTTTTAAGTAGTTTGTGTAAATAAAAATGGGATTTGCTTGAAAAAAAAAAACAGCCTAGCATTTTTCTCCATGCGGCATCTGTCCCACACCCCATGCGGCATCTTATCCAGCGCATAATAAAATGATGTTAAAAAAGGACCTGTGTGGAAAATAATTATGCCTACTTTATTAAGAGAGTTTTAACTTGTTTACCATAGAAGTTGGATTCTAAAGGGTTTGATCAATGATTTCTGGTACTTAGTTTGTTGTTTTTTGCTTTATCGTACATTTTACAGGAAGAAAAGAAAAACTGCGCCATCTGTCCCCACTTTACTATATATCTATATTTTTTAATTGTCCGGTATTTTTATAAACGATATTTTTCTGCAGATCTGATGTTATGTAAATATATTTTTTGTACATTTTTATATGTTTGTAAGATGTATATAACATTAACCTTTATAATATAATATAATGTTATGTTTTAATTTGAAATGTATAATAAATATATAAAATATAAAAGTATATATAAGTATATAATATTTATTTATACGTGTATATGAGTATAATATGTATTTATATATTCATTTGTTTATTCATTTATGTATAATTACATACATAATATCTATAAAAATAATACAAATAAAACCTTTGTAATATAAAATATATGTGTATAAAAATTTTAAACGAATGTTTTCCTCCATCTTGAAAAATTTGATCAGATACTAAAACGACCCTTTGGCACCAATTTGAATTCCTTTGCCAACCGCGCCAACCAGAACAGGATACGCAATTCTTCCTGCTAATTATTTAAAAAAAAGAAAAATCTGAACATCGGGTTAATTAAGATCAACCTTCGTCTATACTCATCCGAATTTTTAAATCTCTACGTGCGATAAATTTCCCTAACCTTCGCCAACAGGCACACAGCCACATAAAAATTATATATATTTTTAGTATAGACAGTGAAAAGCAAAATCATGATAAGTCAGCATGCATGTCGTTTGCGTCAATTTATGCTCATAGTTCAGTTATATCAAATAGCACGGAATTTATTAATAATGCCTATTTCAATTGCATGATAATAAACAATAAAACGCGAAGGAAAATCCTTGAAATGCAACGTTATATCTTCTAAATATGCGGAAAAGAATGAAATAATATTACATAAGTACTATACGGTTGATAGCGTTTTATATATTATGTTTTATTTAAACTTCAAATTTGTCCTTGAATGAAATTTATTAATAATCACCTCCAAAGATAAACAACTTATAATAAGTACAGGTAATAGACCAAAAATTGAGTAATATACCGTCAAACTTTGGGCCACTTTTTCCTGGTTCCACTCACATTTCGTTATTAAAAAATATCATATGTGATTTTTCAACGTCGAAATGGAGTTGTAAACAATTAACATGAAACAATGAAGCAGACTGTATGGTTTTAAAGAGGAATTTTTTTATTTTTTAACTATTTTCAAAGTTTTGGAACAAAGTAGCCCCTGCTAGGGCTTCTTTGGCCCATTCACTTAGTTTCATATAAAATGAATACATTTCATATGTAAATGAATACATTTTTATTGAAACCACCTTGCAATAGTATTTGCTAATAAATTAACACTGCAAACTCGATAAACAAATGTTTTTTTTTTTTTTTTTTTTTTTTTTAACATGAAAGCACAATGAATCAATTTTTAATATTGAAACGAGAAACAGTTTTCGTCATGTTATCTTCAGCAACTGGAACAAAAACAATTAATGTAACATTTTGCTACAATAACATTTGAAAAAAAAAAAAAAAAACGTTACTTAAAACATGTTTTAAGAGATTTGGTTGTATAAAAGGCATTTCTAAGTAATTGGGGCTAATAAAGTTGTTTTGCCATGTTTTTCGGAGCAAAAGGGGGAGGGAGACATTTTTAATTCAAGGAGTAGAAGAGAACTCAATTTTTTTTTTTTTTTTTTTTTTTTTTTTTTTTAATATATAGTTCAAGTGGGGTATCTTTTATTATGTACATTTTAATTTTAAATCGAATGATACCATCCGCAAGTCGGTACGATCATTTCTTACAAAGTTACGTCAGATTTTATGAATACAAAGTCGAAATTTTTACTTTAGTGTAGGTAAAACAGATTTTTACATAAATAACCGATAGCCATTCACGAAAATTTGAGAAGAACTTCGTTTTGGCACTAGAAATGAACATCCGACGAGTCTTTAATAAATGTTCTTATTTTACTGTTTTTTTTTTTTTTTTTTTTTTTTTTTTTTTTTTTTTTGAGGCGAGGGGGGAAAAAGGGGAGATTTTAACTCGGAGGGGAGTTCAACTTTTTATAAATAGATCAAGTGGGGGGTCGTTTATTATGTATTTTTAACACTTTCTAACAAAGTCATTTACAGGGACAGTTAAAAGTATTCCGTTACATTACGGCCAATGGGAAAAAAATCGTTTCAAATGATTTTTAATGATGTTACACACTTTCAAACATAAAAAAATTGATAAGCATTTATGAAGTACACTAAAATATGCATTCTGTAGAATATACGGTGCAAAGAATAGTTATTATTCATTTACAGGGCCACACAAAAGAATTCCATTACATAAGGATATAGGGGTGGAGAGAATTGTTTGCGGGGTATTTTAATTATGGTAAACTATTTCATATATGATGAAATTGATATACGTCGCTGAGGTTTACTATACCTTATTTCATGTATAATACGAAGTACATAGTATTTACAGGGAGACACAAAAGATTTCAGATACAATATTGTATCCGAAGTACAACAGTACATTAACGATGATTGCTGGAACTGCATTTTTAATTATGATATGCGTTTTTATGTTTCACTATATTTATGCATAGAATATGGTGTGTATAAATGCTATAATTCATATACAGGGCTACACAAAAGAATTCTTAAGGGTTACTGGGTATGAACGCAAATTGCTTAAAAGTGGTTTTTAAGTGAGTTATGTATTTTTACGCTGAACTACATTTACTTTACTAAGAAATGTTTTTAGAATATCGATAAAATGATATACATGGTCACGCAAAGAATTGGATACATGGCCGTCTATAAATGATAATTTCTGGTGATTTCAGTAGTTCTAAGAGTGTTTTAGTTTGATTAAATTATAGCTATATAGTGGAGTGTAATAAACGCTCTAGGTAAACTACAGGGTTTAACAAAAGTATTCAAGTATGTTTCCATCTATTAATATAAAGTGCTGAAAGAGAAATTCCAACCTTTATGCGTTTTAGTGCTGAACTAAATTTTCTCATTATACAGGATGTCCTGTCCACTCTCAACGGTGGTTAATGGCTAATTCCTAAACCATTCCTAATAAGTCATAGACATATAGTTCCAATTGCAAAAATGTTTTAAATGAGGTAAAGAAATAGTTTAAAAGCAATTTGGGTCAATAAAAACATTTCTTAAAAAAAAAAAAAAAAAAAAAAAAAAAAAACAACCCTTGAAATTTAAATTTTTATACTGTCCCCCGGTCCTATAAGTTAAATAAAATTTTCCTGTTACACTGACAAGTAAGACAAAAAAGTCCTGTTATTCTACGATGAAAACTGGCCGAGTAATAACCATTTAAAGTTGGAGCATATTTTTTTCTGCACATTAGAGGTCATTCACAAATTTAGTAGAAATATAATTTCGTCAGATATATTAAAAAATGGTTGAAAGTAACATTAACATTGCAATATAAATTTGAAATCTTTAATCATTCTGACATATTAATGCAAAATATGCAATTTGTAATAAACATATAAGAAGAAAAGAAAAAGCAGAATTTTTGTTAAAATGATGAAAATTAACAGTTTTAACTTTTGATAATTGATTCTTATGTATTCTGTACCGCTGAATCCGACATTGACCTTCATTTTTAACTATCACGTAAAGATTTTTTGCAAATCGTAAATTTTAAAGTTAAAAAAAGAAAAATATAACGAAAATTTGGTATTATAAAATAGATGTCATTGTTGTGTTTTAACTTTTGATAATTGATTTTTATGCATTTTTTACCGGCGAATCCGAAAATGACATTCATTTTTAACCACCTTGTCAGGATTTTTCGCAAATTGTAAATTTCAAAGTTGAAAAATTCAAAGATAAAATTGAACCTCCTCCTCCACCTCATCGGGTCCCTCAACTGCTTAGCTGTAAGAATACCAGTATAAGCAAAAAAATTGAATGAATTATTAAATAAAATAAAATAAAATAAAATAAAAAGGATTTTACATCTGTTTTATAGCATCAGATTTTCGCTATATTTTAACTTTGACATTTATGATTTGGAAAAAAATTCCAACGTGATAGATAAAAAGGAAGGTCATTTTCAGATTCTGTGCTAAAAAGTGAATAAAAATCAATTATCAAAATTTAAAAGATACAGTCATCTTCTCTATTTTATAGTATCCGATTTTTGTTATTTTTTAACTTTGACAATTTATGATTTGCAAAAAATCCTGACATGATGGTTAAAACTTAAGTAAATTTTTGGATTCAGTGCTAAAAAATACATAAAAGTTAAAAAACACAACCATCGCAGTCTTGTGTTATCTAATCTAAAACTTTTTCTTAAACTTCTTGGCGGTAATCTATCCGAAATATTTTGTGTTACCCTGTAAAATAAGTATAAATGGTAACCACCGAAAATCATAATATTAGATTGTCATCGGATTTATGTCAATATGTAACATTTAATCTCGATCGGATATTTGAAAGTGAGTTAAAGCTCGAGTACAAATTTTGAACTGGAAAAACATACATACGATCGTTGAAGTTAAATAAAAACTTATAAAAATAACATCATTTTTGTTAAAAGAAATCATGAAAAGAAATAGTCTCATATCTTTACAAAATAAAACATATGTTAAAATACAATTATTTTAGTCAATCTGAAACTTAATAAAAGTTAACCCAATCGTAATGCTTGTACGATTTTTTTCAAAGCGCAGATACACATGGAATATGTTCTTCGAATACTTTAAGCACTTGGTATATGATCCCTCAAAGCATGGCGAAACTCATCTGTGTTCAGCTGAAGAAAAGTTGTATAAGTCATGCATTTTTAAAGTTGCATAACTCGGTCAATTTTAGGGTTATATGAATGGGACTTTTTTTTGTCTTACTTGTCAGAGTAATAGCAAAATTTTACTAAATATAACTTACAGGACCGAGGGACCGTATAAAAATTTAAATTTCGTAATTTTTTAAGAATTGTTTTTATTGACCCAAATCGCTTTTAAAATATTTCTTTACGTCATTTAAAACGTATTTGTAATTGGAACTATATGTCTATGACTAACGGTTTAGGAATTAGCCATTGGACACCGTTGAAAGTGGATACCTTGTATACCATATATATAAGCCTTCAGATCAAATTCAGGGCTGTTCATAAGAATTGGAATACATATTTGGCTATGGATGGTAACTGCTAAAATCAGTTTTTCTAATGTTTTATGCATTTTCTAAAGTGTTTATTTAGTTATCTTATTTACCTTGTTTCCCTAAATAACGATTTTTTAAAGACATTCAGGAAGTACTTTAAAGTGATAATCTATCATTAACGTATGATTTTTCTTTCTTATTTAGTTCTGAATCGAATCGCAGCATCTGCAAGTCGATACGATCATTCGTCAGAAAGTTACGGCACACTTTATGAATACAAAAATCATGAATGGTTTTATGAATACAGTAGAACCTCGATTATCCGAAGTAATTGGGACCGACCCTCTTTTGGAAAATCGAAATTTTCGAATAATCGAGAGTGCTTCCATTTTAAGATTAAGGAGAAATAAATGCAATATTTCTTATTATGGTAACAAGTGCTTAATAAAAATGAAGCAATAGCAAAATAGAAACACGAATAAATTACCCGAATTTTAATTTTGAAATTAAGTACCTTTTACATATATCACAAGGGCTTGAAAAAATGTTTTGTTTGTCGCAGTTTCGATTGCCTTTGCTTTGAAGCTCTATCACAGAGTTTTTTAAAATTATCGGTTCACCAGTATCACAGTATTTTTTGCTGCTCCAGCCATGCCAAACCATGCAAAACATTCAAAAGCTTCTGAATTGTTAATTTTTTCTTTTTCTTCGTTCTATTCCGCAGCTTACGGGAGCTCAAGTTAAATTCAAAGGAACTCAGGGGATCGAAAATATTTATATCTACTCGTAGTTCGGAAAGGATTGCTTGCACAGAAGGAATATGATTGTTAAAACAAAACAAAACAAAGCTTTCAAAATGGATTTTGCACACAAGGAATGTGATAGTGAAAAAAAAAAAGCTTTAAAAATGGATTTCGGTTAATCGAGAGTTTCGGATAAAAGAGGTTCTATTGTATATGAATATTGACAACTTTAATGACCTTGAAGAATAGTCAGGTGATCCTAATTTTGATTATTGGTATTACGAGGTATTTAATAAGTTTGAGATTATTTAATATGATATAAAGAACATCTTTTGAACGTAAAATAAATGTGACAAAGCTCAGTAATAAAGTATAATTTTCTACTTTCTATTCATAAAACCTACATTTTGTAACGTATTATCATAATGATTTGCGGACGGCGTCATTCGATTCAGAATTAAACAAGAAACGAAAATTATGCGTTAAGCTTAGATTATGAAACACTTTCCAAAACTTCCTGAATGCTTTAACAAAAATTCGTTATTTAGGGAAATAAGGTAAATAAGATAACTAAGTAAAAATTTTAGAAAACGCATAAAACGTTTTAAAAATTGATTTCAACAGTTACAGTCCATAGCCAATAGTACCTATATTACACGGGCCTATTTAGCTAAAATTTAATTGAAACTAAAACACTCTTAAAACTACTGAAATCACATTTCCAGATATTATCATCCATAGACGGTTGTGTATCCAATTCCTTACGTGACCCTGTATATCATTTTATCTATATTCTACAAGCATTTCTTAGTAAACTAAATGCAGTTCAGCGTAAAAATGCATAACTCCTTTAAAAACCACCTTTAAGCAATTTGCTCTCAAACTCAGTAAACCTTATGAATTTTTTTGTGTAGCCCTGTATATGAACTAAAGTATTTATACACACCGTATAGTATGCATAAATATAGTGAAACATAAAAGCGCATATCATAATTAAAAAAATCATTTCCAGCAATCATCGCTTATGTACACTACTTCGGACACAATGTAGTATCTGAAATATTTTGTGTGTCCCTGAAAATGCTATGCACTTCTTATTATGCATGAAATAACTCATAGCAAACTTCAGCGACGTATATCATTTTCATTATATATGAAATAGTTTAACATAATTAAAATACTCCGCAAACAAACCCACTCCCATATCATTATGCAACGGAATTCTTTTGTGTGGCCCTGTAAATGAATAATAAGTATTCTTTGCACCGCATATTCTTCAGAATATTTATTTTAGTGCACTTCGTAAATGCATATATATTATTTTATGCTTGAATGTATGTAACATCATTAAAAATCATTTGAAACGATTTTTTCCCCATAGGCCGTAATGTAACGGAATACTTTTGACTGTCCCTGCAAATGAAGTAAACATGCTACAAACTTCATTTGAAATAGGGATCGTGCTATGGTGAACCTTAATAACATCCAAAAATTCCATTGCAATCCGAGTATATTTACGACAGTTAGAGCGCGGACAGACGGACAGACAAACCGAAATCATAAACACTTTTCAACTTTGTTGGAAAGTGTCAAAAATACATAGTAAGCGATACCCTACTTGACTTATATATAAAAAAGTTAAATTCTACCCCTTGAGTTAAAATGTCCCTCCTTTTGCACCCCCCCCCCTGAAAAAAAAAAAACACGGTAAAGCAACTTTATTTTTTGGGGACTCATTGGATCTTCATTTCTAGTGCCAAAGTATCGAAGTTCTAGCCAAAGTTTTGTGAATGGCCATCAGTTGTTGCTATAAAAACCGATTTCACTTGCTGTAAAGTATAATTTTCGACTTTATATTCATAAATCCTACCGTAACTTTATAACAAATGATCGTATCGACTTGCGGATGCTGTCATTCGATTCAGAATTAAAAAATACGTAATAAACGATACCCTACTTGGCCTATTAGGAAACAAGTTGAGTCCTTCTCCGAGTAAAAATGCGCCCCTTGTCCCCCCCCCCCCAAAAAAAAACGTTTTCGCCCCTTCCTGAGTTAAAAATGCCCTCCACCCCCCTTAGCCCACAAAACATGGCAAAACTTATTTATTTTTTGTGGACTCATCGGATCTTCATTTCTAGAGCCAAAATCAAGTTCTTCCAAAAATTTGGTGAATGGCTGTCAGTTGTCTAAAAAAACTCCACGGTTTTAACTGTACTATAAAAAGCATGCTCATCTGCTTCAGCAATGAAGTCAAACAATTTTTTTTTGAAGAATAAGAAAAAAAAACTGTGGATGCAATTAAGCAAACAGAGCTCAATAACACCTAAATTTGTAATAATCGAATATTAAAGATTTGAATAGATGAAATGTGACAATAGGCTGAGCACTCCATAATTACTGTAACTAGTAAATCTTCAGATCAAGGGCTTAAACGTCAATTTTGCGACACATTTTAACTTTCATCTCACTTCACACGATATCTAACTTCTTGAAGTCCACAAGCAATAATGTTAGACTATTTTCACATCGAAATCCTAAGTGATTTTTTTTTTTTCAAACAACCCTGCATTCGGTTCTTCATTTCATCTCGCTGCGTAAATCAGGCTCTGGGCATGCGTGAAGGCATATCCTTACCAAAACTTTCAGACTTCTAGGTGCATTAGATTTTGCTAGTCATCGCATACAGACATACCTAGACAGACAGAGCGAAACTTTCTTTTATTAATATAGATATGGTTAGTCTCATAGCCCTGCCTTTGAACTATCATAATACATCTTGATTTCCAAGGTAAAAGAGCTTTTCATAAAGTATCAAAGTTGATTTTGTTTCATTCCTCGACCACAATCTTCCAGAGTCGAAACAGTGTTTTGGGATGCCGGTTTAGAGCCTGTTTTAAAAGTCCAAATACGCAGTAATCCGTAGGAGATATGTCGCAGGACTTGGATGAGACGTACTTAAGGGGGCTGGTCACTCAGCTTCCGATTTCCTCTCACTAATGTAATGTCTATGGGCATTGGATGCATTCGTATATTTAAAATATCTCCTGGGAAATTAATATTTTTAACTTCTATTTTTTGTGTACACTTCCTAAAAGATCTCTTTTTTTCTTAGTTCTCAAAATATTTCTAAAGTATAGACTTAATTTTTCATGAAGTGTTAAAATCTTCTTTACAGTTTGCCCGCTTTTAACACGAAAAATATTAACACGTTCACGCCGGCGCGGTGGGTCATGCTTGACTGTCTCGGAGCTGCCAAGTCTCCGGCTTTTTGGATACCAGTATTTTAATACAGAAAATGTCGTTTCATTTAATTAGAACAATTGGGCGATTTAAAGGAACAACATTTTCTCTAAAATAATAGCGGTGTGCAAAAAGCTGGAGACTTGACAACTCTGAGACAGTCGAGTGTGACCTACCGCGCCGGCGTGAACGTGTTAAAATGAGCATAGATTTTAGAAATATTTTGAAAACTAAGAAAAAAAGAGACACCCTTTAAGAAGAATACACATAAAAAAGATGTTAAAAATAGGAATTTCCCGAGAAGATATTTTAAATATACGTCAAAATTCCATAGACTTAACATTACGGAGGAGAATTCAGAAGTTGAGTGACCAGCCCCCTTAAATTGAATAGCCTCAACTTCGGTTTAATTTCTCATTTTTTCCGAAAATATAGAAATAGATTTAGAGGTATAGATGGTAGCCTTATTCTGATGGAACTTAACACAATGAAGATTTTTGGGGTAAATTGATGGAATGTCTTCTTTGAAAACCAGTGTTAAAATACATTTCTGATAGTAATTTGAGTTAAATTTCATATTTTTTACCTACTTTCTTTATTTTAAGTCTTCCCTTATAAAAGAGTCCAGCAATGACCATAAAACATGTAGCTAAACTTTTCTTATTTTTTCTGACCCAACATTTTCGGTCTTCTTTTTCGGTAGTCAATCGATCTTTTTCTGTTACAATCAGTTAAATACATCCAAACGCCGGCAATTGTAACTACCTATTTCCATTTTTCGCCCGGCAAATAATTTGCATACAACAATCTATCTGCACATTGTCTTATGCTTACAAACATGTTTTTGCATTTGGCGATGAACATATTTTTTATATTTTTTTTTTCAATCATGTTAAAAAGAGTTAAAGTTAAAAATACGCCATTTAAATTATTTTATTTGTTTTTCTAAAAAAATGTGTGCATGTTAGCAGTTTTTTTCCCAAATCAATCTTCTTAACACTAATTACTATGATAATTTTTAATTACTTGACCTTACAAAAAGTCGACATTCATAATTTGTCTTAAGAACAACTATCACCATTGCTAAAACAAAAATTCCCTTGCAATTATATCAAGTTTATACTTTCTACTGTCTGTCAAATCAGACAGACATTCAAGAACTTGAAAAGTCTGGAATATGATTACGAAGTTTCAGCATTTCAAGCTGAATAAATACATTTGTGATAGGGCAAATAGGCGAAGGAAGTATCAAAACCCATCAATCTACTGGACGCAATGTTGTCAAGTAATGCAAATTTCTTTCCAGTTAATATCCATTCACTAAATTCAAATTGCCTTTCCGTTACAATGTGTTTTAGATGAGAGAAGTGTTCTTATTTATTTCCTCCTTTTTTGTTTTTCGCAAATAAGTCTTTACCCCTTTTGAGTAAAAAGGTATTTATGAAACAGTGTGAGTCAAGGTCGGCTGGTTGAATTCACCTTATATAGAATTTGTATTAACTAGTTTATAAGAGACGCCTTTTTTAGCTCACAGGCTATCAAAGCCTGAGAGCTTATGTGCCCGCCGGTTCTGTATGTACGTACGTAACGCGATAACTCTTGATAGAAACATCCTATTTGCTTCAAATTTTTTTTCTAGTTTCGTTCTGATAAGGCTCTTCCCTGATTAGTTTTGGGGGTTCATTGGTTAAGAATAAAGGGGGAAAAGGGGGGTTAGTCCAATCCCCCCCCCCTTAATTCAGATAAATGGGTTTTTCATGCAGAATTATTCGATTGCTCCGAATTTGGTATACCGGCTTATTATGTTAAGGAACTTCCCTGATTAGTTTTGGGGGTTCATTGGTTAAGAATAAAGGGGGAAAAGGGGGGTTTGTCCACCTCCCTTAATTTAGATAAATGGGTTTTTCATGCAGAATTATTCGATTTGCTCCGAAGCTGGTATACTGGCTTATTATGTTAAGGAACTTCCCTGATTAGTTTTGGGGGTTCATTGGTTAAGGATAAAGGGGGGGTTAGTCCACCCCCTTAATTTAGATAAATGGGTTTTTCATGCAGAATTATTCGATTTGCTCCAAATTTGGTATACCAGTTTATTATGTTAAGGAGCTTCCTTGATTAGTTTTGAGGGTTCATTGGTTAAGGATAAAGGGGGAAAAGGGGGGTTAGTCCACCTCCTTTAATTCAGATAAATGGGTTTTTCATGCAGAATTATTCGATTACCGATTTTGGTATACTGGTTTATTATGTTAAGAAACTTCCCTGGTTAGTTTTGGGGGTTCATTGGTTAAGGATAAAGGGGGAAAAGGGGGGTTATTCCCCCCTCCTTAATTCAAATAAATGGGTTTTTCATGCAGAATTGTTCACTTGCCCCGAAGTTGGTATACTGGTTTATTATGTTAAGGAACTTTCCTGATTAGTTTTGGGGGTTCATTGGTTAAGGATAAAGGGGGAAAAGGGGGGGTTAGTCCACCCCCTTAATTTAGATAAATGGGTTTTTCATGCAGAATTATTCGATTTGCTCCAAATTTGGTATACCGGTTTATTATGTTAAGGAGCTTCTTTGATTAGTTTTGAGGGTTCATTGATTAAGGATAAAGGGGGAAAAGGGGTGTTAGTCCACCTCCTTTAATTCAGATAAATGGGTTTTTCATGCAGAATTATTCGATTACCGATTTTGGTATACCGGTTTATTATGTTAAGAAACTTCCCTGGTTAGTTTTGGGGGTTCATTGGTTAAGGATAAAGGGGGGGTTAGTCCACCCCCTTAATTTAGATAAATGGGTTTTTCATGCAGAATTATTCGATTTGCTCCAAATTTGGTATACCGGTTTATTATGTTAAGGAGCTTCCTTGATTAGTTTTGAGGGTTCATTGGTTAAGGATAAAGGGGGAAAAGGGGGGTTAGTCCACCTCCTTTAATTCAGATAAATGGGTTTTTCATGCAGAATTATTCGATTACCGATTTTGGTATACCGGTTTATTATGTTAAGAAACTTCCCTGGTTAGTTTTGGGGGTTCATTGGTTAAGGATAAAGGGGGAAAAGGGGGGTTAGTCCCCCCTCCTTAATTCAAATAAATGGGTTTTTCATGCAGAATTATTCACTTGCCCCGAAGTTGGTATACCGGTTTATTATGTTAAGGAGCTTCCCTGATTAGTTTTGGGGGTTCATTGGTTAAGGATAAAGGGGGGGTTAGTCCACCCCCTTAATTTAGATAAATGGGTTTTTCATGCAGGATTATTCGATTTGCTCCAAATTTGGTATACATGTTTATTATGTTAAGGAGCTTCCCTGATTAGTTTTGGGGATTCATTGGTTAAGGATAAAGGTGACTAATCCCCCTTCACTTATTTTTTGAGGGGCATTATTCTTTAAAATAAGAGTATAATATACAATTAGTGCAAAGAGCCTGTGAGCTCAATACCATCAGTTTAGCTGGGCACTTTTCTTTTTTATTACACTCTTTTATTGCACTCAACCTGGTTTTCGTATGCGAAGATGAAATTTCGTAATCGATTTTCAACCTTCTTCTGATAGGCTAGACAGGTTTGGCGAACCTATGGCACGCGGGAAGATATTTTTGGTACGCCGTTTATTGAAGTTTTAAATCAAAATTCAGTAAAATTCCTAAAATTCTGCACCTTTTTAGTCTTTTTTTTTATTAATACGCGAGCTGCATTGAAAATAGCTTTATTTTCTAAAATAGGTACTTGTGTTCTTGTTATATCACTGAACTTGCCGCTTAGAAATATTTTACCCTTCCCAACTCCCTATTTCCTCGATTTCGCTATAATGGCACCTATGATTCGCATAGAAAGAGAGAAATCTAGCAAATCAAATTGTTCTTTGCTGTAATATTTCTGCATAATTTAACGCGTTTCGACCTGCACATGAGGCTTTAGTTAACTTTTTCTAGAATTTGATAATTGATCTTTAATTTGTTAAATTGGCAAAAGTATTAATAAAACTAAAAAAGCATGACTTTTGTCATAAGTTATGAAAAAGAAAATAATTTGATTGCAAAAAACATTTGTAAAATGAAAAAAAAAAACCATAATTATATTTTCTATAATTATTTCTACATTGCGTATATGTTGGTATTACCCGCATATATGTTAACTATATTTATAATAATCTAATAATGATATAATTTTGACACTAGTATTTATTATTATTAAAATTAAACTAACTTATAATTCACTATTCAATTAATTCGCTATTTTTTTACGGGAATGAGACGTGGAGAGGGGGGAAGGGGGGCGTTGTTGGCACGCCATGTTGAGTTGAATTTTTTTTTTAAATATTGACAAGCGGATCTAAAAAGGTTCGCCGACCCTGGGCTAGAATTATAAAAATTACGCTCACACACTGAAAAAAAAAATGAAGTACAGTAGAGCGGCGATTATCCGGACAAGTCGGGACCGATCCGTGTTCGGATAAGCAAAAGTTCGGATAAATAGACAGACAATTTAAGGGATGTTCCTGACTGTACTAAAACTGTCACACTTTATCCAAGCTTAGGACTGGCAAAACCAATTAGTGCTAGCGTGTTAAAAAACTGTTGTTTTTTTTGTTTACTTTTTATCATTTAAAATTTTCTTTTTCTCTTTTTATCATTTTCTGAATGCCAGAGATTTGTTGCTTGTTTTAAAGAAGACGTTCTTTCCAATGCTGCCATATCTCGAATTCTTCTAAAATACGTTAGTTGAATAGGATCAGAGTTCTTCTGCCGTTCGAGCCATTTCATAGCTTTTTCCAAACATTCAAAGGCTTCTTTATTTGATGGACCTGGGTCATTTTCAGAGCATTCGCTTTCACTTCTACAATTTCTTTTTCATCTAAAGTCTCATCCACAATCTCATCATTATTAAAAATTTTTTTTGAAAGAAATAGGCTATTCGGATAAATGGACGAGTTCGGTTAAAAAAATTTTTTTTGAGAGAAATAGGCTGTTCGGATAAATGGTAGAGTTCGGTTTAAAAAAAAAAAATTGAGAGAAATAGGCTATTCGGATAAATGGAAGAGTTCGGTTTAAAAAAATTTTTTTGAAAGAAATAGGCTATTCGGATAAATGGAAGAGTTCGGTTTAAAAATTTTTTTTTGAGAGAAATAGGCTGTTCGGATAAATGGTAGAGTTCGGTTTAAAAAAATTTTTTTGAGAGAAATAGGCTATTCGGATAAATGGAAGAGTTCGGTTTAAAAAATTTTTTTTGAAAGAAATAGGCTGTTCGGATAAATGGACGAGTTCGGTTAAAAAAAATTTTTTTGAGAGAAATAGGCTGTTCGGATAAATAGTAGAGTTCGGTTTAAAAAAAAAATTGAGAGAAATAGGCTATTCGGATAAATGGAAGAGTTCGGTTAAAAAAATTTTTTTTGAAAGAAATAGGCTATTCGGATAAATGGTACAGTTCGGTTTAAAAATTTTTTTTTTGAGAGAAATAGGCTGATCGGATAAATGGTAGAGTTCGGTTTAAAAAAAATTTTTTGAGAGAAATAGGCTATTCGGATAAATGGAACAGTTCGGTTTAAAATTTTTTTTTAAAGAAATAGGCTATTCGGATAAATGGAAGAGTTCGGTTAAAAAAATTTTTTTTGAAAGAAATAGTCTATTCGGATAAATGGAAGAGTTCGGTTTAAAAAAAAATTTTTGAGAGAAATAGGCTGTTCGGATAAATGGAAGAGTTCGGTTAAAAAAATTTTTTTGAAAGAAATAGGCTATTCGGATAAATGGAAGAGTTCGGTTTAAAAAATTTTTTTTGAGAGAAATAGGCTGTTCGGATAAATAGTAGAGTTCGGTTTAAAAAAAAATTTTTGAGAGAAATAGGCTATTCGGATAAATGGAAGAGTTCGGTTTAAAAAAATTTTTTTGAGAGAAATAGGCTGTTCGGATAAATGGTAGAGTTCGGTTTAAAAAAAAAATTGAGAGAAATAGGCTATTCGGATAAATGGAAGAGTTCGGTTAAAAAAATTTTTTTTGAGAGAAATAGGTTGTTCGGATAAATGGTAGAGTTCGGTTTAAAAAAAATTTTTTTTGAGAGAAATAGGTTGTTCGGGTAAATGGAAGAGTTCGGTTAAAAAAATTTTTTTTGAAAGAAATAGTCTATTCAGATAAATGGAAGAGTTCGGTTTAAAAAATTTTTTTTGAGAGAAATAGGCTGTTCGGATAAATGGAAGGGTTCGGTTAAAAAAATTTTTTTTGAAAGAAATAGGCTATTCGGATAAATGGAAGAGTTCGGTTTAAAAAAAATTTTTTTGAGAGAAATAGGCTGTTCGGATAAATGGTAGAGTTCGGTTAAAAAAAAAATGAGAGAAATAGGCTATTCGGATAAATGGAAGAGGTCGGTTTAAAAAATTTTTTTTGAAAGAAATAGGCTATTCGGATAAATGGAAGAGTTCGGTTTAAAAATTTTTTTTTGAGAGAAATAGGCTGTTCGGATAAATGGTAGAGTTCGGTTTAAAAAAATTTTTTTGAGAGAAATAGGCTATTCGGATAAATGGAAGAGTTCGGTTTAAAAAATTTTTTTTGAAAGAAATAGGCTATTCTGATAAATGGAAGAGTTCGGTTAAAAAAAATTTTTTTGAAAGAAATAGTCTATTCGGATAAATGGAAGAGTTCGGTTAAAAAATTTTTTTTTGAGAGAAATAGGCTGTTCGGATAAATGGTAGAGTTCGGTTATTTATTTATTTATTTATTTATTTTTTGAGAGAAATAGGCTGTTCGGATAATTGGAGTTCCAATAATCGGCTCTCTACTGTACTCAAAATTGAGTAAATCGATGTACTCATATCGAATTGAGTATTATTTGGATCAAAAATGAGCTTATATTTTTTCAATTTTGAACCGTCGCATGTTCTCAAACCGAAACGAAACCATAATTTTATACTTTGTATTAGATTATTTCTTTCATAGCGCCATAAAAGATGTTCATTAATATATATATTGAATTATGCACAGTATTTTAAAATAATTTAAAAGAGCTTAAAAACAACTAGCTGACCCGCCCAGCGTTGCCTGTGCGCTGTCATTGAAAAATATATCAGTGGAGTGGACTTCATAAAAAAAAGACTGAATAATATTTATTTATACTAAAAATAATATACGCACCACGTTAGCGCGATTTTTTTCTGATGCCAATTTGGCGAAAACCTCGTTTTCGAATGCTAGTTATATATATTTTTAAAAAGGGAATAACAATAGATAAAAAAAAGTTTAATTAATAACTATAGAACAAAACAATTTATGTAATTTTAGAAAAGAAACAAAAAGTAAATAAACAATTTATTAATAAATAAACAACAACATCCGGGTTACCATATCAAGCAAAATAAAGACACTATGGCCCCAGTTAAGCATCTGACATTGGCGTCAGAAAAAAATCGCGCCAACGTGGTGCGTATATGACATCTGTGCCCTAAAAACTTGTAAAAAAAATAAATAAATAAGAGCTAAAATTTCAAAAGTATAACAATTACGTTTAAAAAATGAAACGGTCAGGGAAAATTATTACACTTACTTTTAAAGGATGAAAAGGTCAGGGAAGTTCTTTCGGTTGAACCTAACTGGCATATTGGTATAAGATCGAGACTTGACATATTAGGCAAATTAAGATTTGTGAAATGCTAATGTGATGCATTTTATAAAACTTCATTATAAACACAATTAAATATATCTGAAGTAGGAAAAACAACAATTATAGAGTAGTGTTCGTGCATGCGACGGTTATTAAGCTTATTTTGGTGATCGTTTATGCTCTGTGTTTGACGGCGTTCTCGATCCAATCTATTTCGATTTTCTCTTCTTAATTCGGCTTCTTCTTCACTTTCAAGCATTTGCCGAGATCTTTTACGGGCATTTATAATGATATTTTGAAGCTTCATAATTGCAGCGAAAGAGCAAAACGCAAATAAACCCGATTTACCTCGTCTTTCCAAAAGACTTTTACACAATAACCAATGAGATGCGTTTCATTTCGGCGTCGCCATTAAACAATTGACAAATAATCGCGATTTCTGTGACCCGTACGATAGCGTAATATATATAGATAGATAGATAGATGCTCTTGTCATAAAAATATTTTATTCGGTTATCTTGATAATAATTTTGCTATTTTTCCTTAAAAAATAATCAGTTAGATGTTTCTTGTAAATAAATTTGAGCGGAAAATAAATATCAATACATTTTTATTTTAATCTGTAGTAAACAGGAGTTCAAGGGGTGCACAGTGGGACGTTTTGACGATCTATGTGGACAAAATTATTTCGTTGAAGTTTAAATAGTTTTTGCTGTGTTTTTTAATGCATCACTAATAAAATACTCAAACAGTGATAAATATTCGGTTATATAACAACAAAGTCTTAAAATAAAAATACAGGTTGCCCACTAAAATCCGTTCCCACCCTCTTAACTGCCAAACGACTGCATCTATATTTATAAATGTAGTGTCTAGGTATAGTAAAGAGGCTATGCGCTACTAGATGAGATCGCTTACAGCGCCATCTGGTACAAAATGGCGGCATTAGCGTTCCTATCGCGAAAACGGTTCGAAATAGGGTATAAAAGTGAATGACGACACTTTGTGAACATGAATGCTAAATGAATCTCGTTCTGAATATCAGTCTCGTTTTCGAGATAGGAATACTAACTCAGCTGTTTTGCACCAGGTGGCGCTGGAAGTAGTCTCATCTGGTAGCGCATAGCCACTTTACTATACCTAGACACAACTTTTATGACTATAACTGCAACCATTCGGCAATTAAGAGCATGGGAAAGACTTTAGTGAGCACCCTGTATAATGCATTGCAAATAATGCGTTAAAATACTTATTTTGCAATTAAGTAAAAAACAATTTAATACACACATGTAAGTTAATATTCATTTCTTTTTTGTATTTTTGTCTACTCGGAATTAATTGCTCGAGAAATTTGTGTAGTCATCCTGAAAAATAAAATTTTTTAAATAAAATCATATTACAAAAAACTTTAATGTTTTGTGGTACCCTGTAAAACATATAAATGCTACCAAAATTATTTTTGGTTGAAAAAATGCTGTTGTATGAATAAATAACCTGTATAAATTTTATTCAATTTGAAATAAAAATTCTGCATATAGACGATAGTCTCCGAAATTTTTATGTGCCCCTGTAAAAGAAATACAACTACTGCGTACTTTGTTTTCAAATTAAAAAAAAATGCTATTGTGTATCTCAATAACCTATAGCAATTTTGTTGAAATTTAATTAAAATTTCTGCTTTTAGCAACAATCTTTCCGCGATCTTTTGTGTGGCCTTGTAAAAAATGCACAATTTATACTTTCGTCAAATTATAATTTAATAGTATTATCATCGGAAATACACATGTAGGCAATGTTTCAGTTCAATCAGATAATTGAAAGTGGTTTTAAATATCTTGCAAGATTTGAACTGATCTTTTATGTGGCCCTGTAAAAAAAAAGCGTAACTGCTGCATTCCATAAATTATAATAATATTGCATTGTAGAGGTCTGCACGGGTCGGAATTTCCAGGCCCGGGCCCGGCCCGAACGAAAGCTATTTTGGCCCGGTGTAAAAATTAAAAGTTCGGCCCGTTTACATTTTTACACTTCTTGGCCCGGCCCGTACAAAAATCAGTTGAAACAGGCCCGGCCCAGCCAGATTCCATTTCTACAAAAAATTCCGTTTTTTCTCGACATACAATTAAGATTCTTTTAATGAATACTACATACATATTTATGGGAACATTTTACAGTATATTTTAGATTACTATGTGTTCGCAAAACAGAAAACACACAATAGTAAAATTAATGATTACTTATAGTCTTTTAGTCATCGTCTCTGCAGACGTTTCAAAATTCAAATACAGATTTATTAAAAAATTAATATTACATAAATATACAGATAATAAATAAATATACAGATTTATTAATAAATTAATTAGTTAGAATAAAGGGTTAAAAACTTGATAACTTTTGAAGCTATATAATAAAAAATAGATTTGTGAAAATATTTCTCTCATTTTTAAGGCTTTTCTCATATCTAAAGGAGCTACATTCTGACACATTTATGAATTCATTTCTTTTTGAAAACGCGTAAGATTGGCAGGTATTCTTATTCGGAAATTATGTAAATGCAGTTTTTTCCGTTAGATAAAAGCAATACATCTTTCAGAAAATACTGCCAAAGTTAACGTTATGAATTTATTTTCCGTAAGCGATAGCACAGGAAAGGAGAAAAACCTACAGTCACTTGACAAGAATCTCTGTTATCTCTAAGTAATTTATCAAATATGGAAAAAGGTATTCGATTCCAAATGATTTCAATAGTGAGGCCTGCCAATTTCATGCCTTTACAGTTAAAAATGAGACAGAAAATGTGTCTGAAAGTTTCGAATTGTTGAGCAGTGAATATGAGAACCACCTTACGGTATATTTTCAAAGGTACTGTTAACATAAGCTCCCCATCGCTATTAATACTTTTACAAAACATAATGCCTGCCCTGTACATCCTGAGAATGATTAAGACCCATTCCGTCCCGGCACAATTATGTAGAAAAAAAAAACGCAAGCCTGATCTCGGCCCGGCACGAGTCGGCTGAAAAAATTAAACCCGGGATCAGACATTATATAGCTGTTCGATGCCTTATCTCTACGATGGACATGTTACATTTCTGTATTGATATTGGTAAACTCCATCGGCTCGTGACGCACATTTATACTTCTCGAGAAAATCCTGTTAATTGAAAATGGCTCATATTTTATCTGCTTCACTGAAACTTTTATATCGGGCCGATAGACCCGCTTAATTTTTTTATCGGCCCGGCCCGACCCGTTTGAAAGTTCGCCTTCATTCCGCCGGCCCGGCCCGGGCCCGTGCAGACCTCTATTGCATTGTCATCAGAACTATATATCCTGAGCAAAGTTTCAGCTCAATCAGATTATTGAAATTGGTTTAAAATTAACTTGCAAGTTTAAATCTAAATTTTTGTGAAGCTCTGTAGAAACAGTATTCTAAACAAACTTCTACGTTCTTTAAATTATAATAATATTGTACTGTCATTCAAATTACACATGTTTCCATTGTTTCGGCTCAATCGGATAATTAAAAGTGGTTTAAATTTGACTAGCAAGTTTTGAACCAAACATACATACATGCATTGCAAGTTAATATGATGCTTGTTTATTAATAAAAACTTAATGATCTGCAGGAGTTTTTTTAATTTTCCAATACTTTAGGAATGGCACTTTGATTAAAAAAAATGCTTATTGCTGAATAATGCTGAATAATATGTTAAAAGTCAAGATGAAATTTGTAAACAGCACCAAGGATCATCCAGAATTACAACCTTTGAAAAAAATGGTTAAGAGGGTTTAATATCGCTTATTTTCAAACAAAAAATGGGTTAAATCTGACCTTGACAAATCTGTGACATATGTTCAGCAAACACATGCTTTCAAATAAAACAGAATAGTCACGACGTGCTTTCAAACTTAAATGAAGCTAGTGCAACTTTTGAAACTCCCTCAAACCAACTGCGCAAATGGCTTCTTTACGGTCATAATTAATCGACACCTCTGCTTTTTTAGACAAAACTCGTATGGATCTCGAAAATACAAACATTCAGCTACGAGTATACGCGGTTTTGCCAAATTCCGAGATAATCGGAAAAATGAATTTTGTCCACCTAGATCATCAAAACGCCCCACTGTACATAACGGTTCATATTTGAATACATCCATGGAATAAAAAATAATTACATTTGTTTCTCATTTTTGAGTACATTTGGATCGGAGCTATTTTGACTATGTGACGTATTTAAAATTGAGCACTTTTTCTTCAAGAGTTTTGAATTCCGATGACAATACAATATTTTAATATTTTCGAACTGAATTATAAATTAATATTTTAATTTTAAGGTATCTTTCCGTTAGCTCACCACAGGTGACAAATCGCTCCATATTTACACTTTATTTGCAATACCGTATATGCCATGGTAAATTTCAATAGCGTATTTCAATTATATGGTAATCTGAGTACATTTACGAAAGTTAGAGCATGGCCAGACAGACAGTGATGACAGGGATGACGGCCACCCAGCTTTCGCTTTAGAGTATAAGTGCATTCCCGGGGGGAGACAACGGCCAGACAGACAAACATAATTCATAAATACTTTTCAACTATGTTGGAAAATTGTTTGAAACAGAAAGGTGCCTTCATTCGCTCTGTGTGGAGTAAATACTAATATGTGAAAATCAGTTTTAAATTTCCAAATTATTATTTTTAAGTATGAAATAATTGAGTTATCAAATTTATTAGCCTCCCGGTATGCTATTTCTTTCTCACAGCAAATAAAGTGTCGTCTCCGAAAAATAACGCTCCGTTGTATAAGCCAGCCGTAAAATAAAGCAGATGTATCATTGTACTGTTAAATACTCAACTGCAATTTTTTTAACTTCTAAGCATCGCACATGTTCAATTTTTATACCATCGTATTCGAAAAAAAAAGTACTTTTAAATGCAATTTGTTTGAAAACTGCATTTCCATTCATTTTTGAGATATTAATTTTTTTGTAGTTTTTTGCGTCATTTGTTTAATTTTGGCAACTCAAGTACTGCATTTCTGTAGAAAATAAAAGAAAAATGGTTTTAAAATAGCAATTATATCTTCTTGTTATCATTTTCCCAAAACAACTGAAAAAAATGCACTTAAAATATATGTTATTTTGAAAAAATATAAATCAACGATTCCTGATAAAACATGGAGCTATTATAAACTATATTTAATTTTAATTAATATTACAAACACATGAAGGCACATGAATCATTAGATAGCCGATTTATTTTTTCTTTTTGTCGAGTTTCTTGAACGACGATTTCTCTTTTTTTGGATGTGTGTTTTATTCAGCGGTAGTGACGTCCTATGCTTACTTTACTGTAGATGTTGTTTAAGACTGGATTGAAAATGAGGAATTCTTCAGCGGATACGAATGACGTCATTTTATATAAAATAAAAGCGTGTGTTTTAAGTCTTAATACGAAAATATGTTTTGTACTATCTATCTATCTATCTATATATATATATATATATATACATACATATATATTTTTTCATCGGGGGGCGAAACTCAATTCTGGAAAAGCAGAATTCCTGCTTTCTAGTTCTATTTTTCATTCAACTCAACTCGCTTTTAACACTTTCCGACACAGTTCAAAAGCATTTATGCTCCTGCCTGAAAAGTGTAATCTCCTGCCTCTACCGAACAACGGAAAAGCAGTTCTATTGCATAGTAGCTACATTATAGTAGTTATATTGCATAAGAGCACCTGCAAATCTTATACGTTTGCGGACAAAGATGATTTAAAAAATGTCAGAAAGGCGCCAGTTTGAATTTGAGAACAGTCTTACGACGTTTTATAGCAGTTATTACATACTAGCCGCCTCTGGCGACCAGTTTGGTCTCCCTTAAAAGTATGCTAAACATTGCATCATGTTACTTTCATTCTTAAACTAATTGACTTGCTCATTCCTTCCCCCGAGCCCAAAGATTCTGATAGAGAAACCAAGAATTCTTTGCGATTTTGATAATATTTCATACATTTTTGTTGTTATGCGTACTTCGTCTTTTTTGACAAATACCATTTAATTTCCGTAGCTGTAAAAATGAGTGAAATTTCAAGTGTTTAAACTGAGATTTGTTCATAAATTATCTAAATTAAACTTATTTTATTTAAACATGCTGTTACTTCAATGCCATTTTTTAGTATTAATAAATTTATTTAAATTTTGCAAATCATGCATTTATAAATTTTTTTCACTACTTAATAACTAAATAATGAATATATATACTTTTGCTTTTATAGATTTGATTTCTGAGTTCATAAATATGACAATATAGTAACGTAACTAAGAGAAATAGTAAAATAAAACCCTCGTGAATGCAAGCCGTTAACAAACAATAGCGCCACCAATTTATCTACTATGACGTCATAAGAATGTTGTCCATTCATTGTTGCGGAATCTGCTTTGCGAATGATTACCACCATGGTCTAATATTTACTATTGTTTATGATGAATGAATTTCTTGTGTTTGTTTACTTTATGAAGTGAAATAGAAAGATGTCAACTTAATTTCAATTGAAATTATCTTGGAATATATATTTATTTGAATGTAAATTAGAGACGATACTTTGATATTGAAATGAAATATTTAAGTTTGTGTTATTATTATTACGATTAGGGGCTTTGGCATTATTTTTTTTAAAGCTTGGCGCAATTCGGGCTTCAGAATGTGAAATACGTTGATAAAATATATAAATAGCTATGAAAACAAACCTGGTGAACTTTTATTTTTATTTACGTACAGAACCATTTATTCGGAATGCTTGGGGTCAGATGTATTCCGGATAACTGGTTTTTCCGTTTAACTGGTTGTGCATTAAAGCAGTATCTATTTGACAAGTTTTGTGGAATATGCATGGTTGTGGCATTATTTCTGATTTTAAATTATTAGATTATTAGGATTAAAAATCAATGCAAGGAAGATCAAAGGTTAACCTGAGTTTAAAAGAAGGTAATTTATGGGAATCCTTTAGGAACAAAAATTCTTTTGTTTCCTCTGCATAAAAATTAAAACATCTAAAATACAACTAAATATATTTTCTTTTCAAATACTAGATGTTGTCATCAAATTATACAATTGTTTCAAGCAAAGCCTATGTCAAACTGGCAGCGTATGACACCTTTTTCTGCAAAGATTCTGAAATCAGTCTATCAGATATATCATTCCGGATAACTGGTTTTCCGGTTAACTGGTTTCCGGATAAATGGTTCCATACTGTATATGTATTTAATTTGTATTTATTTGCATATAAACCTTTTATTTATACATATTATACAATATTTGTTTACATGGAAATTACTTCTGTTTCTATATAAAAATAGATTATTGGCTTCTTTAGATTAAATAAATTGTATACATATGGAAAAAATTGCTTATGCATATGAAATAGGATGTAGATTGCCGTAAAATACGATGCCAGTTTATTTTTTCTCGCCAAGAACCTATTTATTTATTTATTTATTTATTTATTGTATTTTAAATGAGGTAAATGAAATATGTGTATTTTAAATGAAATGAGTGGCAGGTTTATATTTTTAATGAAATGAGGGCGATGGAAGAATATTTGGCGTTTTTTATCACCTGCGCCCGACTAACATAAAAGTACTGAAATGTCCGTTTGGCATAAAAAGTGAAGCGGTCAGCCGGAACTATTGATGACAGTCACATGACTTCGGCGTTTCTTTTAAGTTCTTGGCGTTTCTTTTAATAATTTTAATTCTGTATTTTTAGTTAATAACTCTTCTGTGACGTACAATCGGCAAAAAAAGAGAAGAACACAGTCATACCTTTTAATCTCTAGATTTAATCGCAAAAAGAAAAACAAGAAAGAAAAAATCATGCGTTCAGCATAGATTATGAAACACTTTTCAACACATTCAGGATAATGTAACAAAACTGCGCGTTTAAAAAATTATAATATTAAGTCTAATTCAGCCATATGGAACCACATGACACGTTTTAAAACCCAATTTCAGCTGTTCTCATCTACAATCGGAAAATTATCTGAATTGTTTCAGCAGCTCTGTGTATGATTTATAGATTTGAATCTATTAACTACATGCATGCCAAAATTTTGTTCACTGAAGAAGTACATAATACTTCAATTGAAAATTCCCCTTCAGCAAGTTCCTCTAATAACGAGAATGGTACCTGAATAATTTTGTGCAGCCCTGTATATGAGGTATATGATTGATATATAACGAGTAACGTGCAAAAGATTATCTAAATTTAAAAGCGCATACCGAATTTGAAACTGCACACTCCAGCAATTATTACTCAAAGACAATTCTGTAACCGATTTCTTTTGTGTGCCCCTGTAAATGAATAAAAAATGCTATGGATGCCATTTTCTAACGTGATCGTAGTGAAATTTAGTGATTTATATCAGTTTCAATACATTTGAAACAGCGTAATGTCATTAAAATACTCTGCAAACTATTTTTCACCATGTACCATAATTTAATGGAATTATTTTGGGTAGCCCTGTAAATGAAATATTAATCTCACATACTTCATACGCAATACCAAACAGGGTTAGGTGACCCTAAATATGGATTATCAATTGCATGAAAATCCGAGTATATTTACGAGATTTAGAGCGTGGAAAGACGGCCATACGGACAGACGGCCAGACAAACCGAATGCATAAACACTTTTCAACTTTGTTGGAAAGTGTTAAAAAGCAAAAACGGAAATAGCCTTTCGACTGGAAATTGTGTATTTTTTCAATTTATATTTAAAAAAATTAAGCTTAGGTGGTCGTATTTCTATTGAAATTGTACCAAATTCCGAATATTTCTACAGGAGCACCTAAATTTGACATCATATTTGGCTATTGCGGTTCATTTTACTTTAGGATACCGAACGGAAAGTCAAGTTTAGGCAACGAAAAGTCAGTTCGTTCAAATAGTTTAGGGATTACGAAGGTATAATGTTTGGAACTCTTAATGTTAAATTGGTTTGTACCGACAATACTGGTTGCAATGCGGCTAGTTTTTTAACCATAACTCAAAAACAACTTGCCGAAGCTGCAATTTTGAATTTGAAGCTTTTAGAAATCGATTTGTAAGGTTAGTTGGGGCAACTGGGCCATGATTTTACAATGTGACTCTGGAGCTTCTGACAATTCAGCTTCAAAAAGTTAATGTTCATTAGAATTAAAGTCCGAACTTCTGTAAATATGTTCAGATAGCTTCCGTCTATCAGATAGAAATGCTCAAAATTACATTTTAATATTTTAAAATATAAAAATATGCATATTTCATTTTTCTTTCCTCATGGGTCCAGTTGCCCCATATAAATGGGGTAAGTGGGCCAGGGGGGTCTATGTTCCACACGCGTTTATTTTTTTTTTTCATATGGGATATCAGGTCCTGTTTGAAAAAGTGTAAACAACTTAAAAAAATTTAAACCAGGCAGATCATGTAAATTATATGTCAATAAACAGCGTTGTAAGGGAAACCTTTGCTGTCAATGTATCTAAAAGAAGCGCTAAAAGTGAAAATATTAGATTTATTTATACCAAAAACATAAAAATTAAATAAGTACATATGTACTTTAGTATAGGTAATAAGTATAAAAATCACATGGGTATTTTAAGGAAAAAATAGCAAGGTAAATCTATGAACAAACGGCTATATGTAAGTACTTAAGTACTTTATCTGTATCCAGGGCTCGCATTATATAGGGAAAATTTTATTGTTCCTACCAGAACCCTTAATGAGTTACCTTCATGATCATTTTATTTAACATATTCTAAAGAAAGGTGCCATGTAGATATTATTTTCAAAATAGTGGTAGGAATAATAAAAGTTTCCCTTTAGAATACGACCCCTGCATATCGTACAATTTCAAGGTTTGCCTATCTCGCTTTCAGGGGCAATGTACTTGCATTCGTAAAATGTTGAAATAATTTAACGACACCAGTATTTACAAGAGAATCTATTTGAAAACAAGTAAAAGTACATTTTCGCGCACTTAATAAAGTTGAAATTTTCATTATAAAATTCCGATGCCAATGTGGCAGTTAGGAATTAATTTTATGTGATATCATAACGGCATCACCGCCTCTCAAGGGTTCAAGAAATTTGGTTTGATACCACTCAATATGCTTTTTTAAAATTTTTATTACTTAATTTTAATATGGTATTCTATAATTTTCTTTATTATGAGCAAAAAACAGTGGAGAAATTTACTTCCCGTAGTAAGAGAAACTAAAAAAAAAAAAAAAAAAAAAAAATTATAACTATTGGGGTAACTGGATTCAGCATGGTCCAGTTACCCCGGATACATGCCCCAGTTACCCCATTATTGAAAAATTTATGGGGTAACTGGGACACAGGGCTTACATTTGAAACTTGAAGTAAATATGTATAGGTACCTAATAATATTAATGTAGTTATAGGTCTAATCTTTTTTAAAAAAAGGTTGTTTAATAAAAGTACTTACCGTATTTTAATAAAAAGTCGTGGAAGTTCAGCCAAACGGACGTTGTTTTTAAAAAAGAAACCTAAATTTTTGACAACCTATCACAGCAAAGTGAGAGTTATGACTGAGTTGACACACGTTGTTTTAGGAAGTAGAGATTAAGGGGCATTGTTCACAAAAGCTAAAATTTAAAAAACATCAACAGTTTTTTATAAAATAGCCTATGGCCCAGTTACCTCGTGGGTCCAGTTACCCCAACTAACCTTACTAAAAAATGTATAGGTTACAGTTTATTTTCTTCTAAAATTGATTTAAAGAAATATATTTTTTTCTAAAATATTATGGAATGTAACCTATTAAATTTTAGTACAAATAGATTTCTAGAAGCTTTGAACATTTGAAAATCAGCTTATATAAAATGTTTAAGCAAAAAAATGTCGCTGCCATCTGGTCTTTTATAACGTCCTGAAGAAAAGTTTTACTTTAGATGCTGTAAGAAAATCGTTTTCCAAATTCCGTTTTTAATATATCGTTTTAAATGTGACGTCATTTTCAGCATTTAATGCTTTTCGCACGTAGTTATCTTAAATTTTTTCTTTTTAACACTTTCCAACATAGTTGAAAAGTGTTTATGAATTCGGTTTGTTTGTCCGCCTGACCATCTGTCCACGCTCTACGGATTTTCATGCAATTGGTATACATTACTGCTGTTTACCATGGCCTGTTCGATTTGAATATAAAGTGAGTAGCATTTATAGTTCATTTACAGGGCCCTCAAAAGAATTCCGTTACATTAGGGTCAATGGGGAAAAATCGTTTGCAGTTTATTTTAATGACATTACACTATTTCAAAAAGTATTGAAATTGATATAAATCACTGAATTTTACCGCAAGATGATTTCTATGGTATAGGGCGTTCATAGCATTTATCGTTCATTTATAGGGACACACAAAAGAAATCGGTTACAGTACTGTCTTTGAGCATTTTTGCTGGAAGTGCGTTTTCAATTTTGGTATGCGCTTTTAAATGTAACTGATTTTTCGCATGTGACTCGCTGTGTATAAATTCTATACCTCGTATACAGGGCTGCACAAAAGATTTCACGTACCATTCTCCTTATAAGCGGAAATTACTGAAGGGGAATTTTCAACTGTGATATGCATTTCCCAACTGAACAAAATTTTTGCATGCATGTAGTTTATAGATTCAAATCTATGTGTATATATCATATACAGGGTTGCTCAAAGAATTCGGATAACTTTCCGACTGTAGATGGAATTGCTGAAATTGGGTTTTCAAATTTGTTATGCTTTCCAAATGTTTCAATAAATACGCTATTTCATCTGACGCTGCAGTTTTGTTACATTACACTGAATGTGTTGGAAAGTGCTTCATAACCTATGCTTGACGGATGATTTTTTCCTTTTTTTTTTTTCTAACAGTCACTCGTAAATGTACAAATTTTTCAATTTAAAAGTGTTTGCAAATAATTTTATTTGGACTTTCTGAAGTCTAGCGACCGTAGATAACAAGGGCTGTTTCAAATTATGAATTAGACCTCTATTCAGATAATGAAATTTTGAACAAAAAGTTGGGGGAAAAGGTTAAACAATTAGAGAAATATAAAATTCACATTAGACACAACAATCTAATCATGGATATGTCTTCAAATGATGTTTACATTGCTGTGAATAGTTTTTGATCTTATAAAACATACGAAACTCAACTGTCTTTATCATTTTCAACATAAAATGGCGCTTAAAATATTTTTTTTAATTCAAAAACTGTCTTCTACGACGTTTTTATCATACATTTCTATATAAAACTACCATTTTCATGTTTTTATATGCAATACCTTTTTATATATAAGCCGAGAAAAAGCACTAGTCACAATAAATCCGAGCCCCCACCAGGGGCCGACAGGTTCTGCTCTCGAAACTGGTAGACGGGAGGTGCTGGGTTCGAACCCAATCGCGCCCATCGGCCTAATTGTTCTGAGTTTTCTGTGGTTTCTTCGAAGTTTGAATTTCCTTGCGTAAATACGGGTTAGGTTCCCTTAGAAAGATTCCCACGGAGGGCAGCCCCCCCTCCCCTTAGGGCCTATATCCCTCGTGTTGATAATTGGCCGTCATAAACACAACCAACCACAATAAATCCAATTACGGCAGCAGCAGCATTTATCCCTTCCTTTTTAGAACAGAGAGAAACTTTTCTTCTGTATTTGCTTTTCTTAATTTTTTCATTAGCTTCTCCAACTAAAACATTTCTTTAACCTCCCTTATCGTAATAAAAGGAAATGTTTGATTCAAATGGAAAGTGTCCGACCCTCCCCCTCAACAAATTATGGATACACAAAGGATATCATGCGCAGTTGAATTTTCAGCGTCCCCTTATAAATATTTTAACCTCTAGAATAACCTGTTTCATATAAAGACATATTTCGCGAAAGAACTTTTATGACAATTATCTTCAAAATGACCAGCAAAAGTAATTTTTCCTGCTCGCGTCAACGTATCATTTACTTTTGTATTTCTAAAGAGGCAGGGGAGGGGATTTGAAAGCTTGTAAAAGCATTTTTCCTTTTATTCAAAGGTCGCCATGAAATTTGAAAATGAAATTACGCAGATCTCTGATTTCGTCAGTCAGGCTTGACAAGAAGTGTGTGAGTCTTTGTTAAGGTTAAATCTTCAAATGTTGAGGAAAGAATTGTGGATAGCGTTATTAACCAAACGTTTTTCTTCAAAGGAGCCAATTAAATAAATTGACTTCTTTATTCTCGGTATACATCAATTTTGGTTTAAATAAGAAATACTTATGTAAAATGAATTTCATCATTTTCTGTCCTTCTCTTTTAACACTTTCCAACATAATTGAAAAGTATTTATGAACTAGCCGCCCTTGGCGACCAGTTTGGTCTCTTTTAAAATTTATGTTTGAGAAAGCATGTTAAGAATTGTATCATGTTACTTTTACTCATAATTTAATTTACTTGGACTCCCATAAATATAATTAATATAATCCCTTAAACTAATATTAGTTTTTGTTGCATTAAAATATCTCAATTTGTTGATTTTCTGTAAGCAAGTAAACCCTATTGGTTTACAATAGAAGTCTATAGGAATTTGGCGAAATATTAGAGATATCGCCAAGTTGGCGTCCCATTTGGCGACAAAATTGGCGGCATTTGGTGAAAGAACAGGTTCCCCCCTATGGTAACCCCCCTTATAGGTATGGATATGCATTAAATGCTGTTCAATAACCAATGAGATGCGTTTCAATGGGGCGTTGCCATTAAACATTTAAAAAATGATCGCGATTACTGTGCCATGTACGATAGCGTAATATATATATGGGGCATTCTCACAATCTTTTGACTTTTGGGGAAAAAAATCTGGCGAAATTAAACTTGCTAAAATAACATTTTAATCTGATAGACGAATGCCTTAATGATTCAAAATAAAAAAAAAATGGTCAGCAGCGAAAAAATTTTTATTTGACTGAGGTTTAAGTTAAACTTGCGAATTTAATTTTCCTTACCACTTTACCTCTATAACTTTTTATTTTCTTCTAAGTTTTTACTTATAATGAATTTGCATAGTACCCGCAGGACATTCAAATAAGATATAATAAAAATGTAGTACTTTTAATACAGAATTTTTGTATAACATTGTCTTAAAGGGGTGTTACAGATGGGACAGTAAGGTAAAAAAAGGGGATGGTATAGGAAAAAAGGGACGGTAAGGATGGAAAGGTAAGGAAAATTACCACCTATTTTTAGGAAGATCATGTTAAGACTAAGTGATAGCCACAATGTTCATTTATTTTTAGAAATAGTTGTTAACATTGGATTAGATTAATTTTTTTTTTTAATTTACCTAGAAAAGTGCAGGAATAAACCTTGGGGACGGTAAGACTACCCATAAAGGCACGATCTTGAAATTGATATTTAAATGCTGATTTAAATTCTGCAGTAAATTTCCGGTCAAAGAATTTTAGACATTCTTTCTCTAGCATACTTCTGCATGAGAAAAAACTTGAAAAAAATTATGTGGCTGCATCTGAAGTGATTTTCTGTATAAGTTTAGCAAGAGGGACGGTAAGGATGAAAAACCCAGGGACAGACTTCAAAAAATAATATCAACCGTAAAAATGCGTGCAGGTTAATTTTTTGCTAACATATTTATATAAAACAATTGTCCCAGTTTCGGAAAAAAATTACATCGAATTACTTTTATTGAAACAATTTTATACAGACATCTCCAAACTTAAAAATCAGCATCAGGGACACGGGACGGTAGATGAGTTTTCCTGGTATTTGGACCCCCAACATCGTCCAAAACTTATTTATCTGGTTGATATTCTTGTGCAATCATGCAATGGCATGTTCCCCAGTATATGAAATAAAAAAAAAACACAAAAAAGTGTACTGAAATAAAAATTATTATTCAGGGACATGAAAGTCAAAAGATTGTGAGAATGCCCCATCTATAGATTCGGTTTGTTTAGCAGTGGAGTATTTGAAGCAAAATCCAGTTCAAATTTACTTTTCATGTGTTTTACAGTTAAACTCATTGCTGTTGACTTACTATTAGTGAATACACTTAATTCATGTTATATGCACATAAATGTATACATTTATTAAAAAAATATATATATATACAATACAAAGTTTACTTAACTTTTTGCTGTTTATAAAAGGAAAGTAACATTTGATAGGGTTATTTTACTTACAAGTAATGTTTAATAAAATGTGGTTAATAATAGTATATGTAAATTTTTAATTACATATTTATATAAATGAATGTATTAATATACAGTGAAACCCCGATTTAACGTAACCCGTATTTAACGATTTCCCGCATATAACGTCATTTTTAGCTAGTCCCAATTAATTTCCTGTACTTTAATGTTAAAAATTCCAGATTTAACGTTATCATTTTGAATTATTTCCCGCATTTAACGTGTTTTTGAGCGATAAAATCTCAATGAAATTTTTCTAAATTAGTCAGAATTTGTGATTTAAAAAAACTTTCTTGTCAAAACGTTCAAAAATCATTCGAAAGCCTCCTCTTTTTCACTGCACCTTTTATTTTATTAGATTGTGCTGTATGTACTGCAACACAAGGTTACCTACAACGGAGCTGACAGAATTCGTTAGAGATTTTTCATAGCTTTAGATTGTATGGCGTCAAAAGGAAAACATTTTTCTATACTTGAAAAATTGGAAGTTATCGCGAAAGCCATAAACTACAATTAATATGTTTAATTTGAATTTCGTACTCAAATTTGTAAACGAATTTACACTAAATAGATTTAATGGAGCAAAATTGTAAAAAATGGAAAAACAGGCTAAAAAAAAAGAAAAAAACGTGAAATTGTCACCGTTTAAGGCATTTGAAAATTGGAAGCCATTAGAACTTTCATATCACTGAAAGCATCTTTTGAAATACTGAAGACCAAGAGAAAAACTTACACAAACTCTCATACCTTGAGAAAGCGATTCGTGATGTAGCTGCTAAAAACAGGACGCAAAGTGAAATAAAATATTTATTTACAACATAACTTAGAAACATGATGTCTAAGTCATTGTAAATCAAGAAATGAAACGTATCTTACGTAAATTAGTCTTTACTTTATGGTCAGTGTTTTGTTTTCATCTTACCCCGATTTAACGTTTTCCCGCATTTAGCGTTATTTATTTATGGTCCCTTGAATAACGTTAAATCGGGTTTTCACTGTATATATTTTTTTTCCATTTAGTATTTAGCAACGTTGAGTCTCTAAGGTTGAGTTGAAGTGCAGAGATTCTGGTTTTTGAGTGTTATTAACAGATTACCAAAACAATTTACAATTAAAAATGACAACTATATGCGGAAGATATTTTTCAAAAAATTGGCCTCCAAAACTATAAGCAATATGACTATACTTCAAAAATGGTCGGCAATCCCTGGCACACCTTTAAAAAGTTATATATTTAAATCAATATGTACCTAAATGAGAGATTAAAAGGCTTAAAAAGAACACAGTTTTTATTTTTATTTATTTTTATTATATTAAAAATAAACCTATTGAGTTCAACAATTCATGAAGCCGTACAAAATATACATTTAAACATGATTAAACATAATAACAAATTGAAACGTAAAAGTAAAGCAACTTCTTCTTCAACAGACAAGGAAGATTTCCTTACTGGGCATACTAAAAAAAAAAAAAAAAAAGACAAAAATACTAATTAAACTGCTTATGTATGTAATAAAGGATCAGTCAAATTTAGCGGCGGAATTACAGTAGAAGGTCTGTAAAAAAATAAAATACTTTCGAGTATTTGGCGCGAAAAGACGAAAGGTTAACGCGATTTGGCGAATGATACTTTTCCTCGACAAAAGCAAACGATTTTAATGCACCTGAAAATTGCTTGTTAATTGATTTGAATAATGCGTGTAAAAACAGTATTTAATGAATTTAAACTAAAACAATGAGAGAGTTTAATAAATACATTTTTTGTATTACATGTTGCTTGTTATTTAATTTTATTACTTAAAAAATATATATACATTTATAAAATACTATAAAAAATATTTTCATATATTTAAGTGTATTCCAAAATAAAGGCAACATGAACAGTTATTTATTTCAATATTTTCAATAGCAAAGAAGTCGCCGTTTCCATAGCAACAAAGTTGAAGCGACAGTGCTCAATTGGATTTCATTTTGAGATTGAAAAGAATTTTAATTAATTTAAATTTTGTTTTAATTCATAAAATTTGATAGATAACTTTCATTATAAATATATATATATTACAAAACTATAGTTAAATCAAACTAAAACTGATAAAACTAAAGTTGTTTACGTTAAATTTATTTAAACAAGTTCACTATGAAACATTTTTATCTTAAAGAGTATTTGACATAAAAATGTATTTTTTTGAAATTTTCTTTCATCGCCAACCGGTGATAAATCGCCAAATATCATTTTTTTTTTATAAACATACGTATCCTCATGAATAAAACATTCTAAAATTTTTCAGATTTTTCGGAGTATGCCCGTATGGAGACCTTCCTTGTGAGTCTAGGAGATACGACTCCTGTTCCTGAAATAGTTATAGAACGATGCACTAGTTAGTCAACTGTTATAAAATATGCGAATTACAGTTGTTGAGCAAACTTTAATTTTTGAATTTTTGGCCAGGTTTTTGCATCAAATACTTCACTGTACGTCTCATTGAGTTTGAAAATGTGTTATAGTTTTCCAAATTGTTTACTTAGAAGTCTTTCACCGTATTAAACGGTGAAGTTTTGTTACAGTATTTTGAATAAGTTGGAAAGTTTCTCATAATTTCGGCTTGGCGCATGATTTTTCTTTCTTGTTGAAAATCTTAAAGCGTTTTGAATATGGGAGTAATAGTAATAGCTGTCACTGAATAAGAATACGGAGAATTTGGGAAATGTGATGGTTGTAGGAATTATTTATGAATTTACTTGGAGACATCTGTCGAAATTCGACTGAATAAGAGAATAATAAGGAACTGATTAAGCTAAATCTACCCTATATGTATATAATCCTAAAGAAACGATGAAACGAGTTTGTGAAACGATTTTAAAAAACGACTGATTGAACGACTGATTATGATTCACGGTGATTTCTCTAAAATATGGAATGTTATGCGGGGGAAATTAACGCCTAAAATCCGTATTGATCCGCAAATTTCAAAACTGGTAGTAAAATTTCAAAATTTAAATTAGTTTTCGAGATAGTAATTTTTTTCTAATTGGAATTTAATTTCTCTAATGATAGCAACCAGATTACTCCATTTTTGCGGAAAAAGGGAGAAAACGGATAACGACAGGGATTATTAGATTTCTTTTCTTTTCGCCATTTTCAAATTAAAATTGAAATTATCTTTTATTTCAATCGGTAGTGGACAATATTGCGATTAAATTGACCTTTCTTGAATGGTTATTCTTGTTACCCGCGGAAATTCGATCCAAAACGCCCAATTTGACACTATTTCCTGCAAAATCTATTGTGTTTGCAAGAAGGAAAAAGGAAAAAAAAGCTGGATTGCATAGTTTCTGAACGACGACACCTGCTAATTTCATGCATTTCCGAAAAAAAAAAATAAATTAAAACTTATGCCATAAAGTTGCCCTTTTGGATTTGAGAACAGCTTTAAGTTAATTTGTGATACTTCTTTATTTAATTAAGATAATAACGTCACTAAGAAATTATAACAAACATTTTTGCGCGGAGGTATGAGTGAAGGTGGGTTTATGAGTGGAGGGGAACTCATAAAGGAAAAACTTAGTGAGGGGTACAGCAAAGTTAAAAGGTTGGGAATCGCTCGCATAGAATATGACATGGCATCTTCAGATGTCGTATTTTCAACACCTTTTATCTCTGGACGTTTATTCTTCTTATTCATGTGAGTGACTATACTTAGGTTTCTTTTTTCTTTACAAAATTTCTGGTCGAAATTGATTTAAAAAAAAAAAAAAAAATTACGAAAATTAGCAACTATGCTTTTGCGAATGTCCGAATGATGAATTTGAATGACAAAATCAGTCATTATGCTTATAACTAATTAGAAGTTAAATACATCATGGAGTATTCTAACTCTCCCTGTTGCTATCAAATTATGCGAAATAAAAATGTAATCGAATTGAAATGTATAATTTCATTTTTTATTAGACTCCCCAACAGCTAGGCTAAAGTTATGATCTTTAGCAGCTCAAAATATATAAAATTCACGAAACAAATATAATTAATTTTTCATTTAATTTTCAGCAGTGAAATTTTGATTACCGGCTTGGACATTTTATACTCGGTCTGTTTAGGCTTAGTTAGGGTCCGTCCACAATGACGTCACGCTTGGAGAGGGAGAGGGGGGTTCGTGAAATTGTGACAGTTTGTGGCAAGGAGGTGACAGGAGATAAGAAGAAATGTGACATCACACATTTTGGTTAAAATAAAAGCATTAAAAATCAGCAGATTAAATTTTGAAGTTATTTTGAAATTAAAGTATTTTGTGTTCATAAAGTAAAGTTAAGATTTAAAGCCAAGCATATTAAATTCCATTTCAAATTACAAAATACTACTGTTTTCAATTGCTCTTTCATATTAATATTTTATTACTATTGTATATTAATTATGTTTTTTGTTGTAAACCGTAATCTTATTTCATACAAAATAAAGACACGAATTATTTTTATTGTTACGCTCACAAATGTCATTAAAATACATAGTTAAAGTTTAAAAATAAAATTTGAAATTTGAAATATGATCTATAATGCAGTGCTTTGTTTCTGGACTGCAAGCATATGTTTATGTAATAGCGTGACATGTGATAAGGGGGGGGGGGATGTGGTGAAGTGTGACACTTTGTGACAAAGGGGAGGAGGGGGTCAAAATATTGAAAAAGAAGTGTGACAGATTTATGGACAGCCACTTAGCAATGTGAAAAATTTCACGTATTCAATATTCACGAAACAAGCTTTTACTACAGAAACCGCATTTTGTTTTGTTTTTTTTCCTCTCAATTTTATGTTTTTTGTTGTAAACCGTAATCTTATTTTATACAAAATAAAGACACGAATTATTTTTATTGTTATGCTCACATATGTCATTAAAATACATAGTTAAAGTTTAAAAATAAAATTTGAAATATGATCTATAACATAGTGCTTTGTTTCTGGACTGCAAGTATATGTTTATGTAATATAGCGTGACATGTGATAAGGGGGGGGGGGGGGTGATGTGGTGACGTGTGACACTTTGTGACAAAGGGGGGGAGGGGGTCAAAAATATTGAAAAAGAAGTGTGACAGATTTATGGACAGCCACTTAGCAATGTGAAAAATTTCACGTATTCAATATTCACGAAACAAGCTTTTACTACCGAAACCGCATTTTGTTTTGTTTTTTTTCTCTCAATTTTGACCACGACCAAATCTTAATCTCTTCTAAAAAGAAATTTTAATTTATTTTAGCAAAAACAAAAAAATATCATGTAGCATAGCATAACATCTAAATGCAGTTATTTTAAACATAAAATAACGTGAATCTAGAACATGATTTTAATTCGCAGGATTGGAAGCAACCTACATTTTCTGTATTACACTTTCTAAACAATAATCTTATTGGTAGATTTCTATTGTGTATGGTTAAAGAAACCTACGACGAAGATTATTGTTTAGAAATAGTGGTGCAGGAAATATAGGATGCTTCAACCCTTAAATTTATCACTTTACTGTAAAACGTCCTCAGACTATATTCATTATTAAATATGGTACAGTCGAACCTCGTTAACATGAACCTCAAGGGAAACCAAAATTTTGTTCATGTTAACAGTAATTCATGTTATCAGTATCAATAGAGCAAGAGCACGTGAATGCCAGACCTTCCTTATTTTATAAAAGCTGAAAGTTTCTCAGCGCAAGCTTCCAACACAGGTAGGGACGATGGGCTATTATGAAATTTGGGTCATCGTGGTTTTGGCAGGTAACAGGTAGCAAAGTTATATAAAATACCAACTTAATTTCGTCAAATAATAAAGCGTAATTTTTTTATATTTTCTTCGAAATAATATGATAAATCACGTCCTCCATTGCCAGACACTTAATATCGTGGCAACCCATTGCCAGACACCCTTAAACTTTAATAAATTGAAACTGTACTTACGTAATAGTATAAAAGCTGAATTTCATACATGTTACTTGGTTAACTATTACAAGATGTTTCCTCAGTAGCCAGACAGTTTCGATAGTTCTAACCACTGGCCAGACAAGCATATATGGTGACTGTAAGTACGAGCGCGAGGCCACATACGTCCGAGTAGGTGCCAGTGAGGTTGTTAATTGGATCGATCGAATAATTTTATTATGTACTTATTTATGAATTAAAAATCTATGTTTATAATGTTATTGATTATAATTTTCATTTTGATAATTGTTAAAAAAATAAACCAAATAAATTAGTAAATGTTTTGGAATTTTGCGAACTTTATGTTTATTATTCAGTTTCATACATAATTCGATATTTCATTAAAATTTGACTGTTTATTCATATATAGCGTTAAAAAATCTCAGTGAAAAAAAATAGATTAATTGTATTCATAGCCATTATATAAAAATAAAAGGAAATATGGATTTATAAGTTTATTATTAGATTTTAAGACATGTTTAATGATTTTATTCATTTTCATCCTTATAGCCGATATCTTCATTATCTTCGTCACTTCTACTCCAGTCCGTTGCTTGATTTTTTTCAATATTGACTTTTTCGTTAGTTTCTGCAAAAATATAAAAAAGTTAGTGCAATTGTGTATAGCCAAAAATCTATTTATAATAATTTGAAGTAGTATGTATATACTTGAGAGAATATTTAGTGAATCTCTGATGTAATTTGGCAACTGATCTCCTTCAAGCCATTTAAAATCGTACTGGTTATTTTCTTGTACCCAACCATTATTCTCTCGTAGATATATCGTTGGGGTTTTCTGGTGAGCAGTGTTCAAAATGCTAGATATGAAGTTTTCTCGCAAAAATTGCTGTAACAGCTCGGTTTTACAGGATGGCAGACTGCTGGCATCAAAATTTCGGATTATTTTACGGTCAAACGCTTCATTAACATCCGAGACAATGTAGATATGAACAGTTGAAGCCGAGCAGCATCAACATCAAGTATCTCACCAACATTGTATACCTCACATATAAACTGCTGTATAATATCAAAAGTGTTTTGTTGTTCATCATTATTTTCAAATAATTCTTTGTTACCGAATTCGATGAAAGCTTGGCATTCTTCTGTTTTTGTAAATATTTTGTAATTTGCCTTTCTGAAAAACGCAGGATTATAATCACAACCTGTTATTGCATGAAATCCAGGCAAACTCTTACAAATAGATTCTCCGAACTTTGCGTGTATCTTTGTGAGGCCGTATACATACCTCATGTTGTTTCCAGTACCTGTCAGCATCCAAATAAGTGAACCATTTTGTAGATAGTACATAAGGCCAAGCATGATAGCAGCAATGTCAGTTTCGATACTTCTGATTACTATATTCGCTTGATTGTCAATGGTATGCGCATGATATATTATTTTTCTATCTGCCTCTTCATATTCTGGATATGATAATTCTTCCACAACTTTTGATACTATGTTGTTGGAGTTATTAACTACGAAAGAATGACACTGTTTCAAATTTTTGTGAATGGTTTTGTTACTAATAAACGGCACCATTTCATCAGTGGCCCAATGCAAGATGAAAAAATCAACAAGAGCTTGTTTAAAATTTGAATTTTTTAATTCTTTCGCAAAATCACTCGGCCGAATTTGACCAGGCCCAGTTATGGTGTACTCCAATTGTTCAGATTCGAGTCGCTGGGAATATTCGTAATCTTTGATCGATGGAAGTTCTGATCAAATATAACGTCAACTCTTGACGCTTGCAATTGAATTACCATTTGCAACATTTTTTAGAAATGCTTCCACATTTTTTGGAACTTTTTTCATAGTGTGCAACAGAAAGGGGCCATCAATTATTAGGACATCTACGTAAGGTGGTGGCTCATGCTGGAGCCCTTTTTCCAAACACTTCATTAAGGCAGATTTATCCGTCTTACAAATAGTAAAATCCAAATGGCACATGGACAAAGGACTGTGATAATTGGGTACGATAAAATTTTCGAAATATCCAAGTTATAGTTCATGGATATTCCCAGCATATGTCCAAACAGATCTCGTCGAATTCTAACCTCTGGAATTGTACCACCTACTCGAATTTTCTTCTTTTTCTCACCTGTTAATAATTTTTTATCTTTTGAAAAAATATTAACAGGTGTGTGTTTTCAATAGATTTTTGAAATCTACTAATATCTATAAGCATAGCTGCCAACTTTTACGCCTTTTTCTTACCACTAAAATTTTATAGTAAATATTGTCTTATTTAATCGTCGGAATGTCACGATTAGACAAAGCAAAAGTCTCAACTAAATTTTAGTGGTAGCAAAAAAGCGTAAAAGTTGGCAGCTATGCTATAAGACATTCAGAAATGAACGTTGTTTTCCGTACACATTCACCATTCTTCTCAATATTAAGAAGAAATGCTTCTACCAGTTCTGATCCAGATTTACCAGATGAAATGTTAATCAATTGATCTTTAGGTAATAAATTGATCGAAGGTGGCAATAAATTTCCGTAATTGTTTGATATTTTTCTGAATATTGTGCTGATTCAAACCCGCTGAAATATCTTGGTGAGATTGTAGTCCTAATTCTTGATAAACTTGAATAATTATCGTAGATCTTATATCGTAGTTTCGAGCCCACCGTTGCGTTGGCGTGCCGAAATTGAATTGGTGAAGTGTATAACACCCGTAAACCTTCTTGCAGCATAAGCATTTATAGTCTGTTCTCCATATAATTAGGTTGTCTTGAAAACAGCTTGGTTGTCCTTTTAATACCAAAGCAACCTTGTTTAAATCCTTCATATAAATCTGGATGGCTTTCTGCTACTTTCACAAGTTATCATAATATTTCACAATCCATCGAGCATAGCTCTGTTGATTACAGTTAAAGAATAAATTTGTAGTTTTAGACAATAGTGACTTGAAAAGTTCGAAACCTCCAGTAAGAATGCTTCGTGATAGATGTAAGTTGTGATCAATAAGATTAATGTAAATCAAATAAAATTGTTGAGTTTTGCCAAACTCGCCATTGATACTTTGTTGTTTGTAAATACAGTAATCAATCATAAATTCCTTCATAAGCATAGAATAAAGTTTCTCTCCAACCAATACAATTTCTTTCTCAAATCTTAAAGATCCTATTGACGACCATAATACCTGGGGGATTTACAGAATTTTTTGTGAGTGCGGCCTCTCTTATATTGGGCAGACGAAGCGTGCACTTAGAATTAGGCTGAAAGAACACCAAAATTACGTTAGAAAGCAAGAAATTGAAAAATCTACAATAGCGAAACATTGTTGGAATGCCAACCACCAGTTCAATTATCCAGAGGCAAAAATCATTCAAAAATGTAACTCAGTTTTTGATCTAGACTTTTACGAAGCTCACTATATTCATAAACATTCTTCCATCTTAGTAAATGATATGACCAGCACCCCCTTTCATTCACCAGTGTGGAGAGATCCTGCGCAGTGACTCTTTTTTCGGTTAGTTCTGTTCATTTACGTCATTTCTTTGGGATATATAAACTCTTACATCTGCGTTTTTCAATCAATCCATAAGCCAGTTCCTGGGGCTATAGCCAGGGGGTTCTTGGAGCCCATTTCTCTCTTTTTTTTTCTTTTTTCTTTTTCTTTTTCTCACTGAGGAAGGGGATCGTAGTATCCTTGAAACGATCGTATGAGTATTTTATCGTTTTGTATGTTATTTGTATATAAAAATCGTTGTTTAAGATTTTAGCTTTTTATTATAAATTCCTTCAGCTCTTCATTTTCTATGTGGAATGATATTTTATAGTTTTGCAATCTTTGAAGTTCCTTTATCATATCATCTGTTAATCACGTGCTATTAATTTGCACAAAAAGATATGAAATGTAGTATTTCCAATCCTAATGCCACCAAAGGTTGCAACATTTTGCAGCGGTTGAAATGTTTTCCATCAAGAAATCCACCCACAGAACCATTTGCTGGCAAACTGCTTTCCACCATTACGTTTGTTAAGCCACAGTCACTTTTCACCTTACCAATTGCCTTAAATTAAGCCATCATAATGTGAAACGGTCCTAAATGTATAAAAAAAAATATCAAAAGTTGGTTTTTCTGTTGCTTGAATTTATAGGGCTACTTTCGCTATTACTTGTATGGATGATTGATTGAATTCAAGAGTTATTTTTTTTACTTTGATGCAAGGTTTCCAAAACTAAAGAGTTACTAATTTGTGAGGCATTGATGGGATTTAAATAAGAAATGTGTTGTTGCGGAGTATCACTATAAATTCGGCTATTAAAACCAACCCACATAGGTACACCAGGTGATTCTACCGCATGACTAATCCTCCAGATGATATCTATTTCTGTGTACAATTGTAAATTTCTTGGGACTATATTTTCAATTTCATCAGCCGTTGATTGCAGATCACTAGTCATTCATGTTTTTTTTTTTTTTTTTTTTTTTTTGGATATGGAATTTCCTCTGAAGATTCTCGTCGAAAGTTCCTCATTTCCTCTTCTTTTTGTGTGGTGAATTGCCTTCATTAATAGGAACCGGTGCTTCGGATATTCCTGATTCTCCGGATGCATTTAACTCAATGTTTTGATAAATAATTCCTAAGGTGTCATGTAAAGTGTCCTGTCCACTCGTAGTTTCAACAAAATGGTCAAAATTATCAAAAGCTACTCCAGTAAAAAGTTCAGGTGCTTTTTTAATTTTTTCTGGGCATAAATTAGACTTTTCAATGGAAGTATATGTGGTTTCTGTTTCAAATTCTTCAACACGTTGATAGCTAATGCAATGACCATATCTATTGATAATGTCAATAATTTTTCTGCTGCTCGTTGAGCTCTTCAGAGTCATACCCATAGCATAATGTGCTTTGATGTCATTACTTGATCATCATGAACTCCATAAAAAACATCTTGACAGTAAGAGCGAACTTGACGAACACATTTTAGACTAGTTTTCCGTCTTTGATTACATCCACCAAGAAGAGTGAAGAAGAAGTCTAATAATTGTTGTGGTAATGAAACTTCACCTGTTATTAATTGATGTGTTGAAATATTTTTGGACGTTATTTTTTTCTTGTCAATTTTCAGTATAGTTTTTCGTAAAATTGACGCAGCTTTTTGTAAAATATTTTCTGATTGTAAATTTTCAAATATTTTATCATTTATTGTCGTGAAATAATTGGGTGCTAATATCTTTTTATTAAGGATTGTAAAAAATTTAATATCTTTAGAGAATATTTTCATTATTTTTTCTTTCAGATGGTGTGTGGCAAAAGTAGCATTCACTTCAATGGAATATTCTTCAATGATTTTCTCCAATGAATCAGTATATAATTCATGTAAATGTATCAATAAATTACAACGCCCATTCTTGATTACATTTTCCTCTATGATGTTACTAATTTCATTAAAAGTTTTTTGATGGTACTCTCGATGATGATGCCAATCACTTTTAACAGATATTTTTGTAGAAGAAGATATTTTATTATTGAAATGAACTCTACATTCGGTATGATAATATATTTTTGGGCCGACAAAATTTTCTAATATAATTAACAACTCGTTATACTCTCTTTTACCTTCTGTCAGATATTATGCGCGATTTAAATTGGTCTTTATCATTTTCATGAAATGGAAGCATTTTTGATCGCATTTGTTTCGTTTTTCTATTACAAAATACACAAACATTTTTACATGTATCAACGCTAGTGTCACTTTGGATCGAACTATTTACTTCTGGAATTAAATCATTATTTTCACTGCCTTCTTCAAGTTCAGAAATGTCTACATGTTCCTGAGGAGTTGAAGGTTGAGGTTCTATTGATTGAGGAGCAAAAGGTGGTTTTGATGCTGCTAAATATTCTGTAAGTGACGGCTGTGAATGAGATAGTTCTACGGCCAACTTAGGTAAAAACGATGTAGGTGAAGATGAATAGTCTATAGCTATACTTGCTTCTTTTTCTGTTTCTTTTCTTTTCTCTGTTTCAACGGTTTCTTTAGAACTTTTATATTCAGAGGTGAAATATTTTTCCATCAGTCCTGTAAATGCTTTATAACATCCCCTGTGATAAACATTGTCCATATATTCACTAGGTAAAATAATGTCCGTGTATTTGAGGTTATGTATTTTTCGCAGTCTCAAAATTGATTGACATTTTCTCAATGTCTCTTCAGAAAACAATATTATTTTGTCATTACTTTTTTTTACAAATAACACAAATTAATGTGTCTCCCATGGAGATACTTTATCCAAACTGAATCACATTTATTTTATAAACTTCACAAACAAATAGTAAAACGTGTACTGTCAGTATAATACATGTATTGAGTAAACGACAGATTCGCAGTGAAGTTGGCCACGTGCCAGCACTTGCACTTCCTCTTAAATGCAGCAACCTCAAATAACTGGTGCCAATTTCAGAGCCAAGTGGAAAGGGGAAAAATCTCCGTTGGGCGCCTAGCTATATTGAGACTCTAGTGCATTGAGAAGCTTGTTCCACGTATATGTTTGTCTGGCCAGTGGTTAGAACTATCGAAACTGTCTGGCTACTGAGGAAACATCTTGTAATAGTTAACCAAGTAACATGTATGAAATTCAGCTTTTATACTATTACGTAAGTACAGTTTCAATTTATTAAAGTTTAAGGGTGTCTGGCAATGGGTTGCCACGATATTAAGTGTCTGGCAATGGAGGACGTGATTTATCATATTATTTCGAAGAAAATATAAAGAAATTACGCTTTATTATTTGACGAAATTAAGTTGGTATTTTATATAACTTTGCTACCTGTTACCTGCCAAAACCACGATGACCCAAATTTCATAGTAGGCCATCGTCCCTACCTGTGTTGGAAGCTTGCGCTGAGAAACTTTCAGCTTTTATAAAATAAGGAAGGTCTGGCCTTCACGGGCTCTTAGACTACAAATCTTTGTATTCGTTCTTATAGTGGACTGTGAAAACAATTCATGTTAAAAGTAATTCACGTTAAGTGTGTTCATGATAACGAGGTTTGACTGTACTTATATGTTAGTCAAGCGCTTATATAGCATTGGTCTTTCGCCAGTAGCAACTGTTTTTTGCGTGTGTAAATTAAAAAAAAAAAAAAAAACTTTTATGTTGAAATAAAATGCCTTGGTTTAGGTACTACTTTTTGTTAGCCCCCAGTATGCTATTTCTTTCTCCAAGCTTATTTTGTGTCGTCCCCAAAAAATAACATTACATTGTATAAGCCAGCTGTAAAACAAAGCAGATGTATCATTGTACGATTAAATACGCTATAGAAATTTTTTAAACTTCTAAGCATCGCACATTCTCAATTTTTATACCGACGTATTGGGGGAAAAGAGTACTTTTAAATGCAATTTGTTCGAAGACTGCATCTCAATTTATTTTTGAGATATTAATTTTTATGTAGTTTTTAGCGACATTTGTTTAATTTTGGCAACTCAAGTACTCCATTTCTGTAAAAAGCAAAGAAAAAATAGTTGGGAAATAGCAATTATATCTTTTTGTTGCCATTTTCCCATAATAACTGAAAAAAAATGTAATTAAAATACGTGCTATTTTGAAAAAATATAAATGAATGATTTCTGATAAAACATGGAGCTATTATAAATTATATTTAATTTAATTATCTATACTGCAAACAAATGAAAGCATATGAATCATTAGATAACCGATTTTTTTTTTTTTCGAATTTATTGAATGACGATATTTTTTTTTTTTTTTGGATTTGTGTATTATTCAGCGATAGTGACGTCATATGCGTACTTTACTGTAGATGTTGTTTAAGACTGGATCGTAAATAAGGAATTCGTTAGCGGATGCGGATGACGTCATTTTATATAAAATAAAATCGGGTGTTTTACGTCTTAAAACTGAACTACAGTAGAGTTCCGATTATCCGAGTCCCGCTTTAACCTAGTTATTTTCTTCTGATGGACTGATGGCTTCTATTATTATGAAACAGCCATTATAAATGATGTGTTAAGTGAAGATGAAAGAGCAGTCGTAAAAAGTTATAATTCTGATTTTCTGGTCAGAATGGGAAATATATATATATATATATATAATATATATGGTCATTCCCCCCCCCCCCCCCCCCCCACCATTCTGACCAGAAAATCAGACTCCTAACTTTTTACGACTGATCTTTCATCTTCACCTAACACTTCGCTTATAATGGCTGTTTCATAATAATAGAAGCCATCAGTCCACCAGAAAAAAATGATCCATTCCAAAGGTATAAGTTCGGGACTCTACTGTAGCTATATTTATATACATATATTTTTTTTTTCATCGGGGGCGACACTAAATTCTGCAAAATCTGAATTCCTGTTCTCTAGTTATTTTCTTTCTTCTCCCTCCTCCTTTTTTTTTTTTTTGAATAACATGTGCGAAAGGCAGGCGTTTTAAATGCATGTAATATATGTATCTCAATTGAACGTGTTTTAAATGCTTGTAATATTTATAGTTTAATTGCGTGTGTTTTAAATTAAAGCTAAACATTTAAATGAAATGGGAGAAAGTTCTAGATTTTAAATGAAATGAATGCAATATGCATGATCGCTATAACTACAATATTTGACGGTTTATCACTTGCTTAAGTATATAGCTATGCTTCTATAAAATATTATACTAGACAGATAAATAAGGAAGAAAAGATTATGATTTTTTTTTTTCAAAATAACAGACATTACATTACACTAAATTAGAAAGATAAAAGCATTAAAAACAATTTAAAAGGACTTTCGGATTCATTCTGAATCCCTCATCAGCTAATTCCTAACACAAAAGTCATACTAAAGTGTTCAACAAACAGAAAAACACTACATCAAGTTGCCAAAGTGAAAATTATAGTTAAAACAGAACTGAATATTCTATTGGTAGAGATGCAGCCTCGTTAATTGCTAAATACGCAGTTCTAGTGTACCAAGCTTCCAAAAAAATACGACTTGCATAAATGATGCAGATGGATCTAATTATAAAAGCATTCCCAAAACTCGGAAAATGATCAGTCTTCATGGCGTGGTTAATAATCTTAGAATTTAAATTTTTATTCCTAAAAGCATTTGTTTTAACTATAACTTTCACTTTGGCAACTTGATGTAGGGTAACTCCGGGAGAGTCGTCGCATACGGGATAGATGCCGCACCCCTTTCTTGTAATTTCGATAGATGGTCGTCAGACGCACAGTATAGATGCGCAATGAGATTATTTTAGCCAGTGTATAACGTGAATCCCATTTCGATGTTTACTTGTAGAAGTACAATTCTTAATTTGACGTAAGTGCATGATTTCACTGTCCAAACTTTTAAACGCGTTATGTTCAAATACTTTTCATACACTAATTACTAAATGCATGCATGATTTCGAAGTCAAAACTAAGTGCAGTGTTTGTATAGAGTACTGTGTGTATGTTTAAGCCATTCCCCTTAGCGATGGCAGGCAACTGTGATGGCCGACGTCTGCACCATGTAAAATGGGACACATGCCGCACTGCTGTTCCGGTATACATGCCGCAGTTTCTTTTGTATGGGATGATAGTGTTATTAACTTTTCCTTTCCTTTTCGCATAGACTAATCATGTTAGGCATGTTATTAAGTTTACTAAAACCAAAGGAGAAAAAGGGGAAAATAAAAAGTAAGAAGAGCAAGAAAGATGCAAGTCAAGATGATAATAATGAAAAATTGGATTACGCATAAGGCAGACGTTCTTTGCAAACTACTCCAAAAAAGAGGAAGTGTAATTGGCTTCGTTGTATCATGTGTTTAAATGTAGTTACATGAAGACTGTACTTTTTCGACACTTTTACTGTAGATTGTAGTCGAAAAAACAGGTCACTTAACCCATTCGGGACCACAGGTGCATATAAGCACTTTCATAAAGAGCTTTCAAAATTTGTTTCTGGCACCAGTAAAAAAGAAAAGTAATATTTGCTTTGTTTAATTAGAGCATTTTCATGATTATTTAAGTAAAGGTAACTTCTTTTAAAAAAGTGGTACCAACCGAATAAAATGTGTGTAAAAACCACCGGTACCGAAAGGGTTAACAAATAAATTATGTAAACACAATTTCGCTTTTTTCTTTTCCCTTTCTAGTACATTGATGTTACGTTGTTGTTGAAATAACAATTAAAATTTAATGTAAAAAAAAATAAGTCGATAATTTTAATAGTGAAAGTAGGCAACAATTATTAATTTGAATCTATTAATACGTTTCATTGTACTCATTTAGTTTCATTTTGTTATTACATCGTTAATTATAGCCCAGATATGAATATATTTTAAATATTTTTATTTATAATTTCGTTCTGTTCTTATTACCAGCGCGGCATAACTACCGCACAAGTGCGGCGTCTCAGCCTGAATGTACGGGTGATGCGCCGCAGTTTTAGAAAAAAATTGTTAAAAAATATTAATAATCTGTTTTGAATTTTTTTGTCGCACTACACACCCCGTTGTATATTTACTATTAAATAGCACAGCATGATTTTTTTTTTCTATGTCCACCATGGGACTTTATATACAAATTCAAAAAAAATGTGCGGCATAAGTACCGGAATTACCCTAATGTTTTTCTGTTTGTTGAACTTTAACACCTTAGTATGACTTTTACGTTAGGAATTATCTGATGAGGGATTCAGAATGAATCCGAAACGTCCTTTTAAATTGTTTTTAGTGTTTTTATCTTTTTAATTTAGTATAATGTAATGTCTGTTATTTTGAAAAAAATATATATAATTATGAATGTATTCAGACTTAGTCCTTTTGTTTATATCGAAGAGAAGATTGTATGTTTTCTGGAAGGATAACTAGAATGAGGCAATTGGCTAGATTGATATTGTAGAAATTCAAATTTTTCACGGTTGTACTTCACAATAATTAACAATCCTTGAAATGTCTAGCAGAACGGCACCAAAACATATTACTGACACCCGTCAATTATTATATCTGAAAAGGAATGTGTGGAACAAATGTTCATTTGACAGACGACTACCCTTAAAGTGTCATTGGCACGTTGCAAAAGAAATTGAAATTAACCTTTAGTACCTTTATTCACTCTTTTGTTTGACTCAATCTGGTTTTGGTATATGTAAAAATTTATTTTGTAATCGATTTTAAACTCATTTTCTGATTGGCTAGAATGATTTAAAAAAAAAAAGTCCTTTCGGCATGTGCCGGGATGAAACGGTTGCTTTCATATTCCTTGTTAACCCCCAGTACGGTATGCTATTTCTTTCTCCCAGCTTATTTTGTGTCGTCTCCAAAAAAATAACGTTACCTTAAAGAAGCCAGCCGTAAAACAAAGCAGTACGATTAAATACTCTATAGAAATTTTTTAAACTTCTAAGCATCGCACATTTTCAATTTTTATACCGTCGTACTGGGGGAAAAAAAGTATTTTTAAATGCAATTTGTTTGAAAACTGCATCTCCATTTATTTTTGAAATATTAATTTTTTTTTGTAGTTTTTGGAGCCATTTGCTTAATATTGGCAACGGAAGGACTCCATTTCTGTAGAAAGTAAAGGAAAAATAGTTGTAAAATATTAATTATATATTTTTGTTGCCATTTTTTCATAACAAACGAAAGAAAATGTAACTAAAATATGTGCTATTTTGAAAAAAATATAAACGAATGATTTCTCTTAAAACATGGAGCTATAATGAACTATACTTAATTTTAAGTATCTATATTAATGTTACAAATAAATGAAGGCCTGTAAATCATTATACAGCCTTTTTTTTTGTCAAGTTTCTTTAATGACGGCATCTTTTTGCTGCATTTGTGCATTATTTCGCGATAGTGACGTCCTATGCATACTTTACTGTATAGATGTTTAAGAGTGGATCGTAAATGTAGAATTCTTAAGCGGATGCGAATGACGTCATTTTACATAAAATAAAAGCGTGTGCTGTAAGCCTTAAAATTGAAATATTTTCTGTACTATTTATATATACATATATTTTTTTTCATCGGGGGCAACACTAAATTCTGAAAAAGCAGAATTCCTGTTTTTTAGTAGCTTTAAATTTATTTTTTACTTTCTTCTATCTTTACAAGAAAGTATTGGATTCGTGTAAATTTTCGACTTTCGGTTTTCGGCGGTTTTATAAATTTTAGTGGTCAGAGAACCCGAAAAACATGTTTTTACAAAATGTCAGTGCATCTGTGCGTGTGTGACTCGGTCTGTATGTGACACAAATTTTGTGGGCGCTCTATCTCAAGAACTAATACACGGAATTTAATAAAAATTTATATTCAGTTAGTCCCTGATATAAATTGATGCTGATTAGTTTTTGGTGTAAATCGCTGTACAGGTGGCGCTGCTATGCAGCATTTTCCACAATTTCCACAATAGCTCAATTTCCAGAACTAATGCACGGATTTTCATCAAACTTCAGATTCAGTTAGTCCTTGACATGAACTGACGTTTTATAGATTTTGGTGTAAATCGCTCAACAGGTGGCGCTTCTATGCTGCATTTTTTATTGCAGTTTCCACAATAGCTCTGCTTAAGAACTAATGCTTGGATTTTCAACAAACTGCAAATTCAGGTACACCTTGATATCAATTAGTGCTGTTTGTGTTTTGGTGTAAATCGCTCAACAGGTGGCACTGCTATGCTACATTTTTCAGAATTTCCGCTATAGCTCTATCTCAGGAATTCATGCGCGAATTTTCATCAAACTTCAAATTCAGATATACTACTTTGATACGAATTGGGGCTAAATTGAGGTAATTTCTTGTACTATTTAAATAAATTAATTAACGTGATTTATATAGAAGAAAGTTTTGTGATGCCCACAACATACTAGTTTAAATATAGCTTATTTTATTCAAACACACGAAGCTAAAATTAGTGGAATTCGATTAGATTATTCAATAAAAATTCCTTATTTCTTGGTTTTAAAATCTTGCAAATTTTACTCAAATTTTAAGAAGCTAAAATGTGACGAACCCGTTAACAGAATATTCGTCAATACTGAATTTGAATGAGAATTGCGCCAAATTAGTAAGCTATAGCCACGTTGGCATCATTTATGGCAGCTTAGTTTTGATCGTCAAATTTGGCGAAATTTCGCTAAGGGTCGCCAAGCTTAGCGAGAATTTGAAGCTAACGTTCACTAACACTCATAAATTAATAACTGATTTTCTTTAATTGTTGTCTTGTTTCAAAATGTCAACCGCCCTAGAATTTGAAACTGCTATATCTCAACCATTTTTTAAAGTTAGAGACGAAAAGAAAAATACTCCGGAATCCTTGTATCAAGGCATAACACATAAACATAAAATAAATTTCTAAATTCTTTGCATATTTTTTTTAGTTTTAAATATTTAAATAGCCGCCATTTTGAAACAAGATGGCGGAGGAAATCGGCCTACGAACTCGGTCGAGACATGTGTATGTTAGGGCTCCTTTAACTTATAGGAGTATAACTTCCTTAAGTTATAGGAGCCTTAGTGTATGTACTATATACACAATAAATCTCATCCAAAACGGTTTATAAATACGAGAGTTATCGCATGGCAAAAATCAGATATATATATATATATATGTATCTAAAAATTGAATTCTTTTATGTACCCAATCGACTATAATCCTAAAAGTATAAATTTACCATGCCATATAAATTGAATGAAATAAATAATTAATTAATGCAAGATTCGTAATAATGAACAACATGAACGAAATTGGAACATGTAAATAAAAAACTTACACAGCAAGAGAATTTCTATGTCCATATCAAAATCGCAAACATGTATCCCTTTTAACACAGCGAAAATCCTGCCTAATTAAATGGTCACAGTTAAAAGCGAATACGGTTTCAAATCATCCCACCTTGCAGATAATATTAACACTATTATAAATAGTATAATTAACGTAAATAGTCTAAATATTAAAAATTATTTTATATGCTAACTGAAGGATCCTGGAGTAAATTATTACTAAAAAGGACAAAAAGAAGTAGATTTAAATAAACAGGTAATAAATAAGATTAATAATATAATAAATTATGGCAACATAATTATTTTAGAACTGAATAAATAATTATTTAATGCTGCCATCTACCAAAACTTCAAAAAATAAAAAATGTCCATCCGTTTTCACAATCTCAACTAATAGAAGTAGAAATAATTAGTAGTGCTTCCATCCATCGGTGATTACCATAAATAACTATGTCGAAAAATTGCATATTGCATATATTAGATCCACATTAATTCACAGTAAAACAACACAACAATTATAATTCTAAATCAGCTCAACACAATATCGATAATAATCATTTAGCATCATTAATGTGATGTTTATAATTATTTTTAATTATATTTCAGTTAAAATTAAGTAAATGAATAATAATTTTAAATCAATTATAAATATAATAATATAAAAGTATGATTCTTAATAAATTTAATTTTGTAAATTTTAAATTGTTTTTTTTACAGATGGGGTGGGGAGGGGGTTATATACAACCAAATTACAATAATTCTACATGCTGATAAATACATGTATCATATGCAGTATTAGAGTCCACTATTTATAAATTATAATATTTTGAAGTAAATTAATAAAAGTGATGTAAATTAATATAATATAAATATTTTTATTCAGTACCAAGGACAGCAAATTCATAAGGACCAAAATAAACATAAAAACTCATAAATGCAACGTACCATTCCCTTTTTTAAAAAATATTTTTATTAAATCAGCATTTGCGTATAAATTATCCAGACAACTCCTCCCGCCTCCATAATTTAACATCTACCCACCCAGCCAACCTATTTAAATTTTTTAAAATATATTTTGTATTTTATTTTATTTTTTGTTTATTTTTAGTTTATTTTTAATTTTTTATGTATTTTTTTAAATACGCAAAATGTTAATAGTAACTTACAAGAAGCATCCCTACTATCCATTGTTTAGAACATTAATTAAGTAATTGTAGATTAAGCTAATATATGAATTTTTTAGGATAACCATGATTTAATGCATCAAATATTAATTGTTTAATGTTTTTATTTATAAGATGTGAGGAACATAAACTCTTGATTCTATACAAATGATTAAGTAGTATATTACGGTAAACTGAAATATGTAGACAGGATTTAAAATGAGTAAATGTATTAACTTTGAATTGAAAATCTTTACGTTTGTCATTAAGATCCGTAGTTGTTTTGTTTTGTGCGATTTTGACTTTTAGATCTAAAAAGTTAATAGTATTATTTGTTAAAAGGTTTTCTGTCAATTCTAAATTAGTTGGATAATCAACTGGAAATTGAGAAATATTTCATTGGTTAGTGTCATTTAAAATTATATCAACAATGTAACGATACATTAGTATATTATCATTACAAAAATTACGTTCACATTGATATAAATATAAATCAGACATCAAACTGGATGTAGATCCACCTTGTGGAATTCCTACTATTTGTATATCAATAATATTATCTCGTAAGATGTAGTTATTGTATATTATAAAATTAGTTAAATTGCGAAAATATTTTATATTCATATATGTAGGAAGAGTTAATTTATCTTTATATATTTTAATTAGTGTATTAATTATATTATGCAGGTCTGTAAGATTTATATTATTAAATAGATCTTTGAAATCATACGGTCGTATATTTTTTACGCATTTAATGTCTTTAAGTACACTAACCAAATTGATAACTATTTTTTATAAAATGTTTATTATCTGTTTCTGTTGTTAGTTCATAAATTTGACTTAGAATTTTTATATATATATATATATATATATATATTAGGGTGGAGCGAAAAAAATTAATTTTTTTAAATCAAAAACGGATAGGTGCCAAAAGTTGCCTTTATACTAGTACATCATCTGCGTGCAATATTACGCTGAAAAAAAAGGTTTGAGTCTGCGCTTTTGTTCCAAAATAAGAAATTTTTGGTAAAATTTGACATTTTTTTCAAAAAATTAAAAAAAAATTCTATGAAGATGGTTATTAGTTAAAAGTGTTATTTAAACCTTTATTATTAATGACTTAACATATTTAAACGATAAAACGATATCTTTGTTCTGTATAACTGGAACAAAACTGACAACTTTTGATGAAAAAGGCGTTGTCATTCTGTTATGTCATACAACTAATTGTTGTTTAGAATACAGCTCTTACCTAGTTGCTTTCAAAACTAACTAGGAGGTACCACGTGGAGTTGACTGCATTTCATGCCACACAGTGCATAGCTCGACCACCCTACCATCTGAACTCAATGTTTTATTAATACTTTGAATTGTGATTTTTTTTTTTTATCAAAGACTGGCATGAGTTTTCTATTTATCGACCTAGTACATCTCTTCTTTGAATCCACAGACTTTGGATGCTGCTGCTGTGATCTTCTTTACGTATTTTTCTACTGTTTGTGTAAGAGAAGACAAACAGTGTAATTCAGTGCGGATGATATTAATGTAATCTATTCAACCGTCTGTTATTTTCACCAAGATTGCACCCGATACATGCATATTGATTAGAGGTTCTGTTACCACGACGCTTTTCCAATGAATTAGATTTATGTAATTATCCGCTTCAAGGTTGATTGTCGATATTTCAGATTTGCGTATGCCATCATTTACTCTCATCTTTCAACTATTATGTGCTGAGCAGCTAGCTGTTTAATATGATGGCAATCGTCAGAGAGAACATTGAAATAAGAATTTCTTTTGCGTATGCAAGGCAACCATTGTCTGTCCTAAATAACCTTTTTTCAGTATTTGTTTTATTCCATTTTGTGTGTTGTTTAGTCGCCGAGTAATTTCCCATGAGTTTTTTAGATCCCTTCTTTAGCTGTGGATTACATTTGATTGTAAACTATCCTGGGGCCGAACTTGGATAACATAGTACTTTTTGAGTGAACGTAGAGACTCTGATGGGCAGTGAGTGCCCATCGAAGGCGGATAATTCTGTTAGTCGTTGTTATCCATTCTGCGAGGGACATGTTTAAAATGAACCCTTACAAACGATCATATGCCACCTCCAAGTCCAGCGAATTTCCTCTGCATCATTTATTAGACAAGGTCGTTGGCAAAAATTATATTCTAACCCACAGGGATTCGCCGGACCAATAGGAAAATCTTTGTCCAAGTGCTTATTCCCTTCTTATTTCAATTTTTGAAGCCATGGAGAGTAATTTTCAAACATTATTTCCTGAATTCGAGAAAAGTGTAATCAGCACATACCTGCTAGAGATTTGCAAAGTTATTTCATCAAGATATTTCTGGGAAGAACTAGCGAATAGGAACCCAAGAAACTTGTCCTACGCAAGATCGCTCACAACGGAGCATAAAATTATTCGCCATTATATATGCACTGATTGATCATCAGAGTCTGGTTCACTCACAAAGTATGTAATCCAAGTTTATGCCTCAGGATGGTTTACACCAAATATAGTCCACATCTAAAAAATTGGTCTGAAAACTTATGGGAAATTACTTGTCTACTAAACATTACAGAAAATAGCAAAAAACAAATACTAAAAAAAATTATTTAGGACAACAGTAGTTTTTCACATCGAGAGCAAGTTCTTATTGCAATTTTGATGACGATCGCCATCACATTAAACAACAAGCTTATCAGCATATAAAAAATGCAAGAGGTAGAGTAAATGATGGCATACTCAAAGATGAAATACCTAAATGTTGTAAAATGTTGTTGGAACAGAACTCCCAATCACTATGCAGTAACTGAATGCAATTTTGGTGAAAATAATAAGACTGCTGAATAGATTCCATTAATTCCACTGCATTATTCTGCTTACATTATCCTACACAAGCAGTAGAAATATACGTGAAGGAGTGTCACAGCAGCATCACCCAAAGTCTGTGGATACAGAGAAGAGATGGACTAGGCTGATACATAGAAAACTTATGCCAGTCTTTGATAAAAAATCACAATTCAATATATAAATAAAACATTGTGCTCAGATGGAAGGGTGGTCGAGCTATGCACTGTTGTGTCATAAAATGCAGCCACCTACACGTGATACCTCCTGGGTAGATTTGAAAGCATATTCCAAACAACAATTAGTTGTATAAAACAACAGTGTGGAAACGCCTCTTTTTACCAAAAGTTGTCAGGTTTGCTCCCGTTACACAGAACAAAGATATCGTTTTATCGTTTAAATATGTTAAGTCATTAATAATAAAGGTTTAAATAACACTTTTAAATAATAGACAGCTCTATCGGAATTTTTTAATTTTTTTGAAAAAATGTCAAATTTTACCCAAAATTTCGACTTTTTGACCAAAAGCGCAGACTCAAGCTATTTGTTTTCAGCGGTAATATTGCACGCAGACGATGTACTAGTATGAAGGCAACTTTTGGCACCTACCCGTTTTTGATTAAAAAAAATTCATTTTTTTCGCTCCACCCTAATATATATATGTCACATTTGAACGGAGGGTGGTTTTGGGGTCTAAGGATCATGATCGCTGAAAATATACCAAAATTTTTCGGAAGTGTTTTCCTCCGAACGGCTGCAATAGGCAGCTTTTTAATTTTTGTAATGAAAGCTACCTAAAATACGTTCATAGGTATGTTTCCGATGACGATATAACATTTTAATTATTCTCAAAACCTACAGCGTACTTCCAGTTGACCTAGAACCTTGAAATTTTGCACGAAGGAAGATCTTACAGCACATTTAAAGGGAAAAAATCCGAAAGTCATTAATTTATAAATATTTGTCTTTTTATTACGTGCCAAACTCATTCAATTTCCATAGTCGGCACTAACGCCCTATTAACGCTTTGTACCGCAATTTTTTGTAACGGTAATTTAACATTGTAATCATTTTGAACAGAACCCTCTGGGAGCGAATCCTAACCATATTTGTTCTGATTTTTTTTTTTCATGCCTGCACCCGACTACACTTTATGGCCAAAGGTGACCGGCCACTTGCGATTTTAGACGTTTTGTTAAATATCTAGAAAACTACATGAGGAATTATCCTGAAACTCCATGTGTGTAAACATAATAGTACAGGTCATACATTTCCGTGAGGATTTTTTCCCGAAACTCCATACGGGGCCGTCAACAAATTAAAAATGAACGAATATCTTTTGGATAATCCTGTAAAAACTACTGAAGCAAAAGCGTTCAAACTGTAGATTATGGTTAAGTGTCTTATTGTAATAAAATGTATTAATTTTTATGAGGATGAATACTCATAGAGAATACTCATAGCATGAATACTCATAGAGAAATTAAATTTTTTATAAAAGAGTCCCAACTTTTTTCTTTATAATTTGTAGAGTTCTTAATATAAAAAAAAAGTTTTTTTCAGAAAATATGACAAACAACATTGTAAACAATACTCTGCAATCAGAATTAAAAAATAATAAAAATTGTATGAAAAATGAGCACGTATACTAAATAATGATTCACTGCGCATGCCCGAATTTAATCAGAATATAATTTTCATAATGTGTTAGCTAAATGTATAGAGCAACTTTTGGGAAAGTCATAAAAACATAGTTTGAAAAGTCTGAAAATTATCGTTGATAGAATAAGCTCAAAACCCGTTATTCCCAAAAGGAAGCAAAAAGATGAGGGGTTGTATCCAAATACAGTAGTGTATGCAATATTGTGTATACTATATTGGCACTAATCAATGGATATATGGATACAGCCCCTCATCTTTTTGCTTCATTTTGGGAACAACGGATTTTGAGCTTATTCTATCAACGAGAATTTTCAGAATTTTCAAACTATGTTTTTATTATTACTTACTACAATACTTGGTAAACCTGCTCATTTTTCATCCAATTTTTGTTATTTTTTAATTCTGATTGCAGAATATTGTTTACAATGTTGTTTGTCATATTTTTGGAAAATAACTTTTTTTTATATCAAGAACTCCGCAAATTATATGCAAAAAACTTGGCAAAATTTGAGACTGTTTTTATGAAAACTTGAATTTCAATTCGAGCATATATGCTATCCTCATAAAAATGAACACAAATTATTACAATAAGCCACTTAATCACGATCTACAGTTTGAACGCTTCTGCTACATTAGTTTTGACAGGGTTATCCAAAAGATATCCGTTCTTTTCAATTAGTTGGCGGTCTCCTATGGGGTTTCGGGAAAAAATCTTTTCGGATTTATATGACCTATACTATACTGTTTATACACTTGGAGTTTCAGGTTAATTCCTCATGTATGTTTCTAGATATTTAACAAAACGTCTAAAATCGCAAGTGGCCAGTCACCTTTGGCCATATAGTGTACTAGAAATTGATGAACTAGTCGAGAACAAGCATGTGCATTGCATTTTGTAAAAACGCAAATCAGCTTTGACGATTTATAGCTAATTTTACCATTTTGGATTGATTATCTCCTCCCACTCCCAAAGAAAAAAAAAATCTTAATAAAATAAATAGATAAATAAAAATGAAACAGTCATTTAAATTAGCAATATATTTATTGTCACATAGAGCAAATTACAGACAAATTTTGGAGATCAATATTAATTACAGAAACCAAATTCCAAGGCATGTCCTCAAACTTGGTGTTATTCCGTTTCATTATCACCAGGACTGGGCGTGGTGCCGTCATCATTATCACAGTCTTTTTGCGACACTTTCTTGAGCAATTTCTTTACTTTGATGTGTTTGATTTCCTCCAGTTTCCTATTCACTTCTTCCTGAATTTCATTAGTGAAGGAACGCTTCCGCGAATACACCCACAGGTTTTCTGAAAAATAATTGTGTAGTTATTACGACTCGTAAACATTTGTGTGGCATATATAGGTACTATTTAATATGCTTTAACTCCTATTATTCTCCAATTACATATTTAATAATTCCAGTTACTCCAATTACATACATATCCTCCAATTACCAATCCGAAATAGTGAATTATAAATCTTCTACCTGTACATTTATTACTATTTTTAGTACTTTCCAACATAATTGAAAGTGTTTGTGAATAAGGTTTGTCTGTTTGTCCGTGCTCTAACTCCCGTAAAAATACTCGGGTTGCAGTGGAATATTTATATGTTTTAGAAATTTACTATAGAACGTTCGGTATTGAAAATGAAAAAAAAAGGACATTTATAGTTCGTTCACAAGGGCACACAAAACCGTTACATTACGGTTTATGGTGGAAATTGTTCTCGGTGCATTTTATTCAGGTTACAACATTTCAAACATAATGAGATTGATATATATAATTCAGATGGACTACAATATGCTTTCTCCGGAGTATAGAATAAGTAACATTTGTAGTTCGTTTACATAATATGACACACAAAAGTTTTCCGTTACATTATGATCTATGTGTAAAAATCGTTTGCGGTGCAATTTAATGATATTATGATGATTTTAACATATCGGAATCATTGAAGTGCACTTCAGATTTTCTATAGATTATAGCGTGCATACCATTTATCGTTCATTGACAGAAATTCGGTTAAAGGGCTGACTAAGGTCTATAATTGCTGGAAGTGCATTTCCCTCTGTGGTATGAATTTTTAACCTGATCTAATTTTGATTGTATTAGATGTTGTGTATATATAGATGAGGTTTGGAGAGTTGAGTAATTTTACCTCCCCACACAATATTATTCGTCCCCCTTCTGTAGTCACGAATGGACATATAGCGTAATAAAGCGATTTTACGGATAACTACACTTATGAAACTTTTTCTGTAGCAAAGCGCACCTATGACAGGCCTATTCGTAGAATGAAACGCAAAATGAATTTTTACGAGTTGTATCATTTTTCTTGTGGATGAGCGAAATATAATTACATTAAATATATATACATATCTATATATATATTTACTAGCTGTTTAACCCGTTCTATACACGGGAGTTCACGAATTTAATTCTAAAACCAAAATTAAAAATAACTATTCGATTTAGTAAAATATTTGTCTACTACTGTGCCTTTTTTTTAATGAAATTTAATTTATCATGTTACTATGGCAGCAGACGATAAAACGATATCTTTGGAATAACAGAATAAATAGAATAAAAAGTTTTCTTGATGTTTGTGATAAAATGTGTTTATTTATTTTTAAAAATTTGTAATAATTAAGCGCAATGAAATAATTTATAATTATTTGCATGTGAGGTAAAAGAATTATTCGTAACACACGATAAAGCTTCTTATTATTGCAGCGTAGCGTACGTAATATGTATATCTCTAATTATTGGAGGTAAAAGAATTATCTTAATACCCGCTACAGCTTTTTAGTGCAGCGTGGCGTAAGTAAAATGCAATGCGTCTTGCAACAGAAAGCTAATTGTTGTGGTAAGAATTTTATTGCGGATTTTTAATTTTTGGCAACTGCTATAACGAAAAATGGTTAAATTTGATAGTAAATTGCTGTTAACTTGGTGGTTTTTTATTAATTAAAAATTAACTATAAGTTATTTCGATTCCAGATTACTTAAGTTGCCTCGGCCGTGTTTTAATGCACATGTACGTAACATTTCAGAATTCTCGCTTCCAAACTGCGGATTTGTACAGCATTGCAGACAGACAGACAGACAAATTTTCATTTTTATATATTAGATTTATTTTGAGGAATCCTGTACATCTATATTATTTTTAATACGAACTTTGAATATCTCACTGATATAATCCTTTTTTTCCCCCGTTTCACTTTTAATGAGAGGCTCCTGAGTCGAGAATATAGAATGCGGAGAATGTTTGTGTATCGATAGAGTATAATTAGTACATAAATATAAGGAAGTCGGAGATAGCCCAAGAGCCGGCAGCACAAAAACGTATGTTATCGAGCACAAGGAAATAACCTTTATTTTATGGGAGAGTAGAAGTAGGGGAATCTAATGATCCATGTCTGCCGGAAGTGAAGTGGTGCATAAGCCAAAAATTAATACCACCAATGGTTGACTTGTAGGTTTATCATTGTGTTTTCCTGCTTTTCCTGCCAGGGCCGAAACTAGCCTTTTTTGCACCCGGGACAAACATGGATTTTGGAGTCCCCCCCCCCCCTCTTCCACAAAGTATATTTACAAAGAGAATTTTACTAATTTTATAATAGACGACTTATTTTAAAAATTAAAATATGTAATCCTAAAATATGTAATACTGAACTACGTAATCTACAGTGGCGGATCCAAGGGGGAGGTACCTCTGAACATCAACAAAAATATTCTAAAAATCATTTTTAAAATGACATATTCAGTAGAGTCCCGATTATCCGAGTCCCGCCTAACCGAGTTTCCGCTTCCACCGAGTTATTTTCTTCTGATGGACTGATGGCTTCTATTATTATGAAACAGCCATTATAAATGAAGTGTTAGGTGAAGATGAAAGAGCAGTCGTAAAAAGTTAGAACTCTGATTTTCTGGTCGGAATGGGAAAAAAAAAATGCCCATAATTTTTTTTGCAAAAAAAAAAAAAAAAAAAAAAAAAAAAAAAAAAAAAAAATTATGGCCATTTTTTTTCCCCCATTCGGACCAGAAAATCAGAGTTCTAACTTTTCACGACTGCTCTTTCATCTTCACCTAACACTTCATTTATAATGGCTGTTTCATAATAATGGAAGCCATCAGTCCATCAGAAGAAAATGATCCGTTCCAAAGGTATAAACCTTCGCCCCTTCGTTCTGGCGCCCGGGTCACATGCCCCCTCTGCCCCCTCCCCTTAGTTTCGGCCCTGTTTCCTGCTCCCAATCCTTCATGTTTTCATATCTTTGTTTGTAGGACAAACACAATGATAAACCTACGAGTCAACTACTAGCGATATTAATTTTTAGCTTATGCACCACTTCACTTCCGGCAGACATGAATCATTAGTTTCCCCTACTTCTACTCTTCCATAAAATAAAGGGTTTTTTGTGCTTGATAACATAGGTTTTTGTGCTGTCGGCTCTTGGACTAAGAGTGCAATACCCAGAGGGTCTTCAGAAAATAAGCCTCAAAGTTTAAGTAACAGTTTATAATAGGATAAATTGCCGCTTTTGGCAAGCGGCTCGGCAGCATGTTTGGTAGTGCGCTGGATGCCTGAATTTTTTATTCGAGTTCGAATGACAGACAGACTCTTATTTTTCGCAGCAAAATGCTTATCCATTATGTTCAAACCACAATTGAAAAACATAAGTGGGTGATTCCATACAAAATAGGCAAATCAGCTTTGGCTGACACGTCACGGATTTTAATGAAAACAGAATATAAGTAGAACATATTTATTTGTGAATAAATGCAAAATAATAGATTTCAGAATTGTTTATTTAAGTATCAAAACTTACATTGAAAGTTGACACAAAATCGAGGTTTTGTCTACATGCTTGAAATTTCAATTTTCATTATTAGCCTTAGGAATAGAAAGACTGTATCAAAAGTAATTTATAATTAATAATGAACTATAAATAACAGTTTGGCGTTAATTTAGTAATTGTCTTTATTTTCCATAATGAGAAAAAAATAAATAATGAAAAAATTTGAGACGAAAGTAGAATATTTCTAATATTTGTTTGAACATGAAGGAATGCTCTTAACCCCTTGAGGGGCAAGCAATTGCGTTTGTGTAATGCTGAATTCCCACCGGAAATTTAGAAAATTTTTATTTCAAAATAATGAAAAGCAATTTTACGACTTTTTTCCACCAAAGTTAGAAAAGTAAAATTTCATAAAATTTTTCTGGTGCAAATCTTCATTAATCGTAAGTGGGATAAAATATATCGCAACTCCCCTCAAGGAGTTAAAAATTTTAAATTATTTGACGCTATAGATTAAAGTGTATATTTTAAAAACAGAAACTTTCATTCTTGCCTTTTTATTCCTTAATTAGGAAAAAAAATAAATAATGAAAAATTTTGAGGTGAAAATACAATATTCCTGTTACTTGTTTGAACATAAAGGAAAGCTTTTCAAATTTTAAAACTATTTGACATTATAGATAAAAGTGTATACTTTAAATATAGAAGCTTCCATTCTCGCTTTCAGTATATTTATGTCTACTCTACATTAAAATATTCTTGAGCAAGAACATTTTGTAGTGCAGTAGAATTGAAAAAAAAAATAATTATATAGTAATCCTAAATCGATATAGATGGCAGCACTAATTTTTTTTCTGAAATAAATTGAAGATTGTGAAAAACACGCAAATCTTGAAGCGCAATGATTCGTAGAATGTAACAAATGTTACCTTTTTGTACCCAATTTTGTTATTTTAGGAATCAAAAGGCAAACTTGAAATTTTTTTAGCATATCATGGACTCATTGATCTTAATGCTTATGCAATATTGTATACGTTTGATGTTTCCTTCAATTGATTTTTGTGCCTACAAAAAAGTAAAAATTGTGATTTCGATTTTTTTTTTTTTTTCAAAGTTTCAAAGTTATTTTGAAGATAAAAGATATAAATGGCAACTTCCAAACTTTAGCAATGTGATTTCCATGAGTAACACTACATCAGGCATTTATTTCAAGGATATTTTTAAATTCCTTTAATTTTTATAACGTTTTTAAAATTTCTCAAAATTGACAAATTTTCAATTTTTACGACCAATTTAAGATTAAACATAGTATTACCAAATTCTTATTATTAAATAAATTTGAAGATAATTTTCCAAAGGTTAGAATATTATAGAAAAAATTAATTTATGTTAAATAGTTTTCAAGATACGGGACTTCAAGCATGCAACTTTGAACAGTTGCACTCATGCCATTCTATATCACAAGTTTTTTAAATGTCCAGAACTTATAAAATATTTTATCTTTTGTAAAGGTATTTTGCTTAGCTCTATTTAAATATGAACTGAATTTGTGTGTCAAATTTTATTAAAATCGGTTTCTATGAGGCCACAACTTTTTAAAAATTTTTGCTCATTCTCATTTTATTATATGGAATGATCCATGTATAATCATAGAAATTTGCGAAAAATATATATGCTCTATAGCATATGAGTGCAGTTTTAACTAATAAAATTTTGTATTTTTTAATGTTTAATGAAAAGTAAAAGAAAAATAAAAGTAGGCAGTTTGTAATACTATAGACCAGAAATTTTTGCTGCTGTTGAAAATTATTTACAATTCTTCAAATGAATAATCTCATATTTTTCACAGAGAAATAAAATAAAATACGTGATGTAAATTTATAACATATTATTTTAATTATTTTTTCATTATATAAATATTTCAAACATTTCACGATTTTTTTAAAATATGCTTTTGACTTTTAATATGCTTTTTTAAAAAATCAATTTTGGAAATATATAACAATTTCACACCTTGTAATAATATATTATTTCTAATTGCTAAAAAGGTGTAAGTTAAAACTTTTAAAACAGGAAAATTGTTTTGCCTGACTATTGACATGTTTCAGCTCTTCCCGTGTCTTTTCCAAAACAAATAAATAATGATATTCTGAAATTGGCCGATCTATGATGCAATGAACTGAAACGCCATCATTCAGTTTTTCACGTAACGCACGTTACTTTTTTTTTTTTTTTTTTTACTTCATTTGGATGTTTATTTCTATTTTTGAAACCATTGGTAACTCGAGCCACAGTTTTGGTAAGTTGAATGATGCTGTATCGTTACATATGTTACAGTACAAAGTCTAAAGTCCGGAATCCTCGGGACTTTACAAAGTCCGAACTTCGGATTTTTCCGAACTTTGGGTCATCAAAAATACTGCTTTTCCAATAAAAAAGAAAAATTAATTTCTCTACATAAAAAGACAAAATATGACGTTCAAATATTAAAAATTGCATATAACAGCTATTAATACTAAATATCATTTTCATTAAATAAATCATAACAAAATAAAAAGCAAAACAAAAACATTTATTTAAGGGAACATACAAGTTAATCCCTTGAGGGAAGGTGGGATATATCATAATTCACCCAAGTTTAATTAAGATTTGCACCAGAAACGTTTTATTAAGTTTTGCTTTTATAACTTTGAATGAAAAGAGTTGAAAAATTGCTTTTCCTTATTTGGAAATAAAATTTTTCCAAATTTCCGGTGAGAATTGAGCATTATACAAATGCAATTGCTTGCTCTTCAAAGGGTTAAGAACAAATTGTGACTTACTTAATTACTGAACATTTCAGTTAATGGGCGCTCCTTTATTAACTTAGATCTATCATTAAGAGACTTTTCTTTTAATCTGTACATACCCTCATAGCATGCATGGTCACAGTGACGTCACTGCAAGTCACTGTGGTCACGTCACATCTGTGACCGAAATGCCACCACTCAGTGATGTCACATTGTGACTAAAATGTGAACTTCTTAGAAAACTTTAAAAACGTACGAAAATTCTTCAAAACATGTTACTTTTTGTAAAATTATATTTTTCTGACAATTAAAAAAAATTGTGACGTCTCTGTTATGTCACTGCTATGTAACGTACGCCACGTCACATATGTGACAAAAAACCAGCATATTGTAAGTCACAGTGTGACAAAAAATATGAACTTCAAAAATCTTTGAAAATGAAGAGAAATATTTTAAACAGCCACGAGTTACAGCGGCATAAGGAATGAAAATATATTAGTGGATAGCAAATGGTAAATTCCGTCACTAAAGGGGAGGGGGGGGGGGGGCATAATATATAAAGTGCACGATACAAGCATTAATAAAATAAATTTTTAGGCTATATTTTATCAATTTGATATCTAAGACAGTGAATGTATACTTTTTCATAATTTCAATTTTATCTAGCATTTGGATAATATATTTACAATTACGAATATTAAATTTATACACTTTACATATTTAGTTTGCTGGGAGGAAATTTCACTCTTTCTTTCTTTTTTTACCGACCAGAATTATTCGAAACACTTCTGTGGTTTCAAACTAAAAATTTTCTATTACAGTTAAATCTGCACCTTTTAATGAGCATGTAGAAAGAGTCTTCAGAGTTCAGTCATGTATGCATTTCTTGCTTTAGAATATTTTTATAATTTGTATTCAAGTCATAAATTCTACTTCTTTCAGACTTTTAAAATAAAATTAGCATTTTCCGAAAATAAAGGAAAACAAACTTTACTTTAAAAAAATATAAAAAAAAGGGGGGGGGGGGTGTCGTTAATACATTAAATTTATTTTTACACCTTTTAAAAATTTAAACAATGTTTTATCTAATAAACTCTAATTATGAATATTATTATTATTTAGAATAAAGGAACTTTACAATACATTTTAACTTGAATTATTTGGTACGGATAAAAAGAAAAGATTAAATACATTGGACATTTCTTCAAATACAAAATTTTAATGAATGATACTTTCAGAAAATTTCTGCGCGTTCAAATTCCATATTTCTTGTATACAAAAACAAACAATCTGTAACAAGCCATCTGCTCGAAAATCGTCTGCCCACAGAAAAATAAATATGAGAATACGCGGGAAATAGTTCACTTGTTTTAGAACAACACGTCTACAACACTTTAAGATAAGGAAATGACCATTTTAGGATACACGGATATTAATGGAACGTGCATGTAAGTTTTATTTAATTGAAATATTTTATTCCTGGTTGTATATTATGAGTTAAATAGTTATATTTGTAAGAGACTGATCTTTAACTGTCAGAAGCGTTACTTTCCAATTTGATAACTGTGAAGAAATATATTTTAATCTGCCATCGCTTGAAAAAAACTGCACAGAGACATTCATGCCTACATTCATACTGGAATTAATATAAACATTAATTTACTCTTACTTGAGATTAAAAATGTATGGAACGACAATGATTTGGAATTATTTTATCGGCTTCTTACTATTTTTTGATTACTAATATTTATAGTTATTATTATTTTGGGGTTAAATATGATGTTCGATTATCATGAGATTACGAAACTGTTTCAGATTAGAAATTAACATTATACTGGGAAAATGTATTTTTAACATATTACAGTAGTGAAACATTTGAAAGAATTTTCTTTTAGTGCTAATAATATTTTAAATTATCTTTTAAAATCCCAAATCTTCAAACCAATGTTTTCAGATTTAACATTTGCCAAAATTATAAAATAATAGGAATTCCTTATACCATATGGAAATATTTTTGCGATATTGTTAAATCTAATAATGCATTTAATTTATCTATTGTAGTTTGCTGTTGTTTAACAGTACAATTATAAATACTAATTATTATTTTTAGTGTTTTTCAAATTGGTATATTTATTTTTTTTAATTGTATGTAAGCATTTTTTCTGTTTGTGATTTTAATCAAACATTTAATTATAGACATTCTGAATGGGTTATTAAATTTTCTTCTATTGTAAATTAATTTTCTACGTGTATGATTCGGGTAATTATTGGCACTAAAAAGTAAAATATGATATTTAAGCATTGAAATAAAGTATTTTTCATGCCTGATAGGAAGTTATAGATTAAACTGCTTTAGTATATATTTTTTTAAAGTTCATATAATACAGGATACATAATGTAGGACACAAGTTGAAAAGTGCTTATGACTTCGGTTTGTCTCTCCGTCTGTCCGTCTAGCAGTCTGTGCGCACTCTAACTCTCGAAAATATACTCGGATTGCCGTGAAATTTTTGGATGGTATTGACGTTTACCATCGCACGGTACCTATTTGTAATGAAGTTTGTAGCATGCTTTGTTCATTTACAGGGACAGCCAAAAGTTTTCCGTTACATTACGGCCTATGGGAAAAAGTCGTTTCAAATGATTTTTTATGATTTTACGCACGCTTTCAAACAGAATAAAATTTATATGCATTTATGAAGTGCACTAAAATATGCATTCTGTTGACTATGCGATGCAAAGAATAGTTATTGTTCATTTACAGGACTAAAAAAGGAATTCAAATACATAATGATATAGAGGTGGAGGGAATTGTTTGCAGCATACTTTAATTATGTTAATCTATTTCATATATAATGAAATTGATGTATGTCGCTGAGGTTTACATACTATAAATTATTTCATGTATAATAAGAATAATACGTATATAGCATTTACAGGGACACACAAAATCTTTCAGATACCATATTGTATCCGAAGTACTGTTCATTAGCGATGATTGCTGGAAATATATTTTTAATTATGATATGCACTTTTATGATTCACTATATTTATGCATAGTGTATGGTGTATATAAATGCTATAATTCCTATACAAGGCTACACAAAAGTATTCGTAAGGATTACTGGGTATGGGCGCAAATTGCTTAAAGGTGGTTTTTAAATGAGTTATGCTTTTTTTCGATGAACTGCATTTAATTTACCAAGAAATATTTGTAGAATATAGATAAAATGATATACAGGGTCACGTAAAGAATTGGATACATGGCCGTCTATATATTATAATTTCTGGAAATGTGATTTCAGCAGTTTTAAGAGTGTCTTAGTTTGAATTAAATTTTAACTAAATAGTGGCGTGTAATAAAGATTTTAGGTAAACTACAGGGTTGTACAAAGGTATTCAAGTATGTTTCCATACATTAGTATAAATTGCTGAAAATGAATTTCAACCTGTTAGGCGTTTTCTTGCTAAACTAAATTTTCCCATTATATAGTATATATACACTTAAAAAAATGGGTACTCAAAATTGAGTAAAAAGTACTCAATTTTAAATGCGTCACATGCACAAAATAGCTCCGATCGAAATGTACTCAAAGTTGAGAAACACATGTACTCATTTTTTATTCCATGGCTGTGATCAAATATGAATCTTTATGTACTGCCCCCCCCCCCCAAAAAAAACCAAAAAAAACCCCCCTAAAATGTAAAGTAAAAATGTACTGACATTTATTTCCCGTCCAAAGTTCTTAACAAGAAATGTTTAATTGATTATTTATCAAGAAAAATAGCAAAATTCTTAACAAGATACTCAAATCGAATATTTTTATGACAAGAACATTATTTCCAAGCAATTATTTTTAAAATGCTGTGCATAATTTAATATTTACATTAATAAACATTATTTATGCCGCCATAAATGAAATGAACCATTACAGGGTACAAAACTATTTGTTTGTTTGGGTTTGATAACATGTGATGCTTCAAAATAGAGAAAGCATAGGTTCATTTTTGATCCAAAAATATTCAATTCAATATGAGTACGTCGGTTTGCTCATTTATGAGTACTTCATTTTTTTCAGTGTATCAACCTACAGATCAAATAAGGGCTGTTTAAAAGAATTGGAAAACATATTTGGCTATGGACGGTAACTGCTGAAATCAGTTTTTCAAATGTTTTATGCGTTTTCTAAAATGTTTACTTAGTTATCTTATTTACGCCATTTCCCTAAATTACGATGTCTTGTTAAAGCATTCAGAAAGTGTTGGAAAGTATATTTTAATCTGTGCTTAACGCATGATTTTTCTTACTCGTTTTTTTTTGTTTTTTTTTCTATTTCCCAGATAAGTCTTTTCCTATAAAACATACCAAATCTATTTAGCTCATATTCACAAAGTACAATATACACGGGAATAAAAAATTTAAATAAATATCGCTTATCATGCCGCTCTATAAATAATAGTTGTATTAATATCCGTTAGTTTCCATGTTCGTATTTAATAAAGCAATGACAAATCAAAACAAATTAAAAAACTTACACATTCTAAATATCAAGCTTGAACTCAATATCAAGCATAGAACTTAATATCAAGCATAGAACTTAATATCAAGCATAGAACTTAATAAAAAAATATGTCAGTTGATAAGCATTGTTTTTTAAGTGGAAAAATGTAAAATGTTTTAGAAGAATAGGACTCCAAAGTAGCGATATTTTGCTAAAAAGTACGGTAAAAAGATAAGATTTTATATTTACAGCAAAATTTTATTTTAAAATTCATCGCTGTATTAATACTTAGAAATTTTTCCAGAGAGAATCATTCGCTTTATATACAATATTTCAAATGAAAATCAAATGTCAAATTAATTGCTAACATTGTGAAAAAGATTCCATGCCGGGACTCGAACCCGGGCCATCAGTGTAGCACACTGACATTCTACCGACTAAACCACATGAAACGACGCCCAGCCCGTAAAATTTCTCACTATTACATGTTCGCAAGGCTACAAACGCAGCATAAGATGGAATATTTATCGTGAGCCACCGACATGGGGTAAACACGAAACTTAATTAAATCCAGCATTGATTGAAATTATATTAATAATTGGAAATTTTTCCAGGGAGAAACATTCGCCCTGCATACAATATTTCAAATTAAAATTGCCTTTTAAGCAATTAATTTGAAATTTGACTTTCATTTGAAAAATTGTATGAAATATTGTAAAAATTAATTGCTTAAAAGGCAATTTTAATTTGAAATATTGTATGCAGGGCGAATGTTTCTCCCTGGAAAAATTTCCAAGTATTAATATAACTTCAATCAATGCTGGATTTAATTAAGTTTCGTGTTTGCATCATGTGGGTGGTTCACGCTAAATATTCCATCTTTTGCTGCGTTTGTAGCCTTACCAACATGTAATAGTGAGAAATTTTCCAGCCTGGGTATCGTTCCATGTGATTTAGTCGGTAGAATGTCAGTGTGCTGTACTGATGGCCCGGGTTCGAGTCCCAGCATGGAATCTTTTTCACTATTTGCGTCTTTTAAGCAATTAATTTGAAATTTGATTTTCATTTGAAATCACAGTGTTTATGACAAGTTCGTCACAAATGACACATATTTCACAAATTGGTCACAATGTGACTTCAAAGCATTGTCGCTTTCGTCACAAAGTTAATGCCAAAATAGTCACAAATGACACACTTTTCACAAATTTGTCACACCGTGACTTCACAGAGTGGTCACAATGTGACGTCACAAACGTCCTCTAAAACGGCCATAACGACCTCGCATTCTAGTCACTGTGACGTCACATCGACGTCACGTGACGTCACATCGACGGTCACAAAATCACAGTGTGACTTCACAACGACGTCGCCGTGACGTCACCATGCCTTACGGGTAGTCATGAGTTAAGATTGAGTAATAAAGCTTATCTAGACGTTTTTTCTTTCTTGTTTCAACAATTTTGATTTTCCCTATCTTTCTTGAATACCTGGAAAGTCCGAACTTTGGGTTAGAGGTCTGCACGGGCCGACATTTACAGGCCCGGGCCCGGCCCGACTCATAGAGAAAAAAAATCAGCCCGGCCCGATTCAAAAAGTAAAAGTTCGTCCCGGGCCCGTCCCGGCCCGTAGAAAAAATAATATTGCCCCGGCCCGGCCCGATAAAAAAATTTAAAGTTCGGCCCGAGTGAACTTCTACAAAATATTGATTTTTACGTTGAATTGGTTAAAAATTTGTTTCGTACGAGGAGTTCTGACCAAAAATATTTATCTTAACTTTTTTTTCATGTTTATAATCTTTATTTTTATAGACGTGCAGCAGGCTGCAATATTTATTTTTTTTTAAATGAATCTCTATTTCTTGTATGTAAATGTTTCAGTTATCATTAATATTGTTAATCCATATTCCATGTATAGAAGTGTTAAAAATCGGAAAAATGCTATACAGTAAAATCTTCTAACATGGAATTGCACAGAAAAGAAAAAAATGCGTTATAGACAAGTTCTCTTCTTAGCAAGTGTAAATTTATTATATACTCTTTTCTTACTTATTAGCATATTAATTTTGCATGGATCAACACGTTTTTCAGTTTAAAACAAGGTTCCATCAAAGGCAGGTTCCTTCTCACACATTTTACTGTACTTTAATTTAGTTATATTTTAATATGCGTAGAAATCTACTATTCTTAAAAAATAATAAATTTTAATGTTAGTTTAATGTTACAAATATATGTTATATTATAATGTAATAAAGTTTAATGTAGAATAATGGCGATTCAAAAATGTATGCATTTTTTGCAAAAACTTTTGGGCCAGGCTTAATTTAACTGACTTTTAAATGGACCAGGCCACGCTGAGACAATGATTTTCATACGGGCTGGCTCAAAACTAGGACTGAAAATTTTGGGCTATGAAGATTAGGAATGAAACCAGGCCCGGCTGTGTACAGAAAAATTAAATTAGGCCCGGCCCGGCCCGTGCAGATCCCTACTTTGGGTGTCCGAACTTTAGACTTTGTACTGTTATTTTAAATACAAAAAAAAGGAGCATGTAGCTGATATTAAATATAATAGAAAAACCACAGCGTTTGCAAGATTACATCAAGAAGAAATTATTCATATAAATTTCGACGAAAGTAAGATAATTTTCCCCTCCAACCAATATTATCCATCCATTATAACAGAAACAATAGAGATTATAACATTTAAAAATAACATGTTAACGACATAGCATCATTCAACTTAACAAAATTGCGGCTCGAGTTACTCAATGGTTTCGAAAATAGAAATAAACATCCAAGTAAAATAAAAAAAAGTAACGTGCCTTACATGAAAAACTGAACGATGGCGTTTCAGGTCATTGTGTCATAGACCGTGCAATTGCAACATATCATTATTTATTTGTTTTGAAAATGACTGGGGAAGAGTTGAAACATATCAGCAGTCAAATAAAACTCTTTTACTATTTTTAAAGTTTTGATCTTACACCTTTTTAGCAATTAGAAATAATATCAATTGTGGTTTTTCTTTTAATTGTGTTGATTTTGTAATTAGAACAACTGTGAAGGTAATAGTTATTTTTATAAATATATTTTTTTTTGTTTATTTAATATGTTATTTTCGCATGTAAGTACAATTTAAACTATGAAACTTTGCATGTTAATGAAAAGTAAAGACGAAATAAATAAATAAATAAATAAAAAACTAAAAGGCAATTGGTATCTATAGATCTCAAAATTTTACGAATTTTTACAATTTATTTAGTAATATTTACATAATTAAACTGCTATTTTTCAAAGTGAAATAAATTTAAATACGTTACATTAAATTAAAATACACTACTTTAATTATATTTTAAATTGTATTTTTTATCACCATAATAAAATTGCATGCTATATGTTTTTTTAAACAACTAGCTTTTATATTTAAAATTTTTGAATTTATTAAATCTCGGATTCAGTTACTTGTCTACATAATAAATATTTTTACCAATTCAATATCTTTTCAAAATATTTTTAAGTATATAGACTATCATTCTAATTAGAAACACAAGAATGAAAAACTTTTAAAAAGTTAAAAGAATCTGTTTTAAATATCAGAACTTTTTGAAACATTTGAAACATGAAACATATTTCACTTGTATGCGACAAAACATGTATTTGTTTTATATTTTTCGTGATTTCAATGATTATACATACAGTAGAACTTCGATTATCCGAAGCAATTTGGACCGACCCTCTTTCGGAAAATCGAAATTTTCGGATAATCGAGAGTGCTTCAATTTTACGATTTCGGAGATATATATGTGCCATTTCGTATTATTGTAACAATGCTGAATAAAAATAGAGCAATAGCAAAATAGAAACAAAAATATATTACCTGAATTTTAATTTTGAATTACCTTTCACAAGGGTTTGAAACAATTATTTGTTTGTCGCAGTTTCGATTGCCTTTGCTTTGAAGCTCTATTTTTAATATTTTACACCTGTATCACAGTCTTTCTGCTGCTCCAGCCATGCCAAACCTTTTGCAAAACGTTCTAACGCTTCAGAATTGCTATTTTGTTCATTTTTGTTCGTTCCACTCCGCAGCTTACGGGAACTCAAGTTAAAATCAAAGGAATTCTAAGAAAGCGGATAGAAAATATTTATATGTACTCGCGATTCGGAAAGGACAGCTTGCGCAGACGGAATATTATAGTTTTAAAAGAAGGCTTTCGAAATTGATTTTGCACACAAGGAATGCGATAGTAAATAAAAAGAAGCTTTAAAAATGGATTTTGGCTAACTGAGAGTTTCAGTAAAAAGAGTTTCGGATAAAAGAGGTTCTACTGTATTTTCTTAATTATGGTTCGAAAATAATTTATAAAAATTTTCAACTCGTTTGTATGCATAAATCTACGGCATCGATTTTACATGTCAATATAATCTTACACAAACTGTTGAAATAGTAAGTTATAATTCGGTTACAAAACATTTGAACTAAGACAATTCGTATTATCGATGTATCCTTAAAATCAATTAATTATCATATATTTCTTCTTGCGAATGAAAACTAACATAAAACCTGTCAGGTTTCTGACGCTAGTGAGGAAGCAGGTAACTAATTAAGATTACTGCTATCTGATATTATATTTTACTTGTCTATTGTATTTCACATGTATCACTTTCTGAGTACGCTGGTTTAAGATAATATTTTTCCTTATCTGGAAGTTGTTCCGGGATATTATAGTTAAATCCCATTATATGAATAATCCCCGTTGTATCCATGAATTGCAATTGCTCTTGCTATTCAAGAACGTGGGGCACAGATAAGAAAAACAAAGAAACTCCGTATCTGGTAGACAGTGAATGATGCCATGGGAAGGGAAAAGTATTAGACAAGAGAAGGGATCTCTGCTGGCAGAGGATCAACCCCTGAGACTGTTTTTTGGAGAGAGGTCGCGGAGAGAGAAAGAGTAGTTCTGGCGTAGACCTCAACGTAGTAGGTTTGGTGTTTCCTGAGTGGCGTTTTCGGGAAAAAGATTGAGTCTCTTGCGGAGATAGCCGGCACAACGGGGAGGCCAAGGGTGATCCTCCGATAAAAGTTCATGAGATACCATATTGTGAGTGGGAAATAGAATATTTTAATAAATTAACTCAGTGCGCAGAAAGTACTTGCTATATATGTAACTTAGTATCGGGCCGGATCGTCTATATCCGAGCTCTTAAATGTAAACAATGTTTTATTTATACGTAAATAATTTGTAAATAAATTGTTCGTTAAGTTTAGTTGAATAGGTTTAGCATTCTTTTTGATAATCCTTCTCACAACGTGCCCGATATCGAAGTTTGTGCGAGTGGTGATCGGGTGTCTAGGGAAATTCATCAGCCTGTGGACTAAGAAAGAGTGCAACAAAACCATATTTCACTTTTAGAAGAAAAAGAAAACAGTTTTTTTAATCTGATTTTTTTTTTTAAATAACGAAAAATACGCTTAAAACAAGTAAAAATTAAATTTAAAAAATAAAAAAATCCGACCACGCAAACTAATTAATTATTTCTCATCCATGTGAAACTATTTTTTATATTACTTAACTATTTTTTTTTAATGTTGTGTTTAAATGTTAGTTCCTATCTATAAACACTGTTTTGATGAGGCCTATAGATGTCTACGATGGCTAGAGTTGCAGTAAAGCTAGAGCTCCTACCTACACAACTTCCAGGTTTTGTAATATTTAAACGGATCTTCTTACTCTAAAATAGTCAAGGAAACATCGTCTTCATTTTCAAAGACCTATCCAATGATGTGCCACTCAATAGGGTGCGTAATTTTTTTTTCTTCTCTACCGCCATTTTGAATTTATAAAAATAAAACCTAGTCTATAACCATCGGACGGTTAAAACAAATCGATAGAAAACTCATTCATTGAAATCCATCCAGCCGTTGGGATGTTTCGAGGGTATAAAGAAATCCACATACCCAGATACGCGTGAAACACATAACCCTGCTTTCTTGGCAGTCGTGTAAATAGTCCGATGTGTCCAATTTTTTTCTTCTCTTTTTTTAAATACAGAACAGCTTAAAAATTTATTTAGAAGTTTGAAGCACCGGTTATTTTATGTGATAATCAGCTTAACCGTATTTTAATTAAAAAGAAAATGATCATATATCTTTTTAAATATCAAATTTAATAAAGCAAAATCAAATTTAATTTTCGATTTATACTTACCTGTTCTGGCATACTGCAAAGTGAGCCATATATGATTGCATGACCAGATGATGGCGTAGTTGTCATAGTCAGTTGCTAGTATCCAGTAACTTCCATGCACGGACACTGGAAATATAAATTCTATATGATAAAAGCTATTGGAAAAATGATGATGAAAAAGCTATTAAAAATTCAAAACTGCTTATGGTGAGGAATGCATTGAACAATATCACTAGAGGAGAAATACCGCATATTTCCATGTATAAGCCGAGAATTTTGGGGAATTTTTTCGGCTCGAAAGTGGGGGGGATCGGCTTATACAGGAGTCTAAGAAAATTTCCAAAATTGATATGCTAAAATGAAAAATATGGCAAATATAAAAAATATAAAAGCGTGCAATTTTCTAAAAATACTGAAACACTTTACTCTTTTACAATGCAAAAGTCACCAATCATCATTCACTATCGAACTTATCACAATTTTCAAGCAACTCATTAAAATTGTTTTTTTTTTCATTGGTACATCAGGATAAATATCATTAGTGAATAATACGTCATCATTGTCAACACCATTTTCTTCAAAAGACACGACATCTTTGCGCCCACGTGCAACTTAACTACCTTTGGAATATTTGAAATTTCGTCTTTTTTTTCATTCTCCATTCTCGCATTTGTTTTTCATTGAATGTGAAATGACGAGAAGCCACTGAGTTATTCGGTTGCTCAGAAAAATTAATGACTTTTAATTTAAAACCTGCATTATAAGCCGCACGCTTTTGTTCAGCGTTTTCTTAAGCAAAAGTAACAGTTAGCAGTCACATGAAGTAGAGAAGAATTTACCCATTTACAAAAATAGGAAGTTTGGTTTTTATGAACGACCAAGTTATAACGGGATAGGTGGGACCCAAATAAATAGATTTGGCAGCGCGCCAAGACAAAATAGGAGAGATAAATACTCTCAAAGTGTGCATTTTTTTCTATTAGCTATGCACAAAAAAGGGAAGCGACTCAAGAGTGAAAGGTTCCATTCTCTCATTGGTTGATCAGAAACCGGTCTTGGCTTGCTTCGCAGGGATGATTTGGCGATGAAATGCAAGCACTTTGAGAAATATCGTACCTACTTAATTCATGCTATTTTGGTGAGAGTTTTGTGTGGACGATGTTGTCCAGTGGTTAACCCGCTTGTCTAGCAAACTTAAGTAGGCGAGTTCTATCCTCCCCGTTGCTTTGGTATTTTTTATTTGTGTTTTGTTTCGCTTTTTATTAAGTTAGTTAATAAAGATTTCTAGACTTCTATTATCAGTTCATTTCCAATTTTTTTAATTGTCAATTAGATAATTAAATAAAATTTTGATTAAATTAAGTTTTAATTGTTATTCAATTAAATTAAATTGAAATTTAATTTTTATTAAATAAAATAAAATTTAGCTTTAAATAAATTTCGAAATTCATATAAGCTATTTTTTTATGAATTAAAGTGAGCATTTATTGTAATTCAATAATAATATCTCCTAAACTTACATTATTTTTTTCCCTTATAACTTTAGTATCAGATAAATATTAAATTAGCAAAATTAATTTATCAAAGTTTTCTTTTAAAATTAATTAGTATTTTTCATACAGAAAAACTTTATTACTTTATTATCAAATGCTTTGTAATTTTTTATTATGTATAAAATACTGTTAATGAAATTAATTTTTAAAACTCATATTACTTAAAAGCTATTTATTTCAATTCCTTAAAATGAATATTTTTGAAAATATAATGTTATTTCTTACACTTATATAAAATATTTTTATTTTTATGTTATATTATTTAACAATATATCTGAATACATAACTATATTCAGTTTATTTTATTTGAAAGTAAAATTTTATTAATTTATGAATTTATATTAATAATATTATTAACTTAATATGTAATTAATTATTTAAATCAATTTGTAATAGTTAATTGTTAAGTACTTTTTATTAAAATTTGCTAAAAAATTTTTAATTGTTTTTATTAAAAAATTCTAATAAACTACTTTTTAAAATAATATATATATATTATATATATTATTTGAAAACTCAGTCAAAAACAAATTATTTTTATTAAAAAAATTATCATAAATTTCCCCTTCACTATTACCACCCTAAATATTTGAAAACTAAGTTACAGGCATTAGTCCAAGTAATCATTAACTAGAAATATTTAATGCAACAAAATACATCATAAGAACTTCTTATAGTTTTTGGTAATTATTGCTCAGATATTATTGTTTTTGGTTCCAACTTTTTTTTTCTTTTGGGTGTGTAAAAAAAAAAAAAAAAAAAAAAAAAATGTCATTATTATTTAATTTATTTTTTCATTATATTTCACTACAAGTGTGAACTATAATTTATTTTAGCTTGACCTTTTTCATTCACTATCTAACTATCTAAGAAATACTTTATTTTTTGATTTTTTTTTTTTCCCTGTTTGTTATTTTGCAGTAATAATAAATAGATATTAATATTGCAAATTACTATACGGCAAGGTAGAATTTAGATGATCTAAATTCCTTTCTGACAATTTTGATTATTTGAGTACTAGTTTGGCCATTTAATTATTTATATTTACGCACACAAAGTGCCATGAAAAAAAAAATGGATAAAATTTGACTGAGTATTTTTATTAATTGTTTTATATAGTTTTTTATTTTTAAAAAACACATCAGCTATCAAGGAAAGGGGAGGGGGCTGCTTGAGTTTACTGTTGCTTTGCACACATAACTATAGTCAAAACACATAGGTAGTTAAATGCAGTTGCGTAGCCAGGATATTATTTCGGGGGGGGGGGGGGGCAATCCCCTAAGCTTCTGTCCTCCTGATGCAAAGCTATAAATAAAAAAATATTAAATTTTACTTTTCGTATAAATATCAATTTTATACTTTTAACATATGGGATATGTTTTTTATTTATTTTTTTTTTTTTAGTTTAAATTTACATACACCTGTATATACAAAAGGAATATATGTAATGAGTAATTTAAAAGTAAGTTACAAAATAATAAGTCTAAAATATTTAAATTGGTTACTTTTTTAAAAGAAAGCCAGTTTTATCAATTTTTTGCAGGGAAAAAAGGATATTTTAAAAAATACCATATCATTGTTTTCCGTGAATCACTTTATATGAGAAATAAATTAAAATCCTTACATGTCGTAAAGAAAATTTAATATGATTGCAACTTAATACATGAAATAATCTCAAGTGACACTTGGCGATTTGTTTTGGTGGTGAAATGCTATGAGCCTTTTTGATTTGTTAGTTAGAATTGTCTACCACTGCTCAATTATCAGGACTTGTAACCTTGAGAATTAATCGCGGGATTCTTGTTTCTTCTCAACCAATGGGAGAATGGAACCTTTCACCCTTTAGTCTCTTCCCAAAAAAGGGCTAAGTTCTTATTTAGTGAATTTGCAATCTGCTTTTTTAAACATTGGCCTACATACAGGTTTCCGATTTTGGGCGATTTTTCACTTAAAAGTCGTATACGGGGCATTCTCACAATCTTTTGACTTTCATGTCCTTGAATAATAATTTTTATTTTAATACACTTTTTTGTGTTTTTTTTTATTTTATATACTTGGGAACATCCCATTGCATGATTGCACAACAATATTAACGAGATAAATAAGTTTTGGACGATGTTGATTGTTGGGGGTCCAAACACCTGGAAAACTCCTATACCGTTCCGTGTCCCTGATGCTGATTTTTAAGTTTGGAGCTGTTTGAATAAAATTGTTTTAATAAAAATAATTTGATGTAATTTTTTTCTGAAACTGGAACTATTGTTTTACATAAATAAGTAGCTAAAAATGAGCCTGCACGTATTTTTAGGGTTATTATTATTTTTTTAAACTCTGTCCCTAGGTTTTAGATTTTTACCATCCCTCTTCTAAAATTATACAGAAAATCACTTCAGATGCAGTCACAGAATTTTTTTCAAGTTTTTTTTCATGCAGAAGTATGGTAGAGAAATAATGTCTAAAATTCTTCGGCAGGAAATTTACTGTAGAATTTAAATCAGCATTTAAATATCAATTTCAAGCATCGTGGCCTTATTGGTAGTTTCACCGTCACCAAGGTTTGTTCCTGCACTTTTCGAGGTAAATTAATTTTTTTTTAAATTTAATCCAATGTAAATAACTGTTTCTAAAAATCAACGAACATTTTGGCTACCACTTAGTCTTAACATGATCTGCTTAAAATAGGTGGTAATTTTCCTTGCTGTTCCATCCTTACCGTCCCTTTTTTTCCTATACCATCCCCCTTTTTTTACATTACCGTCCCTTCTTTAACACTCCTTTAAGACAATGTTATACCAAAATGTTGTACTAAAAATATTACATTGTCATTATTTCTTATTCCGCTGCTGACCATTTTATTTGAATGTCCTGTGGGTACTATAGAAATTCATTATAAGTAAAAATTTAGAAGAAAATAAAAAGTTTTAGTGGTAAAATGGTAAGGAAAATTAAACTCGCAAGTTTAATTTAAACCTCAGTTAAATAAATTTTTTTTCGCTGCTGACCATTTTTTCTTTATTTTGAATCATTAATGCATTCGTCTGTCAGATTAAAATGTTATTTTAGCAAGTTTAATTTCGCCAGATTTTTTTCCCCAAAAGTCAAAAAATTGTGAGAATGCCCCATACTCAGATTATATACGGATCGGCATATACACGGAAATATACGGTATCTGTCATCAATTAATTTAACATCTTGAGAGCTGAAGTTAAAATACCGCTACAAATATACATTCATTGCTGTTGCACAAACAACATGACACCACAGAGGACAGAAAGAGCTCTTTTTGTAAAATTAATACTTTAGGGGACTGGTAATTTATGTTCACAAATATGGATCCTAATTGACTAGCCTCTTTAAAATATCAATTTAATTATTAATAACCTAAATTAACATAATAAAATAATTAAGGGCTTTAAACAAGTGAATAACCTACAAGTCCTTAAAAAGTTTTATTGTAAAGGTTTTAACCCTTAAATGCCGGGTGTTGCTTTTCGGCAACATACCATATTTAGGCTCTAAAGTACTATTAGAATAATATTGAAGCTATAATGCCTAATGTTGCCAATAAAATACATTCTGAAAATATTATTAAATCGATTTTCAACATGTAGATGGCAACACTTGTGCTGTTTAAGATTAAAGATAGATTTATTTTTTCAATTGTTGCTACTTGTTCTTTTTGTTTTGTTTGGAAGCTTGCGAAATACCCTATTTTGTTCTGCAGTGAGCAAGTAAAATTTATTTCTTATAATAGTTCCTAAAATTTTTGTGTGACTAATATTATAGAATTTTATCAAGGAAAATTATTTTTTCAATTAAAGACCAGTATTGCCGATTAGTAACAAACTGTTTTTTAGCCGTAAACCATACTTAAAACAAAATATGATTTTCTTAAGTATTTTTCCTATGATTTATTTAAAAAATGAAAGCCGAAAAACATTATTACAATGATTTTTGAAACATCAGGCATTTAAGGGTTAAGTTAAATAACTATACAAATTTCTTACTTTCTGGGCCCTACTGTTTTGAAGTCATTTTGAAAACTCAGATGAAAATGATGAGGAAATAAGCATCGGTGCTGCCATATAATGATTTTGTTTCAAATAAAAAAACATTCCGTGTGTCCTAAAATGGACTGACTGACTTTAAAATTCAGTAACTTGCAAATGGTGTCAGCTATTTAAAAAAAAAAAAAAAAAAAAAAAAAAAAAAGTAGGAAGGTTATATAAGATGTCGGGAGTTTTTTTTTTACTTCTATTCTCGATTTTAGTTTAAAGTAGCAGCAATAACAGTAATAGGCGCTAAATCGGGGCCCAGTTTTGGATTCCCTCTTAATGCGAAAGAAGGAGGTGAAATATATGGATTGATTCTCAGTCGCCAGTGAGATTTTGTACTTAGGCGCTCACTCTATGTATTTAACCTCCTTCTTTCGCAACAATACTGAGAAAAGAGAGAGGCCAAAAATCGAGTACCCAATTTACTACCTATTACTTGCAGTGCCATCTATCGATGCTACTTTAAACTAAAATCAAGAATCACTATAACATAAAAAAACTCCTGACATCTTACATAACCCTCCTACAAGAATTTTTTTAATAGCTGTCACCTTTTGCAAGTTATTGAATTTTAAAAACAATCAGTCCATTTTAGGACACACGGTAGAATGCTTGAAGTGCTAACCCTAGTAGTAATGGTTCCTACAAGTCGGAATTTGTATATCAAACGTGGCAAATGAGGTGCTTTCGCCTTTTTTTTTTTTTTTTTTTTTTTCGTTCCCTTGAAAAATTTCCTCTTTTGCACTTTCATCGTTTCCCGTTCTTAGTCCTCATTTGTGTACCTCAGTTCTGAAGAGGTTGAGGCTGTTCTCAACTGCTCTGCTCAACAAGTGCAAAACATTTTGACACATTTACAAATTCATTTTTTAACGGAAAGATATAAAATTGGAAAGCCTGACCATGGAAGCGATTTGGAATCGAACTGTTTTTTCCATTTTTTGATCAATAAATTACCTATCGAGTTATAAGCGCTTTTGATCACGTGACAAGGCATTTTTCTCCCCTTACCAACTGGATTTTCTTCTTTCGTTCGGAAGTTCGGTTCAAAATACCAACTTTGACAGTATTTTCTGAAAGATGTATTGCGTTTACAAGAAAACGGAAAAAACAGTTCGATGACATAGTTTCTGAATAACAACACCTTCTAGTTTCATGCGTTTCCGAACAAAAATGTATTAAAACTTATGTCAGAAAGTTGACCCTTTGGATTTGAGAGTGGCCTTAAGTGAACAATCCTGAAGATGTGTGTGCATTTTTACAAACTTTCTGTGTGGCAAGAAAATTTCAAACTGCAGTTTTTGACTACGCTAATGCTAATGGCAATGAAGAAAACATATGTTTCTATTTATTTATTTTTAATAATTGCATTATTAATTGATAAATAAAATTCCATAACAGTTTAATCTGAAATAGGCATGTGGATTATATTTGGGTGTTTAGAAAGTAGAATGACAATAGAGTTAGAATCAGTGTTGTAGTCGTAAAAAACCCAGAGGGTATACGCTAGAATCATGAAGTTCACGGCTAGAGTATACGCTATAACTTTATTTGAGAAACAGATGGTAAACGAAGCTTCTTTAAAAAAATCCAGAAGGTATACGGCGTATACCTCCGTATACCCTCCACTACACGCCTGGTAAGAATGACAATATCAAACGAAAAGTAAAGAATACTACTTTTGCGTAAACTTTTCTTCGAATAAAAATAACCTTTGAATTAAAAATAGTCATCACTAATATTAATTAGTTAATTTTTCAATAAATTACATTTGACTAAATAATTTATTCAAAATAAATTTGTATTTCTATCTCTTTTTCTTCATGCTGAAATCAGTATGTAATTAAATTAAATGTTATCGAATCTAAAAGTTAAGTTAAATTTTAATATTTAAATTATCCTTTTCGACAAAGTAAACCACATAGAGTTTATACGAATAAAAATGCTATTTTTTTTTCTATTTGTTAGAACTAAAATTATAGCTCGTATTCAGATTTATTTATTTTCTAACTGTATCATGCCTCTGATAAAGAGGCTACGCTAGTAACGCGAAAGCAAGCTAAAGTTAAACCAATGTTGTGTTCTTTTCAAATTTCTCATTCGCATTCTCTCTGCAGCCCTACATAGGCTCTATAGAATGTATACACACCATGAAACATGCAAAAAAATAGTTAGATTTAACAAGTTGGAAATTGCACGTCAAACGTGGCAAATGAGGTGCGTTCGTACTATAACTAGTTTTATAAATATTTTTTGCACCGCATATTGAACTGAATGTATATTTTAGTGCACTTCATAAGTGCATTATCTATTTCATTCTGTTCGTAACATCATTAAAATGCACTTGAAATAATTTTTTCCCATTGGCCGTAATGCAACGGAAAACTTTTGACTATCCTTGTAATGAAAGTATACATCCGATTTTCATAAAATTTGAAATGACTCGACAAAATTTATTGACAAAATATTTTGCAACAATTATATATTTAAAATTTCAGACAATTTGGTGGGTAGTTTTTGCTATGTTGCATGCGGACGGACGGACAGACGGACAAACAGACAGACAGACAGGTGGACAGACGGACCGAACGATGACTATAGGTGCTATGTATTTATATAATTACAAATGCACCTAAAAACGGATACCACATCTGAAAATGCACTATTAGTAATTATCGCTCATAGACAATACTGTAACCGAATTCTTTCGTATATTCCTGTAAATGAACGATAATTACTATCCACACCATATTCTACAAGATGGATCCTGTCGTGCACCTCAGTGATATATATCAGCTTCAGTATGGTTGAAATAGTTTAACATCATTAAAATACATTGCAAATGATATAGCCCCATAGACCGTAATGTAAGGAAATTTTTTTGAATGTGCCCGTAAATGAACTATAAATGTATTTCCAATACGGAACTTACCACAGTTAACTTCAATAATATATATAAATTACATGATGATTCCAGTATATTTAAGGGAGTGAAAGAACGGCCAGACAGACCGAAGTCATAAGGGTCAATATCTGAAAAGTGGACAATTTGCGTCCACTGCCAATAATATTTCATTAATTATACTAAAATCAAAAACTGAAAAATTTAATGCATTGTAACGTTTGTTATAACGATTATCAATGACAAATGGGCATATAATGATGTATAAATAATAAATTTTAAGCTTTTAACAAACGATATCATCATTTCAGTCCCGGTCCCCAAGTACAAATATCCAATATTAAATGTATGCAGTAAAATTTTTTATAAATATTATTAACTTTTGCCATTATATATTTATACGTATATATATAGGGTACGGGAAAATATAATTCTCCTTTATTAGTATAGATTGTATAGTAAAATATTGTAGTAAATACATTTGTCCCTGAGGTTGACCATCATCTCAGTCCCTCTAAACACACATTTAGGTTAAAAGATACCAGGTGGCGCTGACAGAATTATTTCCATTGCAACAGCAACTAAAGTTCAACTAGCCACCATGTATGAAGATAAATTGTTCTTCTCTTTGTTTTGTATTTAGAAATATTTAATTTGTGTTCTTAATAGGGATGAATACTCTTTTATAGCGTCATTCACTTATGAAAAAAATGCTTATTGCAACTATGTTTATGTAACATAGAAATGTCACATGGCATATTTAATAATTTACATGTGGGCAAAATGATTCAACAAAATGGCTGTGCAGCTGTTAAGACAAAAGCATCACCTCAGTCCCAATTATTAGACACCGATTATGATGCTACCAGACACTTTCTTCCATAAAAGTTTATTCTACGCATAAAATATACGCCCTTGATCTAAAAAAACTACAGCATTTAAATGACAAAGCATGTATTATAGTATATAATTGTATGTGGTAGTTGGGACATTAATAACAATAAATAAAAATTTTGGAATAAAATTGTCCTGTTTTCAGATTTTGACCCTTAAACAATTTTCAACTATGTTGGAAAGTGTTAAAACAGTGCCCGATAAGGTTATCAACCTCATATATGCTTTTGAATAAACCATTTAATAAAAAGAAAAGTGCCCAGTTAAACTGATGGCATTGAATACACAGGCTATTCACACTAATTGTATATTATACTCTTATTTCAAAGAATAATGCCCCTCAAAAAATAAATGGAGGGGTATTAACCCCCGTTTCTGCCCTTTATACTTAACGAATGAACCTTCAAATCTAATCAGGGAAGCTCCTTAACATAATAAACCGGTATATCAAATTTGAAGCAAATGAGATAAATCTGCATGAAAAAACATATCGCTAAATTAAGGAGGCGGGTCTAACCCCCCTTTCCCCCCTTTATACTTAACTAATGAACATCCAAATCTAATCAGGAAAGCTCCTTATCAGAATGAACATAGAAAAAAAATTAAAGTAAATTGGATAAATCTGCATGAAAATCCATTTATTTAAATTAAGGGGAGGGGACTTGCCCCCTATCCCATTTTATATTTACCCAATGAACCTCCAAATCTAATGAAGGAAGCGCCATATCGGAATAAACCGGTATATCAAATTTGAAGTAAATCGAATAATTCTGCATGAAAAGAAAAAATTATCTAAATTAAGGGGGGGACTAGTCCCCGCCCCTTTTATATTTAACCAATAAGCCTCCAAATTTAATCAAGGCAGCTCCTTAACACAATAAACCGGTATACCAAATTTGGGTCAAATCGAATAACTCAGCATGAAAAATTTATTTATCTAAATTAAGGGGGGGGGGGGGGTTCTAGCCCCCCTTTATACTTAACTAATGAACCTCCAAATCTAATCAAGGCAGCTTCTTAACATAATAAACTGGTTCACCAAATTTGGAGCAAATCGGATAATTCTGCATGAAATACCCATTTATCTAAATTAAGGGGGGACTACCCCCTTTCCCCCCTTTATACTTAACTAATGAACCTCCAAATTTAATCAGGGAAGCTCCTTAACATAATAAACCGGTATATCAAATTTGGAGCAAATCTAATGATTCTGCATGGAAAACCCATTTATCTAAATTAACGGGGGGGGGGGGTAGCCCCCTTTTCCCCCTTTATACTTAACCAATGAACCCCCAAAACTAATCAGGGAAGCGCTTTATCAGAATGAATCTAGAAAAAAAAATTTTAACAAATCGGATGTTTCTATCTAGCATTATCGCGTTATGTACATACGTAGGCTTTGATAGCCTGTGAGCTAAAAATTTTGAAATGCTAACGTGAAATTTTGAAGAGGTTACATTGGTTTAAGGCCTAAACAGTTAGCCTAAACAGCTCTCTCCCGAAAACTATTGATTTTGTTTTATTATTTCATTTGAAAGTGAAATTTTTTACGATTCTAAAATTGCCTTTTTTCCCTACCGAGTTTTAGAATAGGCGTTACAGTCAATTTATCATAAAAATATTCTAATTTAATGATTCAATACATTTTTCTCAAAATTGATTTTTACAGAAAATTAACTCACTTCAAAAATGATAACTAAAAATATTATTATCATCATTATTCCATAGAACTTTATGAGTTTTATCTACATATTATTGTCTAGTGCATCTACTAAAAGAATTTTAATTAAACGAATATTTTTAAAATTATGGCCTGTTATTTGAACAAAAGCATGGTAAAACTCTTGAAAATCTTATAATTGACTTTTCGATCAGTTCTAAAATTTTTATTTACTAAAATATCATTTAACTTGTAGTAGCTGCAGTTGATAAAAGCTTATAGTTTACTTTAGTATTAATTTTTTTCGAATACGTATACGTGTTTTTCATGTAGCATTTATCAAGTTTTTGAAACCTTTCTTGAAATTTTCATTCATATTTAACATTTTTATAAATCCATATCGATATATATATATATACAATTTTAAATATAAATTATTAATGTTTATTAAAACTAAATAAAAAATGTGAATAGAATGCTCCTTTGCAAAGTTATTCCCAAAAAAGGCTTCGACCGTAGACAGATACCTTAAAATTAGCTTGCAATTAATTATCTTCTGTCCGTCCGTCTGTCCTCATATAACAACGCAAAAACCACCCAAAGGAATGGTTTGAAATTTAATTTGTAGAATCGTTGCAAAATTTTGTCGGGCCATTTCAAATTTAATGAAAATCGAATCTAAACTTAAAAAGATATCAATAAAAGTTTTCTCCATTATATTAAATCCTATCATACGTAATGAATTCAATGATATCCCATCACAGGTAATGATTCTAGGTAGCCCTAATGATGAAGTCCTATATTGAAGATGGAGTCCTAATATTTCCGTATTACTGAATTTAACATAGGGTAATTCCGGGATTTATGCCGCACATTTTTTTGAAGTTGTGTATAAAGTCCCATAATGGACATAAAAAAAAAAAAAAAAAAAAATCATGGTGTGCTATTTAATGTTAAATATACAACGCATCTACTGCGACAAAAAATTTCAAAACAAATTATTAATATTTTTAACAATTTTTTCTAAAACATTACACTGCGGCGCGTCACCCGTACATTCAGGCTGAGACGCCGCACTTGTGCGGTAGTTATGCCGCGTTTGTAATAAGAACAGAATGAAATTATAAATAAAAATATTTTAAAAGAATATTCATATCTGGGCTATAATTAACGATGTAATAACAAAATGAAACTAAATGAGTACAATGAAACGTATTAGTAGATTCAAATTAATCATTTTTGCCTACTTTCACTATTAAAATTATAGACTTATTTTTTTACATTAAATTTTAATTGTTATTTCAGCAGCAACGTAACACCAGTGTTTTAGAAAGTGAAAAAAAAAAAAAAAAGTAAAATTGTGTTTACATAATTTATTTGTTAACCCAATCAGAACCGGTGGCTTTTACACAAATTTTATTCGGTTGGTACCACTTTTTTAAAGGAAGCTACCTTTACTTAAATAATTATAAAAATGCTCTAATTAAATAAAGCAAATATAACTTTTCTTTTTTACTGGTGCCAGAAACAAATTTTGTAAGTTTTTTATGAAGGTGCTTATGTGCACTTATGGTCCCGAATGGGTTAAGAGACCTATTTTTTCGACTACAATCTACAGAAAAAGTGTCGAAAAAGTACAGTCTTTACGTAGCTACTTTTAAACACATGATGCAACGAAGCCAATTACACATCCTCTTTTTTGGAGTAGTTTTCTAAACATTCCTTGCAAAGAACGTCTGTGTTACGAGCAATCCAATTTTTCATTATTATCATCTTGGCTTGCATCTTTCTTGCCCTTCTTACTTTTTATTTTCCCCTTGTTCTCCTTTGGTTTTTGTAAACTTGATAACATGCCTAACATGGTTAGTCTGTGCAAAAAGAAATGGAAAAGTTAATAACATTTAATCATCCTGTACAAAAGAAACTGCGGCATGTATACCGGAATAGAAGTGCGGCATGTATCCCATTTTGCATGGTGCAGACGTCGGCCATCACAGCTACTTGCCATCGCTAAGGGGAATGGCGTAACCATACACACAGTACTCTATACAAACGCTACACTTAGTTTTGACTTCGAAATCATGCATGCATTTAGTAACTAGTGAATGAAAAGTATTTAAACATAACGTGCTTAAAAGTTTGGACAGTGAAATCATGCAGTTACGTCAAATTAAGGATTGTAATTCTACAAGTAAACATCGAAATGGAATTCACACTATACACTGGTTAAAATAATCTCATTGCGCACCTATGCTGTGCGTTTGACGACCATCTATCGATAATTACAAGAAATACAAGGGGTGCGGCATCTATCCCGTATGCGGCGACTCTCCCGGAGTTACCCTATAGAATCGTAATAAATTTTGTATTCATGCATTTTTGCATAAGAGCGCAACAGCTATTGCACAAAGATCTAAATATTTATAAAACTAGTTACAGTGCAAACGCACCTCATTTGCCATGTTTGACGTACAGTCGTGAAAAAAAAAAGTAAACACCCTTACTAACTCTGCGAAAAATTATCGTAGAAAAAATTACTGGTACCAGAAGATTGGTAATTAAGTCTACTTTTAATTGATGTATATAAAATTTGCTTGGGGGGCATCTACATACTAAAAAAAAATTTAACTTTGTTTTTTTTTTTTCAATAGCAGTACACAATTCTGACAGCATAAATAAACTCTACACCCTTCAGTTAGTCTAAAAACCAATTTTTAGGCAATTCGTACGATAAGTTTCTGGAAAATTAATTATTTTAAAACGAGAGTATTTTAGGGGCTGTATCCCAATTGAAGTTCGGTACTTGATTGTTGATCGAGAGAGGCATATTAAGCGCTACCCAGGCAGTCATTGAAGGCTGCTAGATTAGAGGATAGCATAAGAAATTTCAAAATATCTAGTCACTTCTATCATAGACGGTCCCTTAAACCATCATTTTGCCGTTTTTTAAGCATAATTTGAAAACTACTTGGAAGAAAAATGTGAAATTTTCGATTTCCATAAAGCAGGACTTGATAAATCTAAATCCATCAAAAAATTGTGGGTTGCAATTCATAATTTTTTCGAATATTAATTTCATAATTCATATCATAAAATTATAAAAATTGCAAATTCAACGTATTTATGTTTAGGTATATTAGTATTATTGATACACAAAAAATTAGCACATTAGGAGTGTAATTTTAGGAGATATAAATAAAAATATGAAAATGTAATTTAACATTAGAAGCACTAAATTTTGAATATTTATAATTCAAAAACTTATCATTCAAATGTCTTGAAATTTGGTGTCTAAGCATAGTTTGAAACGAAGATTTGAAATATCTTGTTAAAATTGGGTATTGACATTGAAAAAAAATGAAGTTTGGGTTCGTTTTAATAAGTATATGGCCCCCTAAGCAAATTTTATATACATCATTTAAATGTAGACTTTATTTCCAATCGTTCGGTACCAGTAACTTTGTTCTACGATAATTTGTTGAGGAGTTAGTTGGGGGTGTATACTTTTTTTTTCCCACGACTGTACAATTTCCCACTTGTCATGTTTTGTATCATACTTCTTTATTAACATGCTTCTACTAAAGCTATTTTCGACAACTTTTTTTTGTTCTGCTATTAGATGTAGGTGAACTCCTCAGTTTGTTTTAATGAATCCCACTATGAATCACAGTGATAAATCTATTCATCAATTAACTAATGAGGTCGGATAGGCCATTTTTAGGGGCAAATATATCTTCCTTCCTTGAAAAGAATACTTACTGAAATCATGCCCCAGAAAAAAAGGTACATTTTGTCGATGATTATTCATCTGTGTGGGTGAGTACCTATTTTTTTGACTGTTCTTTACCAATAGCTCGATAAATCGGATTTGATGCAAAATAAATGTAGATTTATTTAGAGTTACCTTTATTTAGAGTTTTTGTGTTTTTGTTTCAATTTGAATTTTAAACAAGTAAAAATTAAATTTAAAAATAAAAAAAACTCGACTCCGTAAAAAGCGAACTAATTAATTATTTCTCATCAATGTGAAACTATTTTTTTATATTACTTTGCTATTTTGTTTATATACGTGTATTGGTGACTTTTAAGTTGTGTTTAATTGTTACTTCCTATCTATAAACACAGTTTTGATGAGGCCTATAGATGTCTATGAAGGGTAGAGTTGCAGTAAACTAGAGATCCTACCTACACAACTTCCAGGTTGTGTAATATTTAAACGGAGCTCCTGACTGTAAAATAGTCAATGAAACATCGTCTTCATTTTGAAAGACCTATCCAATGATAGGCCACTGAATAGGGTGCATAATTTTTTTTTCGTCTCTACCGCCATTTTGAATTTATAAAAATAAAACCTAGCTTATAACATCGGCCGGTTAAGACGAATCGATAGAGACCTCATTCATTAAAATCCATCCAGCCGTTGGGATGTTTCGAGGGTATAAAGAAATACATATACCCAGATACGCGTGAAACACAATTCTTCTAGGCAGTCGGGTAAAAATCGTACACCTTTAAAAGTAGGCATTTATAAATAAGTGAAATGTACTCATTTTTGAATATTTTGTTGGTTTATGATGATTACGAATACAAAACTGGATACATGGCAGCCCATGGATAGCAATTCCTGGAAATGTGATTTCAGTAATTTTAATCGTGAATTTACCTAAATTAAATTTTAGCTTAATATTTACCGTGTATAAAAATCTGTAGACAATATACAGGGATTTACAAAATAATTGAAGTACGTTTCCGTCAATTGGTAGAAATTGCTTTTCAAACCTTCATGCGTTTTGTAACTAAATTAAATATTGCAAACTATGGAGAATATATACAAATCTTTATATCATATAGTATAGAGGTACACAAAAGAATTGGCGTACCTCTCCGGCAATGTATGCAGTAATTGTTGAAATCTGGTTTCCCAATGTTGTTATGCGTTTTCTTAAAATGTTTACTTAGATATCTCCTTTAGCTTATTAAACGGCGAATTTTTGTTAAAGCATTCTGAAAGTGTTGGAAAATGTTTCATAATCAATGCTTGACGCATGATTTTTCTGCCTTGTTTAATTGATATCAGATAAATACATTAAAGCCTCTTCAGTTGTAACTACGTATTTTTACTTGTTACTGCCAAATAATTTTCATTCAACAATCTGCACACAGTTTTACGCCGAGAAACAGATTTTCATATTAGACAGTGTCATCATGTTTATTTTTATTTATTTTTTGTTTTGATTAGTTTTATATCAGATTTTATTATATTGTTTACAGCTTTTGTAAAAATATTTAAAGATTTTGCGATAGTCCGCTGGTGGAAGGTTTGGATTTCATTTTAAAACATGTGATGCAATTTTAGATATAATAAGAGATGAACGCACCTCTGTTGTGTATGCATTTTTTACTCTTTTCCCAGTGAAGTGTAAATTTTGACGTCCTCTGCCTTTTTAGGCCACAGGCTATCAAAGCCTGGGAGCTAATGCGCCCGCCGATTCTACATGTATGTACGTAATGCGATAACTCTTGATAGACATATCAGATTTGCTTCAAAATTTTTTTCCAGGTTCATTCTGTTAAGGCGCTTTCCTAATTAGTTTTGGGGGTCCATTGGTTAAGTATAAAGGGAGGAAAGGTGGGGGGGACTAATCCCCCCCTTAATTTAGAAAAATGGGTTTCTCATGCAGAAATATTCGATTTGCTTCTTATTGATGTACCAGTTTATTCTGATAAAGAGCTTTCCTGATTAGATTTGGAGGTTTGTTGGTTAAGTATAAAGGGGGCTAGTTACCCACTTAATTTAGGTAAATGGGCTTTTCCTGCAGAATTGTCCGATTTGCTTCCAATTTGGTATACCGGTTTATTCTGTTAAAGAGCTTTCTACATTAGATTTGGAGGCTCATTGTTTAAGTATAAATAAATGATCGGGAGATGGCCCCCCATTAATTTAGATAAATGGGTTTTTCATGCAGAATTATTCGATTTGCTTCAAATTTGATATACCGGCTTATTCCGATAAGAGCTTCCCTAATTAGATTTGGAGGTTCATTGGTTAAGTACATAGGGGGAAATGGGAAGAGCTAATCCCCCTTAATTTAGCGAAATGCAGAATTTTCATGCAGAATTATCTGCTTTGCTTGAAATTTGGTATACAAGTTTACTCTGATAAGGCGCTTCCCTGATTAGATTTGGAGGCTTAGTAGTTAAGTTAAGGGGTCCGGGGCTAAAAAGTTTTTAAAAAATGCAATTTTTTTTATTGGCTTAAAAAATATATACTGAGTTTTTAGCGTTAAATACCTCAAACCGCATGCTTTTATCTACATTAGATCCAAAGATATAACACCTTTTGCCTTGAGAAGCGACGCATCAGCTGCCGCGGACGAGAACTTTAGCTCCATTTACCCCAGAATGAATTTTTTCACGATTTGTCAACTTTAAAGGAATATATCTAAAGTTTCTTGCAAGATATATGCATGAAATTTTTAACAGTGATTTTATGCTATATTTCCAACAAATTGTCTTCAAGATTTTTAATTTTAAGTGATAATTGTGAAAATATACTAATTAATGCAAAACTCACTCATAAAAAACTTCATTTTTTTACTTAAATTTTTTTTATAAAATTCCTAATCAAAATTTTAAGAAATCCTGAAGACACATTAAAATGACACATTTTCTGTACACAAAAGTGTAAAAATGTTGTAAATCGACTAAGTACTTCCAGAGTTATATCAAAAATTAAATATGTTTAAAATTTTACAATTTATAAATTACAAAAAAATATTTAAAATTTTCAGATTTTTTTTTTTTGCATGCAATATTCTTATTATATTAAAAGATATTTCAATAAAAAACTAGTATGTTGTGGCCATCACAAAACTTTCTTCTATATAAATCACATCAATTAAATCATTTAAATAGTACAAGAAATTACATGAATTTAGCACCAATTCATATCAAAGTATATCTGAATTTGAAGTTTGATGAAAATTCGTGCATTAGTTCTTGAGATAGAGCTACAGCGGGATTTCTGAAAAATGTAGTATAGCAGCGCCACCTGTTGAGCGATTTACACTAAAAATAAACAGCACTAAATGATATCAAGGTATACCTGAATCTGAAGTTTGTTGAAAATCTAAGCGTTAGTTCTTGAGATAAAGCTATTGCGGAAATCGCAAAAAATACAGCATAGCAGCGCCACCTGTTGAGCGATTTACACCAAAAATTAAACAGCACTAATTTACACGTCAATTCATGTCAAGGATTAACTTAATCTGAAGTTTGATGAAAATCCATGCAATAGTTCTTGAGATACAGCTCTTGCGAAAATCGTGAAAATGCAGCACAGCAGCGCCACCTGTTGGGCGATTTACACCAAAAATTAAACAGAACTAATATATATCAAGGACTAACGAAATCTGAAGTTTGATGAAAATTCGTGCATTTTTTCTTGAGTTAGAGCTATTGCGATAATCATGAATAATGCAGCATAGCAGCGCCACCTGTTGGGCGATTTTCACAAAAAAGTAATCATCACCAAACTATATCCTGGACTAACTGAATCTGAAGTTTTATGAAAATCCGTGCAGTAGTTCTTGAGATATAGCTATTGCAGAAATCGTGAAAAATGCCACATAGCAGTGCCACCGGTTGGGCGATTTTCACCAAAAACTAATCAGGTCTAGTTTATATCAAGGTATAACTAAATAATAAGTTTTGTGAAATTCTGTGCATTAGTTCTTGAGATAGAGCGCCCACAAAATGTTTGTCACATACAGACTCACAGACAGAGTGACAGAGTGACGGAGTGACAGACAGACTCACAGACAGACATTTTCTAAAAACCATCAAATCGTGTTCTGGGCATTCTAAAACGTGTAAATCCGTCGAAAACCGGGAGTCGAAAATTTTCACGAATCCAATACTTTCTTCTTGTAAAGATAGAAGAAAGTTAAAAATCATAACAAAATCTCCATAAATAATAAAAAAAAAATAGAATTTTGAGCCCCGGACCCCCTTAAAGGGGAAACGGGGGCTAATCCCCCTTCATTTATTTTTCGAGGGGCATTATTCTTTGAAATAAGAGTATAATATACAATTAGTGTGAATAGCCTGTGAGCTGAATGCCATCAGTTTAACTGGACACTTTTCTTTTTTATAAACACTTTCCAACATAATTGAAAAGTGTTTATGAATTGAGTTTGTCTGTCCGTCTGTCTGTTCGAGCTCTAATTCACGTAAATTTATTCGGATTGTTATGTAATTGATATTCGTTATTTAGATTATTTAGATACCCTTTCATGTTCAGTATTGAAAATGAAGTATATGTAGTGGTAATCGTTCATTTGCAGGAGCACTCAAAAGTATTTCATTATGTTATTGACTATGGGGGAAAAATCATTTGCCGTGTATTTTATACTGTTTTAAACATAATGAAGCTTGTATACATCATTGAGGTCACTAAAAAATGATTTCTATGGAATATGTTATTTGTAGCATTTACAGTATGTATACAGAGGAAATCAAAATTATTGCGTTATATTATAGTAAATGAAGAAAAATAGTTTGCAACGCATTTTAATGATGTTACTTTGTACAAACATAATGAAATTGGCATGAATTGCTGAGGTGCACTAAAACCTGCCTGCTGTAAAATATGGGGTGCAAACCATTTATCATTCATTTACAGGTTCACACAAAAGAGTTCGATTATATACAGGCCTTCAGGGAAAACCATTCGCTTTTAATTATACTGCACTGTGAAATTGATATATGCACATCACTGAGGGTATACTAAAAGATGCTTACAGTAGAATATGATTTTCATAGCATTTGTCGTTGATTTATAGAGACACATAAAAGATTTCGGATACGATGTTGTATCCGAAATATTGTCTGTTAGAGATGATTGCTGAAAGTACGTTTTCAGTTATGGTATGCGTTTCTAAGTTTTACTAAATTTTTGCATGTTTCCTGGTGTGTATAAATTTTATAGACTAAATATAGGGTTACGCAAAAGAATTTGTAAGCAATACTGAGAATGAGCGTGAATTGCTGAAAGGTATTTTGTAATTTAAGATATGCATTTTCAAGCTTGACTATATTTGGTATTCTAAGAGATGTTTGTAGAATATAAATAAAATCATAAATAGGGCGATGCAAAGAACAGTATACATAGCCGCCTATGGATGATAATTTTTGGAACTGTGATTTCAGTAGTTTTAAGCGTGTAATTTTCTGAATTAAATTTCAACATAATGTGTGGCGCGTATAAAAATACAGCTGGACCTCGTTATCCCGACACCCCGTTTTCACGTCACTCTGCTTTTTACGTCAGTTTATCAAAGTCCCGATTTTCTGTATGTGATTTTAATGTAAATAAACTCCGGATATTACGTCGTTGAATAATTTTCAACTCCGGATATCCCGACGGTTTAGGAAAATTTTCCATTATTCATAATCCATCTTATAAGCACGGAGATTGAGCTGTAAGAAATGTCTTCGCCAAACTTTTTACAAAAGTGTCTAAAATACCGATTGAGATAAATGAGAAATTTTATATCAATCCTTTATCTGGATAAATAAACCCACACACTATGAACGACCCACTTAAGCTCCAGATAGACGTATCAGTCTACTCACGGTCTTTTACTTATTGTCAGGCGGCGCTTTCTTGGGGTTACACACGGCGTTTTTCATCTGGCTAAAACGGAATCATTGAATTGAAACAATCAGAAATTAGCTAACACCCATTTCTAAAACAACGAATATTGATCACAATTCATTGCATAATATTGAAAAAAGAATTATAGGAAGCACATCTAGGGGTAAGCAAACTCTAATTCATCAATATTTCATGCAAAAATAAAAAAACAAATCATCATAAATCTGATTTTTATTCTTTTCAATTTTGTTTTTGTGTTTATTTTGCTTAATAATAACATTGCTTAAAACTTCAAAAAGAGTTATGAATTTAAAATTGTTTTAAATTAATTAAAAATACAGCTTTTTATAAACATATTTTTCTCCAACTCCGGTTACCGCGACACTCCGCTTATGACGACACTTTTTTCCTGGTCATTAGAGTGTCGGAATAACGAGGTTCGACTGTATATAGGTAATATACAGGGCTGTACAAAGTAATTCAAGTATTTTTCCGTCTATTGGTAGAAATTACTGAGGTGAATTTTTAACTGTGCTATGCATTCTCTTTACTATACTAAATTTAAGTCTACTATGTAAATATATATACAAATCTATAGATCATAGACAGAGCAGCACAAAAGAACTAAAGCACTTTCCGGCTATCGATGGTAATTACAGAAACCTAATTTTCAATTATATGCTCTGTGTTTTCTAAAATGTTTTCTTGGGTATCTTATTTACGGATTATTAAACGGGCAAGTTTTGTTAAAGTATTTTGGAAGTGTTGGAAAGTATTTCATAATCTATGTTTGATGCTTGATTTTTATTTCTTGTTTGTTAATAATGTCAGTTATTTTACGTGTAGAAATATTAAAACCATGCTTTTCATACCTTTTTCAAACCCTTTATACTCCGTTGTCGCCGTTGAGCCGATATCATTTTCCTTTGCAAAATTTGTTTTTGGCACCAGTAATAAAGGAAAATAAAATTTGCCTTATTTAATCAGAGCATTTTTGAAATTGTGTACTTGAAGGAAACTTCTTTTAAAAAAGTGGTGTCGACCGAATAAAATTTTTGTAAGAGACGCCGGAGTCCAAAGGGTTAACAAATTAGAATATTTCTCTTCGTAAAGCGCAAATACCTTATCTTCGATCTTTTGCTTATTTTCCAGCGAAAATTTTAAAGCGGAGATTAATTTAAATGATGCAGAGGGTAATTGAACCCTATTTGATGCCATATAGGTTCTGTAAAATAATAATAATAATAAATTTAAATCATAGAGAAAGTCAAAATCGTTAAAAAACTGTGTGAACATCGAGCGCGTTCGTTCACCTACCGCTCTGGGATACCCAGGTTTACACGTGGGAAACCCTTAACGTTCAAAGCCGGCATCATGTGACTTTTTTTCGAGTTTCCCTTAGCGTTCAGAGCCGGAAATTACCCAGACTTCGGGTAACCCACATTACCTGCAGAATTTTGTTCGGTAAAGTGATCGCATGGTCTAGAAATCTGACTTGTTTATCATTTTATAGCTTAACTGCAGAGGCGTAGCTACATAATTTTTTTCGGGGGGTGGGGGGGGGGGGGGTTCAAAAATTTCCCAACTTATATTTCAATAATTTCCCAGTGTGAAACAAATGGCTCTATTTTCCAACTAAAATATGTTCAATGTGTGTTTGCTTAATGATAATAATACTTATACGCAAAGAAAAAAAAAATTGTTTCCAAAGAAAAATGCTGAAACTAAAAACATAAAAATTATAATTATTGGTTCATTTAATGAAAGTTTTTGTGTTTGTTTTGAATCGTACTTCATGTGAAAATAGCCTCATGTTTTTAGATTTTTGAGAAAGGAACAAAGTTTTGAAGGAAATGTATTAGAGACACCGTTGATGGACAGCAGTAGAGAAATTCAGGTCTGGTAGATAGATGTATGATATTTTCGTAGCACAGAGAAACGCAATGAGAAATTGAGTCTGGCTGCTTTTTGTATTTCTTTTCAAAGTTTAATTATTTTACTATTACTGAACTCAGAAAAGTAGTCAGCAAAACAATAATTTTTTTTTTTATTTAAAAAAAAAGAAAAAGTGTTTCAAAAATCTACAATTTCCCAACTCTAAGCTCAAATTTCCCAAGTTCACACATACTGCGGGGGAGGGGGGAGGCTCCCCCCATAACACCCCATCCTGACGCCTCTGCTTAACTGTAATTTTTAATCAGAATATCTCTGTTTTGATTAGTTTTATCGCATACTATTTTTGTTTTTTCATACTAAAAAAATAATAATAATAAAAACATTTCTAGTCTAACTAGGGAACGTTCCCAGGTGCAAGTTGTGGATTTGGACGAGAGTGGTATCAAAAGAAAGGTCTCATCATGTGCAATAAAAAGTCCAATGGAACTACCCGTCGGAATCCAACCGTTTTCGAGATATCCTCACTTGAAGCGTGAATAAGTAAATAAATAAATTGGCAGGCAGGCATATAAATTGTTCGCAAGTTAAAAGTTTCTTTGCATTGTTTTAATCCTCTACCAATACCTTTTCCCGAGCTAAAAGCAAAATCCTTTACACTCACACATTGCCGAAAAATTTGCATAAAACAAGGTGATGGAAATAGCAAAAACAGATGGAAAAACTCTCCGAATGCAGCCGTACGCGAAAACTTCGTAGAATGCGAAGTGCCTGTCTAAAAGAGGGGAAATAACCGGCAATGTGTGGGTGTAAAGGATTTTGCTCATAGCTCGGGAAAAGGTATTGGTAGAGGATTAAAACAATGCAAAGAAACTTTTAACTTGCGAACAATTTATATGCCTGCCTGCCAATTTATTTATTTACTTATTCACACTTCAAGTGAGGAAATCTTGAAAACGGTTGGATTCCGACGGGTAGTTCCATTGGACTTTTTATTGTACATGACGAGACCTTTCTTTTGATACCACTCTCGTCCAAATCCACAACTTGCACCTGGGAACGTTCCCTAGTAAGTTTAGCTTTTAAATAAGTTAGAAGATAAATCTAAATTTTGCATATGGCAAATCAGTTGAGTCTCAGAAGCAAGAAATTTACTTACTCAAGCAAAATACGTTTAACATAAATAAAAACCAAAGGTAGAAAACAGAAATAATTCATTAAATATGCTGTAATTACAATTGTGTGTGCCATTTATTTGAAATTTTATCTGTCCATATTTCTTTCGTTGTCAAAATATTTCTAAAATAAACATATAAATATTTAATTTTATTTGATTCGCAGCTCATTATGATTTTAACACAAACTTATCAATAAAGTATAAATTTTAGAAATATTTTGGTAACCAAAAAGAAAAAAAAAAAGCGGCATACTTAAAAAAGAAGTTACTTAAATAATAATTTCCAATGGAGATATTTTAAAAATATGAATGCATTATGGACCTATAGGTTTAACATGAGCAAAGGATCTTACTCATCAACATCCTTAAATATGTATGTTTTTATTATTTAGCCACGGTGATATCTTGGTGCTTCAGAATCAAGAATACATTTTTCATCTAATATTTGTATGATTAAATAATGCAATATAAAGTTTTTCTTCCAATTCCTTCAACATTTCTTTTTGATTTTAAAATATTTGTTTTAGAATATCAGAAAATTTTATTCATTTGTTTTAATCCTCAGAGGAATCCACGAAATGAAAAACCCTTTAAAACTATTCTCTTCTTAAATAACAATTCAAAGCATACATTTTTTTTTTTTTTTTTTTTTTTTAGTGTAACGTTAACTTTTAAAAAGATCTTATTTATAAATATGGTGTTAAATATTATGCAAAATCATTTAAAAAATTAACTTTTTAGTGCTTTAAAACTCTGAAATTTTAAGTATTCGTTTTATCTCCGGGTCGAATGTTTGGTATTCTGCCAAAGTCACTATTAAGTGCATCGGTAATTCACATAATATGTACTTTACTTATTAAGCAATAAAAATATTAAATTCTTGAATCGTAAATTCATTTTAAATTATTTGTTACAGATAAATTACTAATGCATTTCGGTATTTTTCCAGAATAGGGCCTTGGCATTGTTTTAAAAATCTCGGTGCAATTTGGGTTTAGAAAGTGATATTTAGGCGTCAAAAAACATAAACAGCTATGAAAACAAACTTGATGAACTTTTATCCTTCTTGACAGTATTTTCCACATAAAGATTAACTCCTGGAACACTTTCCCTTCTAAGAAGGGTGTTATTTGGGAAAATGTCATAATCTTCCTCATCTGAGAAATAATAAAAAAAATATTTGAGCTAACAACAGCTCAGCTGCCGCCATGTTTGTAAATGTAAATAAATAAATAAATAAAAAAGAAAAAAAAACGCAACTTTACCCGAAAGCCTTCAGAAGGACTACTAGAGATATTAAAGATACAAGAACTTAGAGGCTCTACATTACACCGAGAAACCAGTATGACGTCATTTCCCAATTTTCCGAGTTACTCGCTTTTCGGTATCTGAACGCGCTCAAAAGAATATTACTTTTCACTTTAAAATGCCATTAAATAACCACAGTTTTGATTTACAAAAATTCTGCTTTTTTGCTTGTCGAAAATTAATGAAATTTATAGAGATGGAGATTTGTATAACCTTGATTATGGTGATAGCAATAAGGAATCTATTTGTCAATTAACTAATGGAGTGCCTAGGGCCTTTAGAGAAAAAAAATATATATACTTTCCTTGAAAAGAGTATAAACTGCAACGACGTCCCAGTAAAAAAAAAAAAAAAAAAAAAAAAAAAAAAAAAAGATACATTTTGTCAAAAATGGTTCGTCTATATGGGTGGGTACACGTTTTTTATTGTTATTTACTATAATTTAATGATCTGGATTTGAAGGAGAATGGATGTAAATAAAAATATGTAAGTTCACGTGTGCTTAGAACTCGTGTGTTTTGATTTCATTGGGGATAAAAAGAAGTCGGGGGTATTTAAATAAAGGCGAACGTTATAAATTTTGGTATTATTTCTCGCTTTTATAAAACATTACTGTTTATCCTGGAATCTTGCTTGCAATTTACACGTTAAAACTAAATCTGAAAAGTATTTGCGTGTAAGCCGGAACGCTGTAATTTTCACTAATAGTAAAATGTTAGAATTTTTTTTTTCATAATTCGTAATATTCGTCCTATCTCGGGGGTTTCACGTTACAGGTAATACAATGCCGTGGCAGGAGGCCATAATTACATATAATTTATGAACTGAATAATTTATAAACTAAAATAAATTGCAAAATGTGAAACTAAAATAATAAAACTAAATGCAAAATAATATAAACTTACTAGTATAAAATCCCGTCAAAAATGATGGAACGTTGATCTCCTTTTCATTTTCATAAGACATCATACAAATAAACAGCATGAAAAGGGATTCATTATTTAAAAGTGACAAATGATTCCTATACGAATACAAATGATGAAGATTTTTTTTTTTTTTTTTTTTTTTTTTTTTTTTTTTTTTTTTTTTTTACCCAACATTTAATTTTTGAAATAGTTCGACGATCAATAAAGGTTCCGATTCCAATCTTTAGAATTAACAAGTAGGAAACTGCTCGTCAAACGTGGAAAATAAGGTGCGTTCATACTATAACTAGTTTTATAAATATTTTTTGCACCCCATATTGTACTGAATGTATATTTTTTTGCTCTTCATAAGTGCAAAGTCTGTAACATCATTAAAATGCACTTGCAGTAATTATTTTCCGATTGCCCGTAATGTAACGGAAAACTTTTGACTGTCCCTGTAATTAAACTATACATCCAATTTTCATAAAATTTGAAATGGCTCGACAAAATTTTGCAACAATCATACATTTAAAATTTCAGACCATTCGGTTGGGTAGTTTTTGCTCTGTTATATGCGGACGGACGGACGGACGGACGGACGGACGGACGGACAGATGGACGGACGGACAGACGGACTGAACGACGACTATAGGTGCTACGTATTTATATAATTACGAACGCACCTAAAAAATGAAAAATCAGTAAAAATTACGTCATGTTGACACAATCAATTCCATTTTTACTTTCCTGTATGTTTACAAGAAGGAAGTATTGGATTCGTAAAAATTTTCGACTGATTTACATGTTTTAGAGGTCAGAGATTCCGAAAAACATGTTTTTACAAAATGTCTGTCTGTGAGTCTGTCTGTATGTGACACAAATTTTGTGGGCTCTATATCTCAAGAACTAATGCACAAAATTTAATAAAAATTTATATTCAAGTAGTTCCTAATATAAATTGGTGCTGATTAGTTTTTGGTGTAAATCTCCCAACAGGTGGCGCTGCTATGCTGCATTTTTCGCGATTTATGAAATAGCTCTATCTGAAGAACTAATGCACGGATTTTCATCAAACTTCACATTCAGTTATTCCTTGATATGAATTGGTGCTGGTAACGTGTTGGTGTAAATCGCCCAACAGATGGCGCTGCTATGCTGCATTTTGCAGCATTTACACGATTTTCGTAATAGCTCTATCTCAAGAAATAATGCACGGATTTTCATCAAACTTCAGATTCAGTTAGTCCTTGACATGAATTGACGTTTTGCATTGGTATAAATCGCTCAACAGGTGGCGCTGCTATGTTGCATTTTTTGTGATTTCCGCAATAGCTGTATCTCAAGAACTAATGTTTGGGTTTTCAACAAACTTCAGATTCAGGTATACCTGGATATGAATTAGTGCACTTTATGTTTTGGTGTAAATCGCTCAACAGGTGGCGCTGCTATGCAGGATTTTTTACGATTCCCACTATAGTTCAATCTCCAGAACTAATGCACGGATTTGCATCAAACTTCAGATTCAGTTAGTCCTTGATATGAATTCACGTTTTGCGCCTTTTGGTGTAAATCACTCAACAGGTGGCATTGCTATGCTGCATTTTTTGTGATATCCGCAATAGCTCTATCTCAAGAACTAATGCTTGGATTTTCAACAAACTTAAGATTCCGGTATACCTTCATATGAATTAGTGCTGCTTGTGTTTTGGTGCAAATCGCTCAACAGGTGGCGCTGCTATGCTGCATTTTTCAGAATTTCCCCTATAGTTCTATCTCAATAATTAATGCGTGAATTGTCATCAATTTTAAAATTAAGATATACTTTGATATTGTTTTGTACTATTTAGATGATTTAATTGACATGATTTATATATAAGAAAGTTTTGTGATGGCCACAACGTACTAGTTCTCCTTAGTTTTATTAATGTGAAAATGCATGTCATGCTAAGCATAACCTACGGGCTCAAACTTTTCAAACATGCGAGTACTTTATATACGTACTTCTATGCTTAACCACAGTATATTCAAATAAAAATATATTTTCTATTTAATTCTAATGAAAAAACTAATAAAGTTGTAATGAATAATGAGGAAATAGACAATATTCTCGTGATGTCACAATAAATATGAATTTCTATTCGCTTATAAAAATAACGTACACGCGCATAATTTTTTTTTTATGGAAAATAATTTGCAAATGAAAAAATCCCTGCCGGCCCGGCCTACAAGCAGAGGTAGATTTCGAAGTTAAGTATACTAATTTCACCAACAAAAACTAAATCATTATTAGATATAAATCCAGTTTAACAGTTTTATCTGTCTGCTTTTGACGAGTTTATATTTCCTTTTTTATAAAATAGCTGGTTTTATCAGAATCATGTTAAGGCGATATTAAAAAAATATTTTTCCATACTCAACAACTCGAAATTTTCTGGCACATTTTCAGATTCATTTTTAATAAAAAAAAATATGAAACATGCTGACGTGGTTTTTGAAAAGATTTATAAGCGACCTGTGTTTTTATTTTTCTTTCAATTAATTAAAACTTGATTAATAAACCATTATTTTCTCAGTAGGGCAATATTTTTCGTTTCTAACACAATCGCTTCGGGAAATTCTGGTCAAAATGCCCACTTTGACATAATTTTTTAAATACATTCTGCCTCTATCAAAAAATCGATCATTACTCTACATTATATAGTTTCTGAATAAGAGAATCTAGCAATTGGATGCGTTTGAGAGCAAAAATGAATTTAAAAATGAGTAAGATTGAGACAGTTTGGATTTGAATGCACCCTTAATAAGATGATTTTTTTCTTCAGCCGCTATGTATTTTTAATTTGTTTTTGCTTTAAGAATTGGCCCTATCAAAAACTTGTCTATATAAATGTTGACGGCAATATTAAGAAGATATATGATAAATTCATGGAGATTTTATAGCTTGTGAATTGACGGAGTTATGAAAAATTTTCTTCTTCAACCTTCTTTTTTTTTTCGGTACGAATTGGTCCTATCAAAAACTTGTGAATATAAAAGTTGTAGATAATATTAAGATGATGTATAATAAAATTATTGGATTTGATATCTTGATAATTGACGAAGTAAGGAATTTTTTTCTCCCAAAAACCCTATTTTTTGCGCCCCTTGAGCCTATTTTAAATTTTATCAAAAATCTGTGATGCATGAATTTTTGGCGCTATTTTTAGAAGTAATAAAAACCTTAAACTGATTTGATATGTACAAAAATTAAGAAGTTATGGGGTTTTTTCGGTTTTCACAAAACCCCTCTTCTATCCCCTTTGTCCGCTTTTGCCCATTAACGAACTTGACCGAGATTTTATGTCCTTGATTTTATGTATCAGTTTGGAAGAGATTTGTGCAGAATTGCGGAAGTTATCGTGTCCAGAAGAAAGTGATAACACAATTGCTTCGATAAATTCCGTTCAAAATGCCCACTTTGACATAATTTTTTGAAATATATTCTGCCTCTATCAAAAAATCGATCATTGCGGTACATTGTATAGTTTCTGAATAAGCGAATCTACCAATTAAATGCATTTGAGATCAAAAATGAATTTAAAAATGAGTCAGAAAATAAGCAGTTTGGATTTGAGTGCATCCTTATTGCAATGATTTTTCCAACACAATCCGCTTCGGGAAATTCGGTTCAAAATGCCCACTTTAATAGCATTTTTTAAAATATATTCTGCCTCTATCAAAAAATCGACCATTACGGTACATTATATAGTTTCTGAGTAAGAAAACGTACCAATTGGAAGCCTTTGAGAGCAAAAATGAATTGTAAAATGAGTAAGAAAATACGCAGTTTGGATTTGAATACACCCTTACTTAGAGGATTTTTTTCTTCAACCGCTATGTATTTTTAATTTGTTTTTGATGTAAGAATTGGTCCTATCCAAAACTTGTCTATATAGATGTTGTAGACAATATTAAGAAGATATGTGATAAATTCATGGGGATTTTATATCTTTTGAATTGACGGAGTTATGGATTTTTTACTTCTTCAAACCCCCTTTTTGTTTTCGTTTTTAATTTTTTTTGCGGTACGAATTGGTCCTATCAAAAACTTGTGAATATAAAAGTTGTAGATAATATTAAGGAGATTTATAATAAAATTAATTGGAATTTATATCTTGAGAATTGACGAAGTTATGAATTTTTTTCTCCAAAAAACCCTATTTATTGCGCCCCTTGAGCCCATTTTTAACTTTATCAAAAATCTGTGATACATAAAATTTTGGCCCTATTTTTAGAAGTAATAAAAACTTTAAACTGATTTGATATGTACAAAAATTAAGAAGTTATGGGGGGTTTTCGGTTTTCACAAAACCCCTCCCTATTTCCATCCTCTTGGTCCGATTTTTCCCTTTAACGAATTTGACCGAGATTTTATGCCCTTTGATTTTATGTATCAGTTTGGAAGAGATTGGTGCAGAATTACGAAAGTTATCGTGTCCAGAAGAAAGTGATATATATAGATAATTCATAATAATTGACGGTGGTAGGTTATGTTTAATTAATGTATTATATATATATATATATATAGATAGATAGATAGATAGATAAAGTTTTTTACTGAGGGTGGTTTTGGGTTCTAGGAGTCATGATCGGTGTAGATCTGCAAAAAATTTTTCAGAAATTCCAACATAGGAACGATCCCAATAGGTAGTATTTCATACGAAATCTTCCTAAAAATACGCCCCAAAAGCCACATGTCTGATTATTTTTCATTATTTCTCTTTTATCTGAAACAATTCGATGGCCACCATTTTGAAGAAATTGCACAAAATCTTTTAAAATAAAAATTAACTCATAAAAATCTGAATATTTTAAGAAATAACTAGTGCGGATACATTTACAAATGAACAGCTTTCATAAAAAATGCAGCAAAATCAGTTTAGTAGAAAGCTCAGGACAGGTGACTAAAACAACAGCCGTCTTCTTTAAATGTATAGATAATAATACTACTACGAAACTAATACTACGATAAACTAGAAATATACAGTTGCCTTGTCTATCGATCTCATCGACCACGTTCACTAAGTTTTGTTTAAAAAGCTGATAGAATTGAAAATTAAGTATGTTATTGGGGTGCACTATAACTTATTCCTAACAATGGGTGAGGCTAGAAACGAATTTCTATAAGGTCACGAAGGCTTCATATTGGTTCAAGAGATAGCAAATCACTGACGCAGGCGGCGGCAGACCGTAGCTACACAAATTAGATTTTGTCGTACACATTACAAAAAAGCTATTCAGTATTTTTACTTGAAATTAAACATAAAAATAAATTATGATCTGTAGATTTGCGCATTATTTTTTTTTACAGAATAACCTTTAAAAAGCTGTTATTTTAATTAATTTATTTCACATGTTTTTCCATTACGGACGCATTTTTGCAAATAAAAATTGAAGCACGTATATTTTCAGAAGAAAAAATAAATAATGGAGTTAGTAATGATAGATAGAATCATGATTATTTAAATAAATAAAATATATTTTCATTATTTCGCCAAAATGTCTCAAAAACTGTGTTTTAAATTTAATTAAGGAAATAAATATTTTTGGACTTGACAGAAATAAAACATGATCTGTAGATTCTGACAATATTATTTTCTTATCGAATGATTTAACAAAAAACATTTTTTATTATTTTGTTGAATATATTTTTCCGTTATATGGATTTACTTTTGTAAATGATAATGAAACCTGCGTATTTCTTGCAGTAAATAAAAATAATCAAGTCAGTAAAAATAAATAAATTCATGATGATTAAGTACGTAAAATATTATCGTTGCTTCAAAATTTCTCATTTTTAAAAAAATTATTTAAATAAAGAAAGGAATTTATATACCTGCATTTTGCGAAGACGAAATATTTTAAATATTGAAAATAACTGCAGAATTTATACTTCAAACCGTAAAAGAACATTAAACTTTCTTATATTAAAAATGTATGTTATTTGAGAGGAAAATATGCATTTTAATAGAATACTTTATTAAGATTCGTTGGAAATGGCGCATATTTTGGCGCTCATTCCTTTTAATCATATAATAGTTTCACGATTTATTTTATGAAATTTTTAAAATACCTATTTTTGTGAAAATTATAGCATATTTTTATTGAATTAAAATTTGTGAAAATTGAATTATTTACATTCAATTATAAAAGTATTTTTCAGTGTTAAGAATTCAAATACACAATTTATTCTTATTATGTGAAATCATTTACGCAGACGATACTTACGTAGTTTAAAAGAATTATATTATGATTTTTTTTGTAAACTGGCAACAAAAGAATTGTAAACAAATAAAATTAATTGTTGTAATTAATAAAATGTAAAAACATCTTTAAAAGAGCTTTTAGTTGAGAATTTAAAAATATTTTGTAAAATTTTGTTTCGAAAATATTTTTATTTATACCAGTCTTATATCATAAATAAAAATTTCCGAGGAAATTCCTAGTTATTTGGCTGAATTTACATTTCTAAAATTAAAATGAGGCAAAACATAAAATAACGTTTTTGTTTGATAAAGATGCAAAAATAATATAAAAAAAAATATTGTTACTTTCAAATATTTATCTTATTAAATAATGCTTCATGAATTCAAACAAGGCATGGCTTTTGCTTTTGCTAGTATAAATATGTATCAAAAAATTAACCTGCACGCATTTTTACGGTTGTTATTATTTTTTGAACTCGGTCCCTGGATTTTAGATTCCTTACCATTCCTCTTGCTAAAATTATACAGAAAATCACATCAGATGCAGCAACAGAATTGTTTTCAACTTTTTTCTAATGCAAAGGTATGCTAAAGAAAGAATGGCTAAAATTCTTTGACATGCAATTTACTGCAGAATTTAAATCAACATTTAAATATCAATTTCACGCATCGTAGCTTTATTGGTAGTCTTACCGTCCCCACGGTTTATTTCTGCACTTTTCGAGGTATTTTTTTAAATTTAATCGAATGTAAATAACGATTGTTCCAAATCAGTGAACATTGTGGCTGTGACTATCATTTAGTCTTAACATTATTTGCCTAAAAGTAGGTGGTAATTTTCCTTACCGACATATCCTTACCGTTCCTTTTTCCCCCTTGCAGTCTCTTTTTTCCCTTACTGTCCCACTTTCCCCCCCTTACCATACCTTCTTTAACACCCCTTTAAGAAAATGTCATACCAAAATTTTGTACTCAAAAAACTACAGTGTTATTATTTCTTATTTGAATGTTCTGTGGGCACTATTCAAATTCATTATAAGCAAAAATTTAGAAGAGAATAAAAAGTTAAAGAGGTAAAACGGTAAGGAAAATTAAACTAGCAAGTTTAACTTAAACCTCAGTTAAATAAAAAATTTTTCGCTGCTGACCATTTTTTCTTTATTTTGAATCATTAAGGCATTCGTCTATAAGTTTTAAATGTTATTTTATTAAGTTTAATTTCACCAGATTTTTATTCCTGACAGTTAAAATTTTGTGAGAATGCATCATATATATTTTAATAATTTTAACAAATTCTAGCCAATTCACTGTCTCAAAAATTGTGAATTTAGACTGGTTTTCGTTGCTGCACCCGTTTGCGTTAGTGGCATACATAAGATATAGAACAGGGATTATCACATCATTTTTTTTGCCACCATTACTTTTGAAATAGGTTCGGTAGTTCCAGAGATTACCCCTACAAATAAACACACAAACTCTTACTTCTTTATATTATTAGTATAGATTTAAAGAGAGTTGTGCACTTAATTGAGGTATATTTAATCGAGATGGGGAATTGAAACGTATTTATTACTTGTGTTATATTCAAAATATTGACACTACTTCCTTTTCGCTTGGACAGTTATGATGAAAAAAATAAGGCAAAATTCTAGAACTAATTTGCGTATTTGACCTTACATAAACCAGTCTTTTTTCCCTGCACTGCACCCCTCTTATACCGGGAAATTTTTTTAGCTTATTTTCAACTCAACTTGATCTCTCATTGACTTTGAGAAAGATTCATCTCGTTGCACTCATTATTGATGTGTACACGCCATTCAAAATGTTAAAAACACGTGACAAGCAGCACTGTTTGGTCTTTTTTTAAGAGGGGGGAGGGGAAGGCTGAAAGAAGGTAATTGCCAAAGACTTTGCAAATGTCTTTTGAGTCTTTGTACCCGTGCGTGTTTTTTACCTTGCTCTTTTACTAAACGGTATCAGGGATGGAGCGGTCTTATGACATTGTGTGATGTTGACTTTAACGGTTTGGGAAAGAAATTTGTTATTATACTTACATAACTTGTTTGATTAACTTCTCTTTCACTATTGGTATGTCAGGATATTTTGAGAAAATATTCATTTTCTTCCCGATTTTCTGGTAAGCACCTCTAGCTGGAATTTTGTAAATGAATACTTTTCTCTAATAGCAATGAATTTTACTATTTCTTTTTTATTCCTATTTTTCATTTTTATTTGTTCTAAAACGATGTGTTCTGAATGAGATAGAATGTGTTATTTTCTGGTAAGCATCTCTAAATGGAATTTATTATGTTTTTCTAATATGAATGGGCTTTAATATATTTTTTGTTCCCATTTTTAATTTTTTTTATTTGATCTAAAACAATGTGTTCTGAATGAGATATAATGTGTTATTTCTTGGTAATTTCCTCTGGCTGGAATTTATTATAAGAATTGTTTTTCTAATATCAATGGATTTTAATATTTCTTTTTGTTCCAATTTTTTATTTTTTATATCATCTTGTTGGAATTTATTAAAATATTTTATTTTTTAATATCGACGAATCTTAATATTTCAGTTTTGTTCTTATTTTTCATTGTTATATGTTCTAAAACAATGTGTTCTGAATGAGATATAATGTGTTATTTTCTGGTAAGCATCTCTAAATGGAATTTATTATTTTTTTTATAATATGAATGGGCTTTAATATATTTTTTGTTCCTATTTTTAATTTTTTATTTGATCTAAAACAATGTGTTCTGAATGAGATATAATGTGTTATTTCCTGGTAAGCATCTCTTGCTGGAATTTATTATAAGAATTGTTTTCCTAATATCAATGGATTTTAATATTTCTTTTTGTTCCAATTTTTTATTTTTTATGTTATCTTGTTGGAATTTATTAAAATATTTTATTTTTTAATATCGATTAATCTTAATATTTCAGTTTTGTTCTTATTTTTCATTTTCATATGTTCTAAAACAATGTGTTCTGAATGAGATATAATGTGTTATTTTCTGGTAAGTGTCTCTAAATGGAATTTATTATTTTTTCTAATATGAATGGTCTTTCATATATTTTTTGTTCCTATTTTTAATTTTTTATTTGATCTAAAACAATGTGTTCTGAATGAGATATAATGTGTTATTTTCTGGTAAGCATCTTTAAATGGAATTTATTATAAGAATTGTTTTTCTAATATCAATGGATTTTAATATTTCTTTTTATTCCAATTTTTTATTTTTTAACACTTTCCAACAAAGTTGAAAAGTGTTTATGACTTCGGTTTGTCTGTCCGTCTGTCCGCGCTCTAACTCTCGTAAATATAGTCGGATCGTTCTGAAATTTTTGTATATTAGTAACCTCTACCATATCACGATCCCTATTTCAAATAAAGTTTCTAGCATGTTTTGTTCATTTACAGGGACAGTCAAAAGTTTTCCGTTACATTACGGCCTATGGAAAAAAATCGATTAAAATGGTTTTTAATGATGTTACATGCTTTCAAACATAATAAAATTGATATGCATTTATCAAGTGTACTAAAATACACATTCTGCAGAATATACGATGCAAAGAATAGTTATTATTCATTTACAGGGCCACACAAAATAATTCCGTTACAGAACGAAATAGGGGTGGAGGGAATTGTTTGCGGCATATTTTAATTAAGTTAAATTGTTTCATGTATAATGAAATTGATATACGTCGCTGAGGTTTACTATAATTTATTTCATGTATAATACGAAGTGCATAGCATTTACAGGGACACACAAAAGATTTCAGATACTATATTGTGTCCGAAGTACTGTACAGTAGCAATGATTGCTGGAAATGCATTTTTATACATGTTATGTGCTTTTATGTTTCACTATATTTATGAATAGTATATGGTGTGTATAAATGTTGTAATTCATATACAGGGCTACACAAAATAATTCGTAATGGTTACTGGGTATGATTGCAAATTGCTTAAAGGTGTTTTTTAAATGAGTTATGCTTTTTTACGCAGATCTACATTTGGTTTGATTGGTAATGCTTGTGGAACATAGATAAAAGGATATACAGGGTCACACAAAGAATTGGACACATTGCTGAAAGAGAAATTTCAACCTGTTATGAGTTTTCTTGCTAAACTAAATTTTCCTATTATATAGTATATATATCAACCTACAGATCAAATACAGGGCTGTTCAAAAGAATTGGAATACATATTTGGCTATATACGGTAACTGCAGCAATCTGTTTTTCAAATGTTTCCTGCGTTTTATTAAAATGTTTACTTAGTTCTCTTATATACCTTATTTCTCTAAATAACGAAGTTTTGTTAAAGCATTCAGGAAGTGTTGGAAAGTGTTTCATAATCTATGCTAAACGCATGATTTTTCTTACTTGTTATATCTTCTTGTTGGAATTTATTAAAACATTTTATTTTTTAACATCGATGAATAATAATATTATTTCAGTTTTGTTCTTATTTTTCATTTTTGCATGTTCTAAAACACTGTATCATGAATGCGACATAATGTATTACACTAGCAGGGATTATTTCTATGCTTTAAAAGTATTAATTTAAAGTCATGTATTGCAATATTTGAAATGCTTAAAGGTAATTTGAAATTTATTTAAGAATGCAATGCATATACTTGACATACGAAACTAGAAAATGTCTTACAAGGAAGTTCTCCATACGGGTATATCCAGAAAAATCCGAAAAAATTATAGAATATTCTTCTCATCTGAATATATATGTTTATAAAAAAGATTTCGGCGGAACCTCGATAGAGCGTCCGTAAAAAATAGTGAAAATTTCGTTTATTTGGCGATTTGTCACCGGTTGACGATGAAAAAAAAATATGTTTTTATGTCGAATACTCTTTAAGGAGAAAACTTTTTATATTGAATTTGTTTAAAAAAGCTTTATTTAAATAACTTTAGTTTTGTTATTTTAGTTTGTTTTAACTATAGATTTGTCATATATTTACAATGAAATTTAACTATCATATTTTACGATTTAAAACAAAATTAAAATTGATTTAAATTATTTCAAGCTCAAAAATAAGTCCGATTGAGCACTGTCGATTTGATTTTGTTGCTATGGAAACTAGCCTTCTTTGATATTGAAAATGTTTAATGTCGGAATTCTTCATATAGATTTTATTTTTGAATAGCCGTTTAAATAAAAAAATATATTGGATTGGAGGATAAAGCAATGGCAAAATTTCATTCAAATCTATACTAATATTATAAAGAAGTGAAGTTTGTTTGTTTGTGTGGAGGAGGTAATTTCTGGAACTGCCAAACCGATTTCAAAAGTAATGATATCAAAATGATTGTGTTAGTCGATGTTCGAACATAGTCTATATCTTAACGCTTAAATGGCGTGTGTTGCCTTTAGGCCACATACCCAATTTAGGCTTCTAAAATGCTATTAGAATAATAATGAAGCTATAATGCCTAATGTTGACAATAAAATACATTATGAAAATATTATTAAATCGATTTTCAACATGTAGATGGCAACACTTGTGTTGTTTAAGAATAAAGATAGAGTTATTTTTTCTTTTGTTGCTACATATCCTTTTTTGTTTAGTTAGGAAGCTTGGGAAATATCCTACTTTGTTTTTCAGTGAGCGAGTCAAATTTATTTCTTATCATAGTTCTTAAAATTCTTGTTAAAATTCTTGTGTGTTTAATATTATAGAATTTTAGCAAGGAAAAGTATTTTTTCAATTAAAGACCAGTATTGCCGATTAGTAATAAACTGTTTTTTTAGCCGTAAACCACATTTAAAATAAAATATGATTTTTTAAAGCATTTTTCCCATGATTTATTTAAAGAATGAAAGCCCAAAAACATTTTTAAAATGATTTTTGAAAAACCAGGCATTTAAGGGTTAAGTCGATGCCACTACCCCAAAGGGGGTGCAGGAGCAAAAAACGTTCTAAAAATGCGATTTTTGTGTTACTGAAGGGCCTAGAAATATAAAATTTGCAATATTATCTTCTCCCTTCTGTCTAACTATAGAAATTGTTCGCGAATAATGTGGAAGTGGCTACTTCTAAACTTCTTCCATATTCTGTGTATCCATGAATTTCGCATCAGGTACTATTCACATCTGTATACAGGGTATCACAAAAAGAAGATCACAACTTTAAAAAAAATACTAGTAGAATAATAGTAGAAAAAATGTTGGATTGATTGACTGGAGTATTTGCTTGTCAACTTTTACTTTGTTTCTCTACGTATATTATAAAATGTTTAACCCTTACTGGCGGTATTTATAAGTACCATTAAAATAATGTGTTATAAAATTCATTTAATACATCGATTTGTGGTAAAACAGTTTGGAATGAGTTATAGATACATTACTTTATCTTGTTCCAAAAGCATTATTGGTTACACAAAACAAAAATATTTTTAAAAGGGTGATTTCTTTTGGCTTTGCATCTTTTCAGCTTTCTTGGCGTTGGTGGCAGTGGGGGGGGGGAGGGTTCAATTTGGAATTATTTCTATATTTCTATTGTAAGAACATTATATTTGTACAATTTCTAATTCTACAAAATACTAAGAAAAATATTTAAAATAAAAGATTTGAGTGGTGTTATAAATACTGCACAAAATCCCCATAAATTCAAATTTAAATAATCCTTCTAAATTCTCCAATACTTCTAAAACCTTCTAAAATTTATTAAATAATTATATAAATCTTCTCATGTAGTTTAAACAATTCACGAAGAATGCTTTAGAAGATAAAATTTTCAATGAACTCATAATTCAGTACATAAAAGGTTAAAAGAAAATGCCCAATGGATTAATGGTTTTATCTTCCTCGTTACGAGGAAAACGTCAATAAAGATTTAAAAAAAAAAAACAGTATGATAACTAAGTTGTTATAATAAAATTTTAATCATTAGTTTTCTAATGATATAATTCTTTTTTTTTTAACCATTTAGAAAAATGGTTATTGTCCTCGTCAGGGTAGGAAATCAAAAGCATATCTGAAGGTTTTTATTGGTTTAATCATCCTTTTATTCGTCTTCTGACTGGTCTATACAGTAACATGTATTTCCCATTACTTTCAACAGAGATGGACAACAGAGTGTTGCCACTATGACAAAAAAGTAATAAAAACTACAAAAAAAAAAATTAATAACTCAGAAAGAAATTGAGATACAGCTTTCAAACAAATTGCATTTAAAAGTACATTTTTTTTCTCTATTCGACGGTGTAAAAAGTAATATTGTCGAATGTTTAGAAGTTTAAGAATGAAATTTCATTTAAAATTGGCCGTCAGATTTCTTGGAAATCTGACGATGGAAAAGCCTTTTCCGGAACAGCCAATGAAATGCTTCGATATTTACGTAAGTTTCAGGTGGAAAATACTTAAGTTTCATGAAATCTGACGGGTCGCAGGCGATTTCTGTCGGTTGCAATTTTTACGTGTAATAACACTATTAATGTTTAATTCATGGCGTACGTAATGTATGATCAACTCCGTGCTATTTTTTATGTCTTAAATTTTAGTCTTTGAAAAAATCATTTTCCAAATGGTCGTTGTAATTTGATAAATTGCATTTTTCATTTTGTTTTCTTCTTCTTCTTCTTTTTTTTTTTTTTTTTTTTTGCGTGGGTGTAGCGGGTACGGGAAGCAGTGAGAAGAACGGTGGCCGCTCTCCCTCCGTAAATATTTGAAAAGATATATAAATTTTGATCCCTTTTGGCCAATTTTAACCATTTGGCACTTTTTAATGAAAATCCTGATTATTCCTAGGGATCCCCCCAAAAAGGACACCCGGGGCACCTGCCCAGTATGCCCCTGCATGCAAGAGTAACAAAAAATTTTAATTTTAATGTTGACCTTACTGCTAGTTTAATGTCAATTCTATTAATTTTAATGTTAATATTAACAGTGTTAATTTTTCATATTTGATGAAAATAAAAATGTTTACATAAGAAATGATTAGAATCCAAAAAGCCGATATTTCGGATTGAGGGAACTACGTAGCACACTGTAAAAACTTCTCAGAAACGTTTCTAAAACTTACGGTCATCAAAAGGAACTTTTGTTTCTTAAATGCTTCGGAAATTTTTTGGATTCAGAGGCTTCTAAAGATAAACGAAAGTTTTTCAGTATAGCTGGTAATTCGGAAGAGGTTATATTATATTTTCCCATAAATCGCTAAAAAGATAAGAGAGATTGAGAAAGATAAAAGTTAGATTAAGAAATATGACTCCTTTTTACTTTCTTCTATCTTAACAAGAAGAAAGTATTGGATTCGTAAAAATGTTCGACTTCCAGTTTTCGACGAATTTACACGTTTTAGAGGTCAGAGATTCCAAAAAACATGTTTCTACAAAATGTCTGTCTGTGAGTCTGTCTGTATGTGACACAAATTTTGTGGGCGCTCTATCTCAAGAACTAATGCACGGAATTTAATAAAAATTTATATTCAAGTAGTTCCTAATATAAATTGGTGTTGATTAGTTTTTGGTGTAAATCGCACAACAGGTGGCGCTGCTATGCTGCATTTTTCGCGATTTCTGCAATAGCTCTATCTCAAGAATTAATGCACGGATTTTCAACAAACTTCAAATTCAGTTATTCCTTGATATGAATTGGTGCTGGTAACGTTTTGGTGTAAATCGCCCAACAGATGGCGCTACTATGCTGCATTTTGCAGTATTTACACGATTTTCGTGATAGCCCCATCTCAAGAAATAATGCTTGGATTTTCATCAAACTTCAAATTCAGTTAGCCCTTGACATGAATTGACGTTTTGCACCTTTTGGGGTAAATCGCTCAACAGGTGGCGCTGCTATGCTACATTTTTTGTGATTTCCGCAATAGCTCTATCTCAACTACTAGTGCTTGGGTTTTCAACAAACTTCCTATTCAGGTATAACTGGATATGAATTAAGGCTGTTTATGTTTTGGTGTAAATCGCTCAACAGGTGGCGCTGCTATGCAGGATTTTTCACGATTTCCACAATAGCTCAAACTCCAGAACTAATGCACGGATTTTCATCAAACTTCAGATTCAGTTAGTCCTTGACATGAATTCACATTTTGCGCCTTTTGGTGTAAATCACTCAACTGGTGGCGCTGCTATGCTGCATTTTTTGTGATATCCGCAATAGCTCTATCTCTAGAACAAATGCTTGGGTTTTCAACAAATTTCAGATTCCGGTATACCTTGATATGAATTAGTGCTGTTTGTGTTTTGGTGCAAATCGCTCAACAGGTGGCGCTGCTATGCTTCATTTTTCAGATTTTCCCCTAGGGCTCTATTTCAATAATTAATGCGCGAATTGTCATCAAACTTCAAATTAAGATATACTTTGATATTTTCTTGTACTATTTAAATGATTTAATTGACCTGGTTTATATAGAAGAAAGTTTTGTGTTGGCCACAACGTACTAGTTCTCCTTAGTTTTATTAATGTAAACATGCATGTCATGCTAAGCATAACCTACAGGCTCAAACTTTTCAAAATGCGAGTACTTTATATACCTAGTCTATGATTAACCACAGTATATTCAAATAAAAATATATTTTCTATTTAATTCTACTGAAAAAACTAATAAAGTCGTAATGAATAAAGATGAAATAGACAATATTCTCGTGATTTCACAATAAATATGAATTTTTATTCGCTTATAAAAATAAAGTACACGCGCATAATTTTTTTTAATGGAAAATAACTTGCAAATGAAAAAATACGCCCAAAAAGCCACATGTCTGATTATTTTTCATTATTTCTCTTTTATCTGAAACAATCCGATGGCCATCATTTTGGAGAAATTGCACAAAATCTTTCAAAATAAAAATTAACCCATAAAAATCTGAATATTTTAAGAAATAGTTAGTGCGGTTACATTTATAAATGAACAGCTTTCATAAAAAAGCAGCAAATTCAGTTTAGTAGAAAGCTCAGGGCAGGTGACTAAAACCAATGTTGGGTAGGAACGCGTTCATTGAACGAAAACTCACGAACTTAGTTCACATTCTGTGAACTTTGAGTTGAACTTGACTCACTTTTTGATAAACGAACGTGAACTGAACGAAAGCTCAAAAAATCCGTGAGTTTGAACGAAATTTACAACTCAAACTCAACTTTTTTCATAACTTATTTTTAAAATTTTCCAGCCGTTAAGAACACGGTTTTTCCATTCAAATGCTATTTAGAGGTCTAAACGGACTCGGGACGGGTCGAGTTTGATCATCAGTTTTTCTGGGTCGTGCCCCGGTCTTGCTTTCTCTGGAGGCTTGGGTCGGGCCGAGCCGGATATATTTCTGAGCCCGTGCTTTATTCTTCCTAGAAGTTTGCACCGACAGAAATTTTCTGGTCTGGTCGCCCCTGCTTCTATGAAAATTATTGGCCCGTCTCAGTCTGACTCGTGCAAAAATCTGTAAGGAACAACCTACCTTGGGTCAACAATTTTTTTCCGAAAATGCATATATTTTTAAATTACCGTTATTCTACAATTAAAATTCTCTTTTAAGTATAGTAGTACATATACATTTCAAGGGTGGGGGGGGGATACAGTACTGTAAAATCTGTTATAAGAATCTGTGCATGACAAGACTTTGTCCCCTATGTCGGAATTTCTGAAAATTTTTTGCAGATCTACACCGATCATGACCCCTAGAACCCAAAACCACCCTCAGTAAAAAAACTATATACGTATATATAACTTTCTTCTGGACACGATAACTTCCATAATTCTGCACAAAACTCTTTCAAACTAATACAAAAATCAAGGGGCATAAAATCTCGGCCAGTTCGTTAATGGGCAAAATCGGACCAAGGGGATGGAAATAGGGAGGGGTTTTGTGAAAACCGAAAAAACCCCATAACTTCTTAATGTTTGTACATATCAAATCAGTTTAAAGTTTTTATTACTTCTAAAAATTGGGCCAAAAATTTATGCATCACAGATTTTTGATAAAATTAAAAATGGGCTCAAGGGGCGCAAAAAATACGGTTTTAGGGAGAAAAAAATTCATAACTTCGCCAATCCTTAAGATATCAAATCCAATTAAGTTTATTATTAATCTTCTCAATATTATCTACAACTTTTATATTGACAAGTTTTCATAGAACCAATTCGCACCGCAAAAAAAAAAAAAAAAAATTAAAAACGAAAACAAAAAGGGGGAATTGAAGAAGAAATAATCCATAACTTCGTCAATTCACAAAATATAAAATTCGCATGAATTTATAATTATCTTCTTAGTATTGTCTACAACATTTATATTGACAAGTTTTTGATAGGACCAATTCTTACAGCAAAAACAAATTAAAAATACATAGCGGTTGAAGAAAAAAATCATCGTATTAACGCTGTATTCAAATCCAAACTGCTTGTTTTCTGACTCGTTTTTAAATTCATTTTTGCTCTCAAAGGCTAAACGCATCCAATTTGTTGATTCTCTTATTCAGAAACTAATATATAATGTACCGTAATGATCGATTTTTTGATAGAGGCAGAATGCATTTCAAAAAATGATGCCAAAGTGGGCATTTTGAACCGAATTTCCCGAAGCAATTGTGTTAGAAACGAAAAATATTGTCTACTGAGAAAATAATTGTTTATAAATCAAGTTTTAATTAATTGAACGAAAAATAATAACATAGGTCGCTTTTAAATCTCTTCAAATAATCACGTCAGCAAGTTTCATATTTTTTCTATTAACAATGAATCTGAAAATGTGCCTGAAAATTTCGAATTGTTGAGCATGGTTGAGTGTTTTTTTTTTTTTTTTTTTTTTTTTTTTTTTTTTTGTAATACCGCCTTAGCATGATTCTGATAAAACCAGCTCTTATATAAAAATGAAATAAAAACTCGTCAAAAGCGACCAGATAAAATTGTTAAAGTGAGTTTATCTCTAATCATGATTTAGTTTTTGTTGGTCCAATTAGTATACTTAACTTCGAAATCTACCTCCGCCTGTAGGCCGGGCCGGCAGGGATATTTTTTTTCTACATAGTCGTGTGCCGGGACGAAATTGGTCTTAATCGTTCTCTGAATGTATAGGGCAGGCATTATGTTTTGTAAAAGTATTAAGAGCGATAATGAATTTCTGTTAACAGTGGTTTTGAAACAGTTACATGGTACCATAAGATGGTCCTCAAATTCACTGCTCAACAATGCGAAACTTTCCTATATATTTTCTGCCTCATTTTTAACTGTAAAGGCATAAATTGAAAGGCCTGACATTGAAGGGATTTGGAAGCGAATAGCTTTTTTCATTTTTGATAAATTACTTAGGGATATAAGAGATTCTTGTCACGAGACTTTATGTTTTTAGCCTTTCCCATGCTGCCGCGTCCGAAAATTCGATTCAAAACGCTAACTTTGGCAGTATTTTCTCAAAGAGCGTTTATATTAAAAATAAATAAAAATAAATAAAAAATTATCCATTTACATAGTTTCTGAATAAGAATACCTGCCAATCTTACGTTTTTCCGAAAATAAATTAATTCAGAAATGTGTCAGAATGTAGCTCCTTCGTATTTGAGAAAAGACTTTAAATGATTGAGAAATATTTTTACAAATCTACTTGTCATTATGTAGCTTCAAAAGTTACCATGTTTTTAACCCTTTATTCTAAACTACATTAATTTTTTAATGAATTATTGTTTGAATTTCGAAACGTCTAAGACCGTAAGTAATCATTAATGTTACAATTGTATGTTTTCTGTTTTGCGAACACATAGTAATGTAAAATGTACTGTAAAATGTCCCCTCCCCCCATAAATACGCATGTAGTATATTCATTAAAAGAATATTAATTGTATGTCGAGAAAAAATGGATTTTTTGTAGAAATTGAGTCGGGCCGAGCCGGGCCTGTTTTCACTGATTTTTGTAGGGACCGGCCGAGCCAAGAACTGTAAAAATGTAAACGGGCCGGCCGGGCTCGGGTCGAACTTTCAATTTTTACACCGGGCCGGCCCAGATAGCTTTCGTTTGGGACAGGCCCGGGCCTGGAAATTGCGGCCCATGCAGACCTCTAAGTTACTTTTAAGAGACTAAAAAAATCGAAATTAAAAGGATGAAACGAGCAAAAAACGTTCTAAAATCGTTCTAAAAGCGATTTCTATGGAATTGTTAAGGACAAAAATTTGAAATGTAAGCTAAAAAGTTCGAAAATATGCGATGCACGCGCAGAATAGTCTTTTTTTTTTTTTCTTTTCTTCGACATTTAAAATGGTGTAGCAAAAAAAAAAAAAAAAAAAAAAAAAATCTGAATTGCGAATTTTGTGATGCTAAAGGGAATAGAAATTAAAAATTTCTAATGGAGGGTTACTTTTAAGATAAAAATGCTCTCTACGAATGATTTCTAAAAAATTCAAAATTGAAAAGCGTGAAATGAGTAGAAAATGTTCTAAAGACTTTTTAAATTACGGTTTTTATATGAAATCGTTAAGGGTAGAAACTTGAAACTTTACATGGCTACTACATTTATGATACAGGCACAGAACAGTTTTAAAAAAATTCAAAAGAGCGCAGGAGAAAAAACATTCTAAACTTACCATTTTCGTGATACTGAACTGACGAAAAACTCGAAATTTGGCATATGCCGGCTACTTTTAAGGGTGTTCACAAATCCAAAAGGGCAACTTTCTGACATAAATTTTAATTTATTTTTGTTCGAAAATGCATGAAACGAACTGGTGTTGTTGTTCCGAAACTATGTCATTGAGCTGTTTTTATTTTTCATTTTTTTGCAAACGCAATAGATCTTTCAGAAATGAGTGTCAAAGTGGGTGTTTTGACCCGAATTTCCGCGCGAAGGAAGAAAGAGCACTCAAGAGCGGGCGAAAAACGGGTTTGTCACGTGATCGAATTCGCTTATAACTCAATAGGTAATGGATGAATCCAAAAATGGAAAAAACAGTTCTATTCCAAATCGCTTCCATGTCCAGGCTTTCCAATTTTATATCTTTCCGTTAAAAAATGAATATGCAAGTATGTGAAAACGTTTTGCGCTTGTTGAGCAGAGCAGTTAAGAACAGCCTTAAGATACAAATGATCTCTATATAAAAATGGTTTCTAAAAAAAATCAAAATTAAAATGATGAAATGAGCAGAAAACGTTTTAAAAACGTTCTAAATTACGATTTCTATGAAATTTTACATAAAATTTATTAATTAACTAATTTTACATTAATTTCAAATGCAAAAATATTACTTGGCATATTTCAACAACTACGCGTGCAAACCAAGGGTTTTGCTAGTTAATGATAACTAAAAATGCATCGCATTTATAGGGGAGGGGAACGTTTCTTAATTATTTAACAACGGATTGAAATTAACCGTTTTTGCTGGTAAATTTATTGCGTCATAAACATTGAGATTGTCAAGCGGATAAAATGGAAAATTTCAGAATACCCTGGAGTAAATCATTTCATGACAAAATTCGATCAAAGTTTAATAACCATCTTTTAAATTAAACCTGTTTGTAAAGCTGAATATGTTTCAATTAAAGGAAGGGGCGTTGGTTCAAAGAAACTACAATAAACGTTGTGTTCTTAAATCTAAAAAAAATGTTTCACTAAGTTGGTTTACGCTTTGTTAGCATTGTGATAATTCACATCATTAATATTAATTAATTTCAAGCGTAATTTCACTGCTGAAATGTAGTTGAGAAAAAAAAATTAATTAAAATTGTATATTCACCGATGCTGAGTTTGTTTGCGTCTCATGTTACGCCGCCGCTAGGAATGTGTGCTCATGAAGACTTCTCCATCTCGTGCTGCGGTTGCAGCCTTACCGACTTATATAAGTGAGAAATGCCAGGCTGGACATCGTCCTTGTGGTTTAGTGGTAGAGCACTGGAGATCTATTCCAGGGACCCGGGTTCGATTCCCGGCTTGGACATTTTTCACTAAGTTGGTTTACGCTTTGTTAGCATTGTGATAATTTCACTAAAAAAAATGACTGATTCGATTATGCAGCGATTCGAATAAAAGGCGGATTTCCCTACTTTTTCCTTGTAGGGGCCCGTGAAACCAATCACCGGCCTGGGTTCTTGTGTTTCTATGGTCATTTCCCGCCAAAAATTATTATCTTCTTCTAACCCATCTCCCCTTATAGTTACAACAATGCTGAAATGCTGCGTACTGACCTTCGCTGTTCGACCTCGTGTCTAGTAAAATTACAAGTCATTCCAGCGTTTTCTCAGGATTTTATTGCATTTCCATTCTAAAGTTATATTCGGTCTGAATGAATGACCGGCGTGCGATCACGGGCGTCAGCCGATTTTTTTTCTCCCCAGCATTCTTCTTTTTCTTTCCCATCCCCTGGAATTTCTCAGAAGGGAGGTTTCCGGGAATGGCGGAGTCTGTTTCGTTTCGTTTGCTATCTCTCCTTTTTTCTGGTTGCTATTTTGCCGTACAGTTTTTGATTATTTTTCAATGTCTCATAAAAAGTTTTAAACTGTTCAAGAAACTTTAAAAACGTTATGATATACAGTACATATACATTTAACGTCTGAATTTAAAAACCATTAAAATACCAAATAAAATAAACTAAGACAGACTTGAGCACAGTTAAAAAATAAAATTTATAGAGAATATACTTAAAAACAATTAAAAATACAATATGTAAACGTTTCGCCAAGCGATGATGCCTTGCGTGTCGCTTGGCGAAACGTTTACATATTGTATTTTTAATTGTTTTTAAGTATATTCTCTATAAATTTTATTTTTTAACGTTATGATAATTTACAATAGGATTATAGTAGTGATGAAGCCAGTTCATCAGAAGAATGCAATAATTTAGTTCTAAACGAAGATGATGAAACTGATAATGAAGAATCGGAAAATGAAGAAATATTAATCAACTGGGGAAATTTATTCAAATTAAATATTTAATTTGAATAAATTATTTATTATTTACTTCATATATACGAAGTTTGTACTCAAAGAGTCATAAGAGGGTCATGCCCCACCTGAAATAAGTCAGTATATCAGGGCCGAAATTAGCCTTTTTTGCACCCGGGGCAATCATACATCCCCCCCCCCCCCTCCGCCTCTGCAAAGTAAATTTATAACGAGGATTTTACAAAGTTTCTAATAATAACTCATTTTAAAATTTAAAATATGCAATCAAAAAATGCGGAATACTGAATTATGCAATCAACTTTTTAAAATATTGATTCATTAAAACCTCTGAAACGAAATCCAAAGGAACGTAAAAGAATTATACAGGTTTCAGCAGTCTTAGCAGGTATAATTGTTGGTATTCTTTCTGTAGTGAACATCTTTTTTTTTTTTTTTTCATTTAAGGGTGTTCTCAAATCCAAAAAGGCAACTTTCTGGCATAAGTTTTAATTTATTTTTGTTCGAAAATGCATGAAACTAGCTGGTGTTGTTATTCAGAAACAATGTAATGGATCTGTTTTTTCCATTTTTTTGCAAACGCAATAGATCTTTCAGAAAATCGTGTCAAAGTGGGCGCTTTGAACCGAATTTCCGCTCGAAGGAAGAAAGAGCACTCAAGAGCGGGCAAAAAACGTGTTTGTCACGTGATCGAATTAGCTTATAACTCAATAGGTAATTGATTGATCAAAAAATGGAAAAAACAGTTCAACTCCAAATCGCTTCCATGGTCAAGCTTTCCAATTTTATACCTTTCCGTTAAAAAATGAATTTGTTAATGTGTCAAAACGTTTTGCACTTGTTCAGCAGAGCAGTTAAGAACAGCCTTAAGATAGGATTTCGTTATAGACAGATTTCACTTTCACAGATTTTACAGTAGTTGTAGTAATTACTAATAAGGCGTTTTAAGTCGCAATGTTTTAGAACTTTGTGTTTTAGAAAAACACAAAGAATTACATTGTCTTAAGAGCCTACACTAGTCACGCGACGATACTCGCAAGCTAATGTTAAACCTATGGAAGAGTTTTTTTTTTTTCAAATTTCTTGCTTGCATTTTAATGTTTTTAAATGATTTATTCTGTTTGGGATACTTGAGGGTGATCTTTAACCGGGTTAATGTTTACTTTTTTGGCTGCAGCCTTTTTTTATAAAGTTACTTTCACTTTCGGAACCGGATCCGAAAGTGAAAATAGCATCATTAAAAAAAAAAAACTGCAACCAAAATCGGAAACGTACAAACCAACAATGCTAATGACAATGTCTCGGCTATCCTAAGGAAAAAAAGTCATTTAAGAATATTAAAATGTGAGCGAGAAATTTTAAAACGACGTTTCCACAGATATTTAACATTAGTTAGCGAGTTTCTTCGTGTGGCTAGTGTAGGTTCTTAAGAACTCTACAACCAAACTTCATTTGTCGCCCCATTCGTTTTCCGTCTGGCGCCTGCCCCTTCCCCTCTAGCTTCGGCCCTGCCGTTTATTTTCATTTGGTACATATATTTTCACTTGAAAAAAAGGACTGAATTGTAAAATCTGTAAAGTTGCACACACAAAAACGAATCAACGAAAAAAATAAATAAATAAGAAATGAAAAGTAGCTACTCCTTTACGTTAATAATTTCGGAGAAAGGGTTATTTTATCTCAACTTTTTATTATTTGTATAGATATGGTAAGAAAAAAAAATTAGAATGAAATATTGATATGTGTTATTAATAATATTACCTGAAATATACAATTGAATATTTATTTAAATTACATAAATGATTGATGTAACATGTATTTTTTTCAACTTCAAATTGGCTGCTTGCGCCGGAGCACTATCAAAACCAACCTGACAGTAGTGCTGTCCTTCCAAAAAATACATAACTATCACGATTTGAAATTTATAACTAAAAATATGTTCTAATTCATTGTATTCATTATATCTTTACAAATTCAGTCAGTTTATATAATATTGTTTTATCATTTTAACATATTTTGAAAAAAAAAAGTTATTAAAACATTTATTTAAATGTTAACCGAATATATACTTAAATATATACTAATTGCTATAACATCTAAATTTTCTCATTCAAGCAATAATCCCCCTCATTTTCTCCGTTTTCGATTTTCTAGTAACACCCGTAATTTTCCTCTGTTTTTTCGGCCAAACGGGAACGGCGGCAAATAGACCGAATGCTTCCCCCCCCCCCCCCGACTACGTTCTAAAAAAGGCGCGACTACTCTCGGGTTAATATTCAAATATAGTAAAATCTCTGAATAGTAGAGACCTCGGGATCATTGAATAGAGTCTTGCATCGCGTCAGGTGTACATAAATTCCTGTTTTGAGGTCTTAACGAATGATTTTAATATTCTTTTTGCGGGTTGGGTTCAGCCTAGAATAATTCTTGCGAGTCATAGTTAGATCTTTTGGAAGTCGGGTTGTTTGCATTTTCACAAAAAGTTTGAGCACAACTATGTTTCAGATGAAAATAAATATGTTTTTGAGTATGAATGAGTATATATTCAAATTACTGCATGAGAAATAAAATTTATAAAAAATATGACCATAGATCATTCTTTCTTTACGGTACAGTTTAGAATAATTTTTCCTTCTATCGGAATATGAAAAATATTGCCAACATTTAATTTTTGATATACACAAAAACACATGTATGATACTTGTGATAGTTTATGCATACATAAACACGTTACATTTGTGTAGATTGGGAGGTTCCCATATTCAGTGATATAAGCGTATAAATACCTAAGTATTAGGAATTGCAAAAGTGTTCGACGACTAGATGTGTACTTTTTGGGAGTATGCATTATGAAGATCTTGTTGTATATAGATTTTTAATCTGAAAAAATATTTTGGATATTCTTTTGAAAAATCTGGTCAACCCGAACGGCAAGAGTCAAAATCCAATCCGAACCCGAAAAATGATAGTAAACCCGACCCGAAACCGACCTGAAACAAAAAAGTAGAAGTGAATTTTATAAATTTGGACGATAAAGTTCTAATATATATATATATATTAAAAGGGAAAAAAAAAAAAAAAAAAAAAAAAAAAACGAGCTTTCAGTGAACTTCGCTCACTTTCATAGATGAGTTTGAGTTGAGCGAGTTCGTTTGAAAAATTTTGAGTTTGAACGTGAACTTGACTCATTTTTGAGAAATTGAGTTTGAGTTTGAATTAGTTCGTTTTTTTTTTGTGACCGTGCCCAACACTGACTAAAACAACAGCCTTCTTCTTTAAATATACTAGTTGCGTAGCAACCCGTTGTGTTGCTTTTGAATTGCATGAGACAATCGACCTTTTTGCGAAAAATGAAATCTTAACTTTATTGTAAATTTAGAAAGTCATTGCAATATTAATTTTATTAAATACAATATTTCAAATAATAAGTTATATTTATAATTTAAGTCAAAACTTTCCCAATAAAAATGCACATATTCTATAACTTTATTTGCCTAGAGCTTTTTGCTCTTTCAAGATTTTGCTTTGAATTTCGGAGTTCGTGGAAATGATGTCATTTGGGTCAACTTATACAAAAATGAATTTGTTTGGACGAATTTATTCAGAAGCATTTTATATTTATGAATTAAAATAAATATTTAAAAATTATTTTTTTTCTCGCTAAAACTTTTCTCTTTTTTTTTCTCGCTTTTTCGCATTTTTAATGTCCGCTTCTGAAAAGTTTTATTAGCCATCTTAAGGCAATGGTTGAAAATCTACTTTACGACTTTAAATTAAATGAAAATAACGCACGGTGTTTTTTTTCTTTTGAAGTCAACAGAATTTATCTCAATGTTCCAGTCGAGAGTCGAATTTGTGTTTCTAAAGTAAACGGATTCCGGAAGCTTGAATATGTGTGAGTTCGTATTTCGTGAAATTTTCTTGAAAACTGCAATCATTTTTTCACTATTTATTCAAATATACGTTAATTTCAATTTTAAAATGATTTCAAACAATGATACCTAATAATATTTCAAATGAAAATCAAATTTCAAATTTCAAAGTAATTGCTTAAAAGGCGCAAAGGCCAACATAGTGAAAAAGATTCCAAGCCGGGACTCGAACCCGGGCCATCAGTATAGCGCACTGACGTTCTACCGACTAAACCACTTGGAACGATACCTTAGCTCGGAAAATTTCTCACTATTATATGTTGGCAAGGCTACAAACGCAGCACAAGATGGAATATATAACGTGAGTCACCGATCTGGGACAAACACGAAACATAGTTAAATCCAGCATCGATAGAAATTATATTAATACATGGAAATTATTCCAGAGAGAAACATTCGCCTTGCATACAATATTTCAAATGAAAATCAAATTTCAAATTTCAAAGTAATTGCTTAAAAGGCGCAAAGGCCAACATAGTGAAAAAGATTCCAAGTATATATTCCATCTTGTGCTGCGTTTGTAGCCTTGCCAACATATAATAGTGAGAAATTTTCCGAGCTAAGGTATCGTTCCAAGTGGTTTAGTCGGTAGAACATCAGTGCGCTATACTGATGGCCCGGGTTCGAGTCCCGGCTTGGAATCTTTTTCACTATGTTGGCCTTTGCGCCTTTTAAGCAATTACTTTGAAATTTGAAATTTGATTTTCATTTGAAATATTGTATGCAAGGCGAATGTTTCTCTCTGGAATAATTTCCATGTATTAATATAATTCCTAATAATCCTTGTCATTTTCCCTTTTCTCTCTTTTATCCACAAAAATGGAGCAATTTTAGTTTCCATCATTACAGAAATGTCATAAAAAATAACGTAAAAATTTATATCTCGAAAACTAAACAAATTTTAAAATTTTACGACCACGTTTAACATCCTCGGACCCATGCGGATAACTGGCGTTAATTTGATCGCCCAACGCCCAACATTCCATATTCTAGGAGGAACAGCAGTGAAATACAAATGGACAGTCACTTTTTAATATAATAGATTGATGAAGTTTTAATTTCGCTATAAAAAATTAGCCAGGGACAAATGCTGAATTATTTATATTATTTTAAGTGCAAATGGCTTATTCCTTAAATGAGCCTGTACGCAATGGATATAGATTAAAAAACATTACGCTTTTTAAATAGTGACGTCATTTTCTGTTCAGACTTAAAATAAAGTTATTTTTATTTCTAATGAGTAAATAGTATCAATAAGGATAAATAAACCTCAATATTTCTTTTTTTCTGCAACGGTGGAAATAATACGATTGCTACCATTTTGATGAAATTTCTAAATATCTTTTCAAATTAAATTAAAAATATAAAAGTGAAAATATTTAGAAAAATAGCTAGTGCGAGGACATCTACAAATGAACAGCTTTCATTTTAAAAAAGAATTATTAGCAAAATTGGTACAGTAGAAAGTTCAAGGAAGATGTCTAAAAAAGCTATCTTGTGTTTTCAATCTATAGATTACTTTTTCTCTTTTGCTTTAACAGTTGCCTAGCAACTCTATTTCATACAAATTACATTTAAAAGCACATATTTTTCCCAATTCGGCTCTAAAAATTTAAATTGTTCGACTACATATATGTTAAATTCGTGCTTTTTTATATATTATTCTTTTATTTATTTATTGATGAAGCTTTAATTTCTTTGTAGAAAATTAGCGGGAGAGAAATTCTGAACTTTTTTTATGTGCAAATTGTTTATTAATATTTCGCAATGGAGCCGGCACGGCAAAATCATTTAATTGATAAATAACAACGAAATAGAGCCAAAACTCACTGGGTTTTATAACAGACGATATTATTGACATAGCACGTATTTTAATTTCAATTTTTTTTTCGGTTTTTATGAGAAAATGGCAACTAAAAGATACAACAATCTACTATTTTCATTTTTTCCCCTTTAGTTTCAACAGAAATGGAGTACTTCAGCTGCCACCATTACAAAAAAAGTAATAAAAACTACAAAAAAATTAATATCTTAAAATTAAAATGAGATGCAGCTTTCAAACAAATTGCATTTAAAAGAACATTTTTTTCGTTATATGGCGGTGTAAAAATTTAAAATGTGCGATGTTTAGAAGTATAAAAATTTGCAGTAGAGAAAATTACAAAACCAAAATTTTATTTCAAATTTCAAAGTGTTGCCATTCACAAAATGACGTATGCGTTACGCACAGATATGTTTGTCCTTTATAATATAGATTTAAATATATAGATAATAATACTACTACGAAACTAATACTGCGATAAACTAGAAATATACAGTTACTTTGTCTATCGTTCTCTTCTACCACGCTGAATGAGTTATAGATACATTACTTTATCTTGTTCCAAAAGCATTATGGGTTACACAAAACAAAAATATTTTTAAAAGGGTGATTTCTTTTGGCTTTACATCTTTTCAGCTTTCTTGGCGTTGGTGGTTGGGGGGGGGGGGGGATTTTTCAATTTGGAATTATTTCTGTATTTCTATTGTAAGAACATTATATTTGTACATTTTCTAATTCTACAAATTACTAAGAAAAATATTTAAAATAAAACATTTGAGTGGGGTTTTAAATACTCCACAAAATCCCCATAAATTCAAATTTAAATAATCCTTCTAAATTCTCCAATACTTCTAAAATCCTTCTAAAATTTATTAAATGATTATGTAAATCTTCTCATGTAGTTTAAACAATTCACGAAAAATGCTTTAGAAGATAAAATTTTCAATGAACTCACAATTCAGTACATAAAGGGTTAAAAGAAAATGCCCAATGGGTCATAATTAATGGTTTTATCTTCCTCGTTACGAGGACTAATTCAATAAAGATTTTTTTTTTTTAAACAGTATAATAACTAAGTTGTTATAATAAAATTTTAATCATTAGTTTTCGAATGATATAATTCATTTTTTTTTTTTTTTTTTTTTTTTTGCGTGGGTGTAGAGGGGACAGGATTCAGCGAGAATAACGGTGGCCGCTCTCCCTCCGTAAATATTTGAAAAGATATAAATTTTGATCCCTTTTGGTCTATTTTAACTTTTGGCGATGAAACTCCAAAGCAACTACCACAGCGACTAAACTCGCACGACTAGGCAAAATTCACGAAAAGAGAGTTGCGAAATGTTATTTTCTCATTCAATATTAACAAGGCGCCAGGACCTGATCAAATTGATCACAGGATGGTCAGGTGCATCTTTTCAAAAATTCCTAATATTCTGTTGGATATGCACAACTGTCTTTTAAAGTTAAACTATTTTCCTGATGACTGGAAATTGGGAGAGCTCGTGTATTTTAGAAAGGAGGGAAAACCCTTGAATGAGAGCTCTTCATATCGCCCCATCACTCTATTACCAATATTTGGAAAAATCTTAGAGAAATTAATTCTAAGACGAATACATCACGCATTAGACAAAACGAATTTCCTATCGGGTAAGCAACACGGCTACACGCAAAATAAATCTACGGAAACGGCTTTGGAGTAAGTGATTTCATTAGTAGAACAACACAAACAAAATAAACAATACACATCACTGGTGTCACCGGATTTCAGAGGAGCATTTGACAACCTCCCTTGGGACCAGGTGATACTAGCATTCCAAAGACTAGGTATTTCTAAACAACTCATTAATCTTGTCGCTTCCTTCCTTTCGGGTAGGCGAGCTCAGGTGGACTGGATGGCACCATTTTTGTTGTTCTTCTTTAGTAAGGGTTGCCCGCAGGGATCGTGTCTGGGTCCTTTTCTTTGGTTGGTTCTGTTGGAGACTCTGTTGGGGACCTTTGATGAACAGGACTGTGAACTGGTGGCATACGCGGATGACGTGATATTACTGATCTGGGCACAGTCGAGACAGCAACTTGAACAAAAAGGTCAGAAAGCTTTAAAATTTATTCAGAATTGGGCAGAAACCAACAAAATAGAAATTTCGCATGAAAAATCCTCATCATTAACTTTTGGCAAACCCAAACACCTTAAGCGGGTCCCCACATTTAAACTTCAAGGTAAATCAATAAAATCAGAAACAACACTAAAATACCCGGGGGTAATATTAGATAAACAATTATCATTTCTTCCACATGTGGCACAAAAGAGAGTAGAGATCGGAAAAATAACTCAAAATCTTTATAAATTTTCATCAATCTTAGGTCGACTCCCTCCGGAAATTTTTTAAGATTTGGTACTCGGCGATCTTACAAAGGAAACTGGCCTACGCGTATTTTGTCTGGTTTCCGCGTATGGCGCAATATCACGGTCGTCGACATTTGCTCTCGGCACAAAGGAAAGCTTTGTTGCTGATAACGAGAGCATATCGCAGTACGTCAACAAACGCCCTGCAGGTCCTCACAGGTCTCCCCCCACTGGATTTGCAGTTGGAGGCAGAGGCGGAGTATTCGGGGACGATTCGTCTCGGCAAGTCAACAGAAAAGGCTTTTTCTCCACTATACTATCCAAAATGCTCAAAATACAAAACATCACCACTAACAAGTGAAATACAAATTTGTGAAATAAACGACTATGTAGGCAAAATTACAATATACACGGACGGTTCCAAAATGTCCGAAGGCACAGCCTCGGCATTTTGTGTGTACGAAAAAAACGAGCAACTCTATACTTGGAGAGCGAAACTGTCCCAGGATAACTCCGTCTTCCAGTCAGAACTCTTCGCGATCTCTTCAGCATTAGAGTGGACAGAGTCGGACAAACATTCTCAATACTTAATCCTAACGGATAGCCTATCAAGTTTAAAAGCATTAAACAATTTTGACAATACAAACTATTTAATACTAAAAATTCTTCAACAATTACAAACAACAGTAAAAGACATATACTTCAATTGGACAAAGGGACATTCAGGTGTTGAGGGCAATGAGGCAGCTGACCAACTGGCAAAATCGGCAGTAACGGATGAAACACTAATACATACATTTTTACCATATCCAGCTTCTTCACTAAAATCACAGACAAAGCAGAATCTGTTAAAAAATTGGCAAAAACGCTGGACGGATTCAGACACAGGCCGATATACGAAGGAATTCTTGCCATTGGTTGACCACAAGTATTTCGTAAACAACAGATACTTACACATATTTTTAACAAATCACGGCCCCTTTCAGGAACACTCATACAAAATTAACAAAAGAGACTCCCCACTATGCATTTGTGGCTTGCCGTCAACATCGTTACACTATGTATTATACTGTACATTAACATCGCATTATCATCTCAAAAAACACACACGTATGAATTTAGCAAGTTGGTGGCGGGATGTAAAAGAGAAACCACAACTACTCAACAAGATCATACAATGCATGAGGTTTATAGAAACAAACGAGTACATCTTTTCAAATCCAGAGCCATTCTAGTCCGACTCCATCACTAGGGTGTAGCATGGAGGGAGAAACGGGTTATTAGCGGGTGCCCGAAACTTCTATCACTTTTGAATTTTTATCTTGTGCATCTCTCCAAACTCTAGCATGTGCAAATTGTAAATAGTAATTGTGTTGTAATTTGTTTCTAATTGTGATGTTCAATATTGTGTGTTTAATGTACTGTGAAATCCCTGTAAATCCATGAAAAATGTAAATAATTATGCAATCACATTCAAATGATCCTCATGTAATCACTACATACAGTCATGCAAATAGTAGGTGTTTGATATTGTGTTGTAATGTGTTTCTAATTGTCATGTTAAATATTGTGTGTTAAATGTACTGTGACGTATATATATCCAAGAAAATTGTAAACAATTATGCAATCACATTAGGTGAAATGATCCTCATGTAATCACTACATACAGTCATATATCTCGATGTGAAATCTTCGGTTCGCCCAGAAAAATTGGGTAACCAATTGTGATTGTAATTGTAAATCTCATAGTAACCGAAATAAATCTCAGCAGCTTGATCAGGGACCCGACGCTCCCTCTCAGACTCTGGTTGAGAGTCGGGAGGAGTGGATGTGGTCTACCCCTCGGGATTGCACTAACACTCTAAAGCGAAAGCTGAGTTCCCGAGGTGGTCATTGCTGTCATCGCTGTCGCTGGTCTATTTTAACCATTTGACACTTTTTAATGAAAATCCTGATAATTCCTAGGGGTCCCCCCAAAAAGGGCACCCGGGGCATCGCCCCAAAATCGACATTTCTTTTTGTCATTATTCTCCAATTTGTGCTACGTCATTCGCGGAAAACCGCATGCAGATGCGATTATTTTACGCAAATTTACAAGTGTTCTAATTTTGTTCACAAATAATTTTTTGTCTTTTTAATATACTTTAAATCGGTTTTTCTCAATACTGATATTTCACCTTTTTTAAAATTTTTGAAATGCTCCTTGCTACTTAATTTTTGATCAAAATTCATAAAAATGATAAGGAAGAATCCTGATATTGCTTGAAAAGGAAACTGTGTAATGCATTTTAAAATTCGACTTCATTTAGACAATTAAATTTTATTTTTAACTTATTATAAGGCAGAATTTTGACAAAATCGATAGGGAATTCAGAAAAATATCTCTAAAAATTAACTATTTAAGGGATTAAAAAATCGATTTGTTTGCAATCGATTTGTTTGACACAGATTTGTTTGCAATAGAATTTTACATGATTAAAATCCGAAATAAAGGAAATAGCTAAAAAATTAAGACGCAAGGAGCATTTTAAAATTTCGTTTTAAAATTTTATTTTTTTTAAAAGATCTTAAAATTATAATAAGATTGGAAATTTCTTTTAAGTTGTTCTATATACTTAGGGTGAAATGTATATTTGCACTAAATTTCAAATCTCTATTATGAAAATTAAAAGAATTTCTTTTAAACGTCCACCGTCACGCTGTAAAAACTCACCCAGAAATGTATCTGAAAATTACGGCAACAAAATATTTTTTTTTCTTAAATGCTCTTTAAATCGTGAAAAACTGTCGGGTTCAGAAGCTTCTACAGATAAAGGGACGCTTTTCCGAATTGTTTGTAATCCAGAAGAGGTTATATTGAATTAACAAATAGCCAAAAAAAAATAAATAAATAAAAAAATAAATAAATAAATAAATGCTATTTCAAAACATAAAAGTTGGATTTAGAAATATGGCTTTTTTACAGTGTACTCAAAGTAATATAGTAGTTATTTAATATGTTTCTTTACACGAAAACCTCCTTTTATCTTTCAGTTTTATAAGTGCGTTCGTAAATGTTTAGATGTGTTGTTTGTGTTTCCCCCCATAGATCATAATGTGAAATATTTTGTGTGGTCCTATAAATGAACTATAAATGCGACACACTCCATATTATGCAGACAGCCTGTTTTTATGCAACTCATTCATTAATATAAATTTCATTATGTTTGTAATAGGGTAATACCATTAAAATACACCGCAAACGATTTTTCATCATAGACCGAAATGTAACAGAATTCTTTTGAGCGTTCCTGTAAATGAACTATAAAAACTACACTCTTCATTTCCAATAGCGAATATGCCGTAGAAAAGTTATTAACGTATATTAATTGCTTGACAATCCGAGTATATTTACGACAGTTAGAGTTCGGACATACGGTAGACAGACAGACAGACAGACAACCAAATTCAAAACAATTTTTCACTTTCTTAGTAAGTGTTAAAAATTGCTGCTGTGAAATATTATCTGAAAATATAAAGGGAAAAAACAAGAAATAATTATATATATTGGCTTACAGTCGCTGAGTCTCAGTTGCATCTTGGCTGGCTCGTTTTTATCTGGTACCGTTGCAATAAGACGGACGCTTTTCTTCCACTTGCTAGAAGAGAAATGAAATAAGTAAGAGTATTCCGAATTAAATGGTTTTGGAATAGATTATGGGCCAATATCACAAAATACGGAAATTGCAGTTCGCACAATAGAATTTCTATTTAATGTTATATAATGCAATTTTCTTTTTTTACATAAAAAAAAAATATATATATATTCTTAGAAGTATTTTCAAGAGATATTATATTGATAATAATACAAAAATGAAGCAATTAAAAGACTTAAAATATCAGATTATCATTTTCCTGGCATGTCACACTGTGATGTGTGCAAAGTAAAAGGCTTTCTGCTATCATGTAAAATATCTTTTTCTAGTGGTTTTTTTTTTATTTCTAGTTAATAATTATACTTTATATAACACATATATGTGGATAGTAACAAGTTCTGTATTTTACAAATAATTTTCCATAATTAAAATATGATTGTCACTGAAAATGAATGTCATTGTCCAGGCCTGATCATTTTAGTTCTTTATGAGATATAAAGAGGGCGCTGCAGAGTAATTCTTCTTGTTCTTGACATAGTTCAAGTCAGAAATCGTAAAATCATTGCTACCAGCAAGATCTTTTAGATATTTCTTTTAAAATAACGTGTTTAAAGGCTTTGCAAAAATTGAGTAGATTTTATTATGTCATTTTCCTGGCTTCTATAAAGTACAAATAAAACTCAACATTACACTGAATTGGAGGTATTATAGGTATTCCTTTAAACAAAATGAAAATGTTAGATCTAAAAATAGAAAAAAACGAAGAATGTGAAAATGTTTTAGAATGAAATTGTCATTATCCTGGCATACATATGCCAAAAAAAAAAAGAAAAAAAAAAAAAAGACATGTAATTATAATTACATAAAAATGAACTTAAACTTTTCAAACTTTAACAATTTTACATATAAATTCCTTTGTTCAGCTGTTCAACCAACATTAAAAAAAAAAAAAAAAATCAGAAGCTTTAAAACGATTTAAATTTTCAAAATTTTTGTTTCCAAAATCTCACATTTTGTAATATTCATCCTTGTATACTATAAATTTGAAAAAAAAAGAAAAATAATTATTATTTTACAACATTAATAATTTTATTTATAGTCTGTTAAATTTTTAACTTAAAATCTTTCCAATAATTTAGCTTTTGAGAAACAACTGTAGGCACATAAGTGCGATAAAATAAACTATTCATAAAAACCGGGGGGGGGGGGGGGGCGGCTGCACAAACAATTACCTTATAGAGTTTGTTGCACTCTTTCTTAGTCCACACGCTGATGAATTCTCCTAGACACCCGATCACCACTCGCACAGACTTCGAAAAATGTTCTTTTATTTTGATATGCTGCCACCACCGATATATATACGTGATATCGGGCACGTTGTGAGAAGGATTATCAAAAAGAATGCTAAACTTTTTCAATTAAAATTAACGAACAATTTATTTACAAATTATTTACATGTAATTAAAACATTGTTTACATTTAAGAGCTCAGATATAGACGATCCAGCCCGATACTAAGTTACACACAGCAAATACTTTCTGCGTACTGGTCTAACTTATTAAAATACCCTATTCCCTTCTCACCTTACGGTATCTCATCAGGTTTCTCGGAGGATCACCTTGGACCTCCCTTGAGTATCCTTGCTCTGCACAAGACTCAAACCTTTTCCCAGAACACACTTCACTCAGGAAACACCAACCTACTCCGTACAGGTCTACGCTAGCACTCTCTTGTCTCTCTCTCAGTGATACCTTTCAAAAACAGCATACGGGGGTTCTTTTTTCTTCCCACAGAGACCCTTTTTTATATCTAAAACTCCCCTTCCTGTGGTGCAGGCTATCTCGATTGATAATCCGCCAACTTCTTTGTTTGCCTTATCTGGAATATCTCAATACAATGATGGAGCTTATCCATACCTACTATCTAACTAAAATAGCCCTGATCAACTTCTAGATAAGGAAATATATTACCTTAAACCTAAAGAACGAAGAAAGTGAAACATATGAAATACAATAAATAAGTAAAAACATAGCATCAGATAATACCAATCGTAGTTATTTATCTGTTCATTAGCGCCTAAAAACCAGACAGAGTTGACGGCTGAAATTCCAGGATTAGTTAAAACTCGATTCGCATATTAAAATGCAACTGGTCTGCCAAGTTATACCTTGGTGGAAAACACCTGCAAACCCTACCTTAGTGGCTGACTGGTAGATTTACTATTGTATATTCCAGCTTCCAATCCTCCATGTTTTCATAGCTTTGGGTGTAGGAGAGCACAATGCAAAACGTACCACTCAATCGTTAAAATCGGGTCTACAGGTGTTTTCCACCAAGATAGGATTTGGCAGACCAGTTGCATTTTAATATGGGAATCGAGTTTAGTGTAATCCTGGAATTTTAGCCGTTAACTCGATGGTCTGTTCTGCCGTCTCCTGGTCTATATTTAATATAATTTATAAATATATTAAACCCGAAAATATTTAAACAAAATTAAATATGGAAGAGAGTTTAATATAAAATATCTAATAAAATACCAATTTACATGAATTGTTTTGCAATAATTTTATTTAGCGTTTAGTAAGATTATACCAATGCACTTTGTGGAGTACTTCAGTACCAAGTAATTTGAATTCCAAATTATACCTGTGTTTAGGTAACAAAGAAATTAGGAAAATTTTCTTAATATTACTTAATTAAATTTTAAAGAGAATTTCACTACATTTAAGGTATTACTTAGCCTCAAATCTCTGGTTTTTGCGAAAAATTTCAATTCATTTTTTATTAATTTAAATTAATGTTCAAAAATTTAGGATTCCAAAAGTGTCTTACTTTTGGTTCAGCAATAATTAGAAGCAAAGTTATAGCCCAAAATATAAACCGGAAACGAACTTTCCGGTTTATATTTTGGGAAAACCAGAAATGACCGTTTAAAGAGCCACAGAAAGGTAAACAATACATTTTAATACACAAATATATAACATATAATATATACACAAATATATAAATACCTACAAATAGGGTGGATTTTAAAGTTATAAACTTTATGCATAATTTTATGTGCCATATCAAAATCTTAATTTGAGTTTTCTGGAAAACTGCGTTTTTCATTGTGTACGTTTACGAGAAACATCATTTCTTAAAAAAATTTTAAGATATTGAAATAAAATTTTGTAACAAAGTTCTGCTCATCTATTGGTATGTTATGAAGCAAAATATAGCTTATCAGTTTGTATATATTGATTTAAGAGCTATTTTTATTGAAAAATACACATTAAAAAAAAATCATGTTTTGTATACAAAATTTGGTATATATTAGTAAATTTAAGAGGTAATGCAAATCTTTTGCTTCATAACACAGGTAAGTGGTTTGCTAATATATTGTTGAAAAAAAAAATGTAAAATATATTGAATAGATTTCGTTATAGAAGATTTGGCATAAACGCAATTCTTTACTAAAATTTTACAAAGTATTGACTAAATTTGAAAAGTTAAGTAAAATTCCTTTTAAAAATTATGTGAATTCATACTTTTAATCCCTGTTTTAACTAAAAACACATGTATTTGATAAAAATTTCATATTAAAAAAAAAAAAAAAAAAAAAAAAAAAAAAAGTTGCCCCGAAGGTAGGGCATACCCCGGTAGCAGAAATTTCTCCAAGTGTCTGCGACAGATACTTCAGGGGCAAAAAATAATCTGCAGGTAAAATATTTTTACAAGTGAAGCGTTAATTAATCAAACAGTAGCGTTTTTAGGCGTTCTATAAATTTTTATTAATAATAATCTTAACTTTTTATATTAACTTGTAAAGAGCTAAACATAATATGAAGCGAAATAAAAGGTTCGATGAAAATAATCTGCAAGAGAGAACAGTAAATCTGCGAGGTCCGTCTCCCGCCTCGAACTTTCTGCTACCGGGGCACATACCTTAAAGAGTACAATTCTTATTTTACTCACACGATAGGTGCTCGCCCCTCGTTGATAACTTCGTAAGATCCGTCATCGTATCCTGAATCGGAGTAATTGGTGGAGGTACATCGAGAACCTAACTGCAGGAAGGACATGGTACGCTGAATTTCGTACCAAGTTCCCAGAAACTGAAAATAAAAAATGCAATTTATACAAAAAAGAAGTACGCAAAATTTTATGCTCATTATCCTAGAAATATTATTTTTAGCCCCGGGTACGGTATGCTATTTCTTTCTCCCAGCTTATTTTGTGATTTCCAAAAAACAACGTTACCTTACAGCAGCCAGCCGTAAAACAAAGCAGAACGACTAAATACTTTATAGCAATTTTTTTAAATTCTAATCATCGCACATTTTCAATTTTTATACCGTCGTATCTGTTTATTCTAAAAAAAAGTAACTACCGCTGTCACCGCTGTCGCCACCGATTTTGAATTTTTTGTGACCGGAGGTTTTTCTTCGTTAATATTAAGAAAAATAATGCATATAAAAATATGACAATCGGCGGTATTATACAGAAATGTTCGATAAACACGCTGATGCAGACAGTTTTCAAATCGAAGAATTATTTTAAGAGGTATTTAATGTTAAAGTTGGACAAAATCGTTCCACTAAAAAAGTTTTATAGGAGCAAAAACTATTCATGGGAATTTAATCATTTTTAGATCATTTTATACGTTTGAAGTTTCCGGTGTGCAGATTGTATTTCTTTTTTTTTTAATTTGAGTCATTTTTTGAGGTTTTATTTCTATTGTAAATTCTAATTTTCAGCATTTCGAGACATATTTTTTACAAAATTTAGAAAACTAGAAGGCTCGCCCCCCTACGAGCTACGCTCGCTAACCCCCGTCCAGACTCCGCAGACTCTAAATGCACGCTAATCTGATCGGCTTTAAAAAGATTTTGAGATATATTTTTTACATTATTTTAGAAAATGGTATTAATTTAAACTGTTGCCAAATGTATAAACAGCGCAAACAATAATGTTTGCTTCAAATTAAAAATTTATTTACACGTGAATATTATAAACAGAAAAAATCATTTGGAATTAGAATTAAATAATTATGTACAAAAAGCAGGAACTTATTAAAAATTACGTCATAAAAACTATACACGTGAATTTTAAAACAGGAAGGATATTGTAAAATAATAAATTCATTAACATGCGTTAGAAGTCTTAAATAAGAGAAATTACGTCATATTTACGTCACATTACAGTTATTACGTAAAATGAACACAAAATAATATTGCAAAACAGTTTAAATTTAGAAATTGCACTAGACATTTATTTGATATTTTGAGAGGATCTTTTCAACTATTTTTGTTAGGAAAGCGCAAATAATATTTAATTTCTAACAAAAGTATTTTCACGTGAATATTTAAAAGAGAAAGAATAGTTTGGTCAAAATTACGTCAGATTAAAAACGATTAATTTAAAACGTCTCATTTAAAAGAACTTTCTTTGCGCTTTGTTAAAAAATACCAGGAGACAGAGACTCTGTTTACTCAATTCCTTTTATATTAGCTTATTTTGAAATGTTTAACTTATTTTACTTAATCAAAGACGAAAGCAGCGATTGTATCTTTGGTACTACTTAGTTATCCCGTCGACCAAAAATCTATCATTCGCCAAACTATAAGATTAAATACCATTAATTGTTGATCGCAAATGTCACATTAACTTGACTTTAAGCAAGTTACACGTGTCTACGTCATCAAGTTTTTTTTTATTTCGACGTTTTATTTGTATTGTTATTAATGTTGTACTAATTTATTTGTTCTTTCGTTATTTAAAATAAAAATTATGTCAATTTGAGTAATTTGGCGAGTGGTTTGGCGATTTATATAATTTGGCGAAATGGGTCGACGGGATAATCAAGTAGTACCGCAGTGGATTTGGCGTTAAAATTCCCCAATCAAAGAGAAATGAATAGAAATCCGTTTGTAGGGGGATCGCCGCTGTTTTTTAAATTATAATTCAATCTTTCGAAATCTTTTTAAAGCCGACCAAATTAGCGCGCATTTAGAGTCTGCGGTATCTGGGCGGGAGTTGATGAGCGTAGCTGGTAGGGGGCAGAGCCCCCTAGTTGGGAAAAAAAAAGTACTTTTAAATACATTTTGTTTGAAAACTGTATCTCCATTTATTTTTGAAATATTAATTTTTTTGTAGTTTTTAGAGCCATTTGCAATATTGGCAACGGAAGTACTCCATTTCTGTAGAAAGTAAAGGGAAAATAGTTGTAAAATATTAATTATATATTTTTGTTGCCCTTTTCTCATAACAACCGAAAGAAAATGTAATTAAAATACGTGCTATTTTGAAAAACTATATAAACGAATGATTTCTGTTAGAAGAATGGAGCTATTATAAACTATATTTAATTTTAAGTATCGATGAATCATTAGATAGCCGGTTTTTTTGTCGATTTTCTTGAATGACAGCATCTTTTTGCTACATTTGTGCATTATTTCGCGATAGTGATGTGCTATGCATGTTTTACTGTAGTTGTTTAAGAGTGGATCGTAAATGTGGAATTCTTAAGCGGATGCGAATGACGTCATTTTACATAAAATAAAACGTGTGCTTTCAGTCTTAAAATTGAAATATGTTTTGTACTGCAGTAGAGTCCCGCTTAACCGAGTTATTTTTTTCTGATGGACTGGTGGCTTCTATTATTATGAAACAGCCATTATAAATGAAGCGTTAGGTGAAGATGAAAGAGCAGCCGTAAAAAGTTAGAACTCTGATTTTCTGGTCAGAATGGAAAAAAAAAATGGCCATAATTTGAAAATTTTGAAAAATGGAAAAAAAAATTATGGCCATTTCTTTTCTATTCTGACCAGAAAATCAGAGTTCTAACTTTTTACGGCTGCTCTTTCATCTTCACCTAACGCTTCATTTATAATGGCTGTCTCATAATAATAGCCACTAGTCCATCAGAAGAAAATGAAGAAATGGAAATGCCGGGGGCGACGCTAAATTCTGAAAAAGCAGAATTCCGTTTCTCTAGTTTTTAATTAAAATCTATTATGCGTTTCTGAATAAAATTATTAAGGCTCCTCATCAGTCGGACCGCAAATTCCTCCTCTTTAATGTTAAACTTATGGGCTGCGCATAGTGTTGCCAGGCCCAGTGTCACAAAAAATGGGGGCAGGGCAGTGGCGTATCTAGAGTGACTTATATTGGGTTGAGATACAGTAAAAATTTCTAAGATGGAACACCAGAAACAGAAAATATTGCTCTTTAAACAGGTTTATAAAATAGTAAGTAACGCATCTAGTATGCAATCAAACTTGTTAACCCTTTGAGGGGCAAGCAGTTGTGCTTCTGTAATGTTGAATTCCCACAGGAAATTTTGAAAATTTTTATTTCAAAATAAGGAAAAGCAATTTTTCAGCTTTTTTTTCACCCAAAGTAATAAAAGTAAAACTTTTTTAAATATTTCTGGTACAAATCTGAATTAAAATTAGGTGGGGTATAATGTATCCCACCGTCCCTCAAGCGGTTAAGTTAGAATAGTATGGGACTGGACAAAATTTCGTTTTCAGCAGGTTTTTGTCTTAATAGGTATAATTTCATGGTTATACTGCATTGTTTTAAACGGACTAGTGAAAATTATCTGCTAAATCTATCTCAATAAACAGTAAATAAAACTGAAGTAAACCTCCGTATAACGGAAACTTGGCTGACTTGAAAAAATTGATGGTTTCTGCGAAGTAACACACTTTCTAAACCCGTCTTTTGCTACACTTACATTTTCTATAAATTTCGGAGGAGTTGAGCCCCATCAGCCCACCCCTTGAATACGCCATTGGGACAGAAAGGCAAAAAAAAGCGAGATAGTGTTTTTTAAATCTGATATATAAAAATGAAAATGTGTCTCTCTGTAATTCTATACAAATCCACAGTTTGGAAGCCTGAATTGTGAAATGTTACGTTACAAGTGTATTTAAACACGACCGTGGCAACTAAAGTAATCCGGAATCGAAATAATCTATAGTTCCTTTTTAATTAATAAAAAAACCCTCCAATTTAATAGTATTTTCCTATCAAATTTAAACATTTTTCGTTATAGCAGTTGCCAACAATTAAAAATCACCAATAAATTTCTGACCACAACAATTACATTTCTATTTCAAGATTTCCACGTGAAAAATGAAAATGAAATAAATAGTTTGACGAATTTAAAGAAAAAGTGAATATTACGTCATAATTTTTCTATTGCAAGATTTCCACGTGAAAAATGAAAGTGAAATAAATAGTTTGAGGAATTTAAAAAAAAGTGAATAGGTGAATATATAACGTCATATGAGTTTGAAAAAACGTATTGAAACATGATAAAAACCCGATTATGGAAATATTGGCATAGTTTAATATTTTGGGGTTCTCTGAATTTGTTTTCGCCATTTTTAAATCTATTCCATATACCGTGTGTCCCAAAAATGACTGATGTGTTTTAAAATTCAATAACTTGCAAACGATGACAGATATTAAAATAATTCTTGCATGAGTGTTATGTTAGATGTCAGGAGCTTTTATGCTGCGATTCTCAGTTTTAGTTACAAATAGAATCGATAGATGGCGCTGCAAGCAATAACCGCTAAATCCAGGCTCGATTTTTCGGCCTCTCTCTTCTTCCATGCGAAAAAAGGAGGTTAAAATGTATTGAATGGATTCTGAAGTGCAAAAAATCAGGTGTGGACTGAGCACCTATTGCTCTCAGCGTCATCCTTGTTTGAAATTCGAACTAAAATCAAGAATCACAGTAAAAAAAACTCCTGACATCACACATAACCCTCCTGCAAGAATTTTTAAATACCTGTCACCGTTTGCAAGTTATTGAATTTTAAAATCCATCAGTCATTTTTGGGACACCCGGTATATACGTGTTTGCATGCGTGTAGATTAGATTTTCCACAAAGGTTTAGGTCCCTAGAGCTCATTCTTAGTGAAGATGGCTTAACTGCTTTTTTTTTATTGTTTATTTTATACTGTAGGTTTAATTTTGAAATTGATTTTTCAAAACAAACATTTTAAAATTCCGTGCAACGCCGGGTACTTTAGTGTGCATAAAAGTACCGTAATGGAAGCGGAACCTGTCTATAACTGAATCCAGTTTTAGACATACAATGTCATTTTTCCTACAGTAACAATACCATGCAGTTATACTTACTAAGACGAACGTCTGTGTAAAATGGAATTTTTATGCAGTCACTAACTATTCCGTTTTAGCAGGATTTTACTTAATAAACGCACATTCTTATACGATGAAACCTTTGAGGGCGTAATGACAGGGACTGGATGAAATTGCAATTTAGCAGGTATAGTATTCCTATATCGTAGAGACAATAAAATTTTTACTTTTAAGATGACAAAATTCCATTATAAACGGGTTTCCTTTTCGCTATGAACTGCAAAGAAAAATGCGTTTTAGATACGTTTCAGCCTAGGTAGGTAGGCTTTTAAAGTACTGCTTTCGGAGGGACTATAATAACGTTCTGGAATAGATAGGGTCTGGGTTCATGGGTTTTGTTCTATTAAGGGGGCACAGGACCTTTGAGTTTAACGAAATCATCAAAAACATCACTTTTTCAAAGTACAGTCCTCCCCGTTTAAACGAATATCGTCGGTTCCAGAAATAATATTCGATTAAGCGGGAATTTGATTAAACGGGGAATCATAACTGTAATATTTAATGTGTAATAAAAAGGTAAAAGAACCATCTATGATATATTTCATTAACAGCATAATAAATCGTTATTTATTTATTGAATAACAAACATACGACTTGTGTGCTTGACATGAGAGCCCGCTTAATAAATCGTTAATAAAATAACTTAAACTAAAATAAATACAAATGCTAATATAAAGTAAATACATATTAATTTAATGTCAGTACATACATTTATATGGTTTACATCACGATGCAGCTCGTTTGAATTGGGTCAAAACTTTGATATTTCTAATTTACGTTACTTATACTGCCTTAAAAAAATCGTTTAAAGTGGTTTGTTTAAGTGGAATCTTAAAGGAGTAAATATCGAGTTATTTTTCGAATGAGTGCAAAATATCACAATTACCATGTCGAAACTCGAAGTGACGGCGCATTGCCTGGTTAAGAGCAAGAAGTGATGTGAGGGGATCAAGGTAGGGAAATCATTTGACCGGTCCATTATACGCCTGCTGGTCGAAATCATTGCAGGAAGAACTGAAAATTTGTTTTCAGCGTAAAGGAACTAAAAATGACAAAAGGTGAAAGGAAATTCCAGCTGAAACGGGCTTTCCGCGCCTATTTTCAAACATCGGTCACACAGTTGTTATCCGATTAAGCGGGGGCGTTCGTAAAAGGTATTTGGTTTAAGCGGGTAAAATAGCATAGAACCAATAGGAATAAATTCGGTTCCGGAGGATTCTATTCGAATAAGCGGGATATTCGATTATCCGTGACCCGATTAAGTAGGGAAGACTGTACCAAAATACAAATAATGTGCAATTAAGACATCTTTTTTTCCTTTCTGTCCAAAGTATATATTCTTAGCTCAATTACAGTCACCTCTCACTTATACGCGTTTGAAGGAATTGATTTAAAATCGCGCATAACTGAGAGCCGCGCATAACTGAGAGAATGTTGATGTAGTATTTCTTTATACACATTATGGGGAAAAAAGCATTTTGCAATATAAGAATTATGATTAATAACATTTTTTAAAATAAAAAAGGTTTAATATTAGTATATCGTACTTTTAAAAATATTCTTACACTTTCACTATAAAAATTAGTTAAAAAAAATACAATAAACGTAAAATTTAATTTTACGTAGAAAGAGGTATAGTACTTAAAAAAGAAAAAAAATGCTAACTAGTCCTCTTTAAAGAAGTCATCAATGGTCGTTTGTTTTTGCTTAGGTCGTGTTTGTACAACGACGTTTTCTAATGCATTAAAGTGCGTCATTGTATTTGATTCTACATCAGCATTTTGAAGGTAACATCTCAAAGTGTCCAGGGCTCCTAAAGCAGCAGCATAAGATGGGACAATCACAGTATCAGTTTCATCATTATCATCCTCTTCTACTTCTCTTTCAGCATTCACGTCATCAAAAACAGTTTCAATATCTCTTATTGCCGTTGATATTAAGTTTTCATCAACATTGACGAAATCTTGAAAAGAAAGAGAATCTTGGCTTATGTTGTTCCATTCTTCCACGTCTACGTTAAAATCATTGCTGTCGTTTTCATTTTCCTGTAATGGAATAATTTCAACATCATTTGAAGGGAAAAAGCCCGCTTTTCTAAAGCAGTTAGAAATTGTTGTGGCTGTTACGTTATTCCAAGAGGAAACCAACATATGCATAGCATCCAGAATCCAAATTTTCTTGAATCCCTTTTTCTGCTCCAGTGATATGAACATTCTTCTCACCAAATCTTTCCTATATTGCGCTTTAACTGATCTTATTATACCGAGATCTAATGGCTGAAGTCTGCTAGAACAATTTGCAGGGAAAAATATAACTCGGGTATGTGTCAGCAATGGGAGATCTGGAGGATGGGCGGGACACTGTTCCATAAATAGCAGAACGTTTCTTTCTTTTTTTGCCATCTTCATATCAAATTCTTTCAAAAAGTCTAAAAAAATTTTCGATGTCATCCAGGCTTTGATGCTACTTGCATAAGAACATGGCAATTTCTTCACATTTTTTAAACACTGTGGTTTCTTCGATTTACCAATCACTATTGGCGGTAACTTTTCTGATCCGTGCGCATTGCAACATAAAAGCACAGTCACTCTTTACTTGCTGTGTTTGCCACCATGACATGTTTCTCCCATAAAATCCAGGGTTTTGTTTGGTAAAAGACGCACTGTAAAAAAAAAATGGTAACGTTCCATGTAAAATCCAGGAACGTTTCGCCTTTTCTCTGGTTTTCAGAATAATTTAGCTCTTTCCTGTGAAATTCTGGTTTTCTTATCTGAAACGTTCCTGAACCCTGAACAAAAGTTGGAAACAGCAAAACGCTGCGGCCGCCATTTATTATTTTTTTGCTATAATCCGTTGCTCGCGCGCGAGTGTCGAAAACGAATTCCTTAAATGAATGTAAAAAAATCAATATGGAATGCAAATAAATCAATAAACGACATAATCCATTACGTCTCTATTGTCAAGACAATTCAGATGAAAATACAATACCTCTGTGACATCGCTAAGAGATTATCTCTCGTACTTGTCTGTGGAACGTTTAACGAGCAGATCGTGTAAAAAAAAAATACACCTATTATTTGGATCTCCATTAACCAGGGGACCATCAAACATGATTCTCACCGATTTTGATTAATTTAAAGTATGTTTTAGAGTTCTTATCTCTAATTATTCTTGTGAAAGGATTTCTTCAAATGGGCCTTAGATTTTGAGAAATTAGATGCCGAGGTTTAGCATACGTTTCAAATACCCATTAGTTTGCAGCTCTCAACGTGTCTTTCGGGGTGTGGACGCAGAAAGCTCGCACGCCACCCGTACGGCCCGAGTTCGATGCTACCTCTTGACTTTTTTTTCTTTTTTAATTAATTTTATATTTTAACACTTTATTACAATTTGATTTATATTTGATATATATTTGACACTTTGAATTGCTGCAAATTTGAATTTTTTTTTATTTTCGGAAAAAAATATACAATTACGTTTAGGTTTTTTTTTTCATGAAAATTTATATGTATTTTATCTAACTTGTAAACTAACATAATTACTGGCGAAAATCCAAAATATTTTATGTCTAGATTTTTTTTCTAATTATTATTTACATTTGTATATTTTAATATTTTAAGCAAAGTTCAGAAACAATATATCATATATATATTTACTTTATTGAATTTTAACTGAAAATTTATTTTTTCGTGTGAATTATAAATAATAATTTTGATGTCAATTTCAAAATATTTTTTCATTCTAACAAATAATGATAATAAAGCGAAAATTGTCAACTGGAAATGTAAAAATCGTCTGCGGATCCCGCATGCTGTGAAATGTCAGTAATGTTTTGCTGTCAACAGAAATATTCCTGGTATTTCACAGAAAACTTACTGGCATTTCTGTAGAAAGTTTTTAACATATACAGTAAAGTTCCAGTCATTTTCAAGAAATGTTTCTTGGAAATAATGGGCAACTCAGCTGCCCATTTTTCCCCAGGAACGTTGCGGAATTTTTTTTTACAGTGCGGTAAAATAAACCTGTTTCGTCGCAGTTAAAAATATTCTTAACATCAAAGTTTTGAATTAAATTTGGAAGATCTGCAATCCATTCATTAACAGTTGAATCTGAAACAGCTGCGCTTTCCCCACTCAGGCAATGATTTGTTAAACCGTGTCTTTTCTTAAGTTTTTCTAGCCATCCCCAAGAAGCAGAAAAATTTTCGATTCCCAATTTTGTTGACAAAGTAAGTGCATTTTCTTTGAATAACTCACCACTAATGGGTAAATTAGAAGCTCCCATTTCTCTAAACCACTGAATTAAAGTGGTTTCTAAAATCTCAAATTTTCCTTTCTGAATTCTTGTTCGTTTCTTCGCTTGTGTTGAATACTCACTGTTCATTTTTTTGATCGAGTCCTTGTTCTAAAATCCCTCTGAGCGTTGATTCTGGCAAATCGAATTTTCGAGCTAAACTTATTTTTGACAGTTTAGGACCATTTTCTGCTGCTCGTATAATCTCCATTTTGAACGATATTGTTAACTTTCTTTTACTCATTTTTATTGCACAAAGAAAACAAAAATAAAATCCAGGTTCTACCGTAATAGCAAAGATGGAAAGAAACACGCGAGTAGATTGATAAAAATAAAAGAGAAAAAAAGAAAAGGAGAAACCATTAGAACTGAGAGGAGAGGGTGAAATGTCTAATTGTAACAACCTATCCACCCTTTCAGGCGCCGCGGAACGGTCTTTTGACCTTGACACCTGCAGAAAATTTTTTATAGATAAAAAAACTTTCGAATGTAATTTATAGTTTGTGAAATGCGTTTTATTTTCGCGTATAACTGAGAGAGACAATTCAAAGTTCCGCTTATAAGTGAGAGATGTATAGCATTATTTTCCTATTCCTCGTGACGGGACCTTACGAAATTCGCGTATAACTGAGAGACGCGTATAACTGAGAGGCACATAAGTGAGAGGTCACTGTATTTAGAAAAATAAATGTAGTACGTACAAAATAAATATTAAAATTTTAAATTTAAAAAATCATCTCACCGATGCGTGAATTAAAATCATTAAGTGCTTCGCGCATGATAAAACTCTAAATTATGCACATAGAAAACAATTTTTAAACAAAATAGAATCGTAATACACCTACTTCTAAATAAAAACCTAAATATACACAAAAAGTTTTCCTTAAAGTTCAATTTTAGCACAAAGTACCAAAAAAATTCAAAATTTTCAATTTTTTTTCAAGTTTTTCAAGTGCAAAAAGGCCTTCCGGCCAGTGCCGGGAGGAAAAGGTAGCTTTTATATTCCTTATTTTTTAAAAGCCAGCTTATATTATTCAAACACACGAAGTTCAAATTAGTGGAACTCGATTATAGAAGATTCAATACCAATTTTTGTCTATACTTAATATGAATGAGAATTTCGAGAAATTAGTCAGCTTTATCCAAGCTGGTTTTATTTAAAGTGATTTATATTTGGTCGCCAAATTCGTCGATATCTTGAAGAGCCCGTCATTTTAACACAACATGATGGCAGAAGCTAACCAATGAACTTTGTAGAGACTTTAGTAATTCCTGTGCACATGCTCACTCACATCGGAATCGGTTGATATATACGAGTGCTGTCGCAGGCAAAAAAAATCACATTTTTCAAAATGTCACCCACATTAGAAATTCAAACTGCTATATCTCAGCAATTCTTTAAGATAAAGACAAAACCAAAAATGTTCCGAAATCCTTGTATCAAGGTCAAACAGTAAAGAAAGAAACCTTTTTCAATTTCTAATTTTTTGTACTTCACTTTTAAATTTAATTAAAAAAAATTAATGGCCACCATTTTGAAACAAGATGGAAGATGAAGCTGGCCAACGAACTTGATCCAGACATTGCTACATACTATGTACATGCCATGTCACATCAAAATCGGTTGATAAATACGCGTGTTATCCCGTGACAAAAATCGGATCGTTTCAAAATATCAGCCATGCTAGAAATTCAAAGTTATAATATTAGTACTAGCCCATATTAGTTGTCTACATCACAGACCAGATGTTACTACCAATAAGGTTATCGGAGCGAAATATGCTGGCTGGTTGTCGGCACAGTTAGCTTAAACAGAAAAGCATTAGCCTTGTAAGTCAAGGATCTGGGTTCGATTCCCAGACTGGGCATTTTTTCGCTCAGTTGGAAATATTAAATTCGTATAATATTAGTACTTATTGGTGACTACCGACATTCGATCTGCTACAGTTCAACATGTTTATGATGTCAGGAAGTTGTCAAAGACTTGTTCTGTACCAATCGAACTTTGTGTGAACTTTAGAAGGTTGTATTTTATATTTCTTCTTTAGTATTGCAATGGGAAAGAAAACCCAGTTATCAAAGTTCGAGTGAGGACAAATAACAGCTTTTAAAGAACAAGGTCTTTCATATAGACCAATATCTAAGCAAATTTAACGATCTAAAACCGTAATAAATAATTTTGTAAATCAGGCCGTGCGTGCGGGTATATAAAAAAAAAGGAGGTGTACATGCAGAAAAATGGCTTCCAGGCAGGAAAGAGAAGTTTAGGATCGTCTTTTAAGGTGGTATTTCCCTAAAACAGCTGGTCAAAGAGGATAACATCATTGTGATTAAATCAAGCCTGTCACGAATTGGAAAATGTACAAGCATCTTGCGATATAAGAAAAGGAAAAAGCCGCCCATGTTGAAAGCTGTCCACATGCAATGGAGAGTCGATTGGATCAAATATCATCAAACTTGGAAGGGCTAGTGGCTTAGTGTTACAGTCTCAGATGAGAAAAAATATATTTGGATGAGCCAGATGGCCTTGCTTTCTATTGATATGGCATGAGGAAAGAAGTGGAAATTTTCTCCAAAAGACAGCAAGATGGAGGCTCATTATTGGTGTGGGGAGGCTTCGGCTATTGAGGTAAACGTGACCTGGTTTTTCTCTCAGGCCGCATGAAGGCCATTGACTACCAAGAAATTCTAGAAAAACATTTACTGCCATTTTCAAAGAGAATTGGTGGGCTAAGTTGGATTTTCCAGCAGGACAAGATCTTCATTCACGTTGCAAAATTCTCCTGGGAATGTTTTTTGGATAATTGGGTGCATGCCATGGAATGGCCAGCCTATTTTCTCTGATCTCAATCCACAAGAAAATATATAAAGTATTCTGAGTGGGGCTGTATATGCCAATCGCAGACAGTTTCAGCCTGTTGCAAAATTGAAGGTAGTGTTCTTCAATTATTGGTAAATGGTATGCCACATCGTATATTCCAAGTCATGTATAACCATGGCGGATATATTGTCTATTAACAGAAGTGGCTTTATTTAGGTGGGACACCCAACCCCCCCCCCTTTTTTTTTACAAATCGATTTTTTTCCTGCCCGAGTAAGGCAGGGAATGAGTTACTCCTTGTAAATATGTATTTGTATATAGACTTTCTTAATATATTTGTTTCGATCGTATTGGTTTCTTTCGTGTCTAAAAATAGTACACAATCACGGTGGCTTTATTTTGGTGGGACACACCTTTAACAAGTGGGTAACTTTGATCGCAGACCGCACAGAATGTTTCTTTTAATATCTCTTTTAAAACACTTGATCTTTAAATTAATAAATCAAAATTGTTAATTTATAAATTTTAAATCCTTACATAAATGGCAGTACCATAACATTTAATTTTAAATTAATTAAAAAAATAATTTTAAATCAAATTAAAAATATTCAAGTAAAATTATTTAAATAAAATTAAAAAATACGAATATTTTTAAATTCAGAATTTTAAACAAATTAGCGTAGATATAAATAAAATATAAAATTTTAAAAAGCAAAAAATTTTTTAAAACATATTTAAAATGCTTAAATAATTCTGAAAAATCCATATTAATTCTTTCACTTTCCAAACGCTTACTAGACATTTATTAAAAAAAAAAAAACCTTGAATTCATAATTTATGCTTATAATGATAACTTTTTTAAAAACATTGTCCATAGAAATCTATTTTTTTTTTCAAAAAATTGGTAGTAGATGGCAGCAACAAACAAAAATATTTATTCCAGATGGTTCCAATATTTATTCCTCTGTATCGAATTAAATATTAAATATTAAAAATTAGGAATTTTTTAATATTAAATATGTATTTGATTATATCATCTGACATGTTAAACATTAATTGTAACTAAATGTTCATTTTTTTTAAAATATAAGTGAATAATTCTCCGTTTTTTTTTTTAAATTGAAATTTCAGATATTCTCTGTCTAAAAAAAAAAAAGATTTTAAAAATTACCGCTGAAAAAAAAAAAAAAAAAAAAGCCTTTAAAACTGCCAAAAAAGGAATTTTTTTAATTAAATCCATCTGAAGTGTAATAATAAAAAATCTAAATTTTAAAGTTCCGCCTGACAGATTCGAACCCACAATCTACTGAGTGGGAGACGTGCTCTTTACCACGGCGCCCTGGGGTATTTGCTTCGAAATCGAAAAAGGACGAATTCGCTTAATTAAAATATAAGAATTTTTCCAAAATTTTATGATTTTGGTTACAGGGGCTATTCAGCTCTATGTACAGAAAAAAAAATGAAGTTTGTAACTGAAATAATTTCCGAGTACGAGTGCTGTGATGGACAGACGGAGAAGCGAGACTACAAGGGTTTCGTTCCTTTTTTCTTTATGATCTTCTTGAAGGATCTTTTTTCCTTTTTATTTGACAAAATGTTTCTAAAATATATACCATGTTCTATATTTTAAATGTTGAAATCCAAATGAAGTAGTTGAATTACAAATAAAATTTTAACACTTGAAATAAAACAATGTATTTTAGAAATAATTTGTCAAATAATAAGTATAAAAGTAAAAAAAGTTTTTTTTTTTTCAAAACTCTTTTATAAGCATTCAATGGTCATCTTTAAAATCACATTTATTTTTTTGACTGTAATCGATGTTTCTTCCCAAAAATCCCCGTTACAATACATTCATTTGGCTTGGGCAATGAACTCAATTAGGAAAAATGCAGTTTTTTTTTTTTTTTTTTTTTTTTTTTTTTTTTTTTTTTTTTTTAATGCTTGGTAGAAAGTTTAAACAAATGAATTTATTAAAAAATAAATTTTTTCCCTGTTTCTTTTCTTTAAAAAAGCGAACCGGAAAAAAAATGAAGTATCATTTCAGCTATTTTTAAGCTTTTAGTCTTTAAAATACTTCCTTGTTGCAGTTTCACAGCGCTTTGGCCTATTTTGGGAATTTTTTATGGGCAAATCATTAAATCCATTGTTTTTTCATCTTCCATACAATTGTACACGTTACAGAGAATATTGGACGAGTTATCACCCATGGTGGGCTAATTGGAAAATGCCTTAAAATCAACGCATTTAGTTGTAAATAAGTTGTAAAAATATTAAAATGTTGTATTGTCATCAGAAACACACCTTTCTGTATATTTGTATAATTCTAACATATCAGGAAGTGGGATAAAAATCTTTATATAGAATAAAAAAGAAAAGTGCCCAGTTAAACTGATGGCATTGAACTCACAGGCTATTCACATTAATTGTATATTATACTCTTATTTAAAAAAATAATGCCCCTCGAAAAATAAACGAAGGGGGAAGGGGTTGCCCCTCCCTCCCCATCTCCCCTCTTTATACTTAATCATTGAGCCTCCAAATGTCATTAGGGAAGCGCCTTATCGAAATAAATTGGTATACCAAATTTGAAGCAAATCGGAGAGAAAAACCCATTTGTCTAAATTAAGGGGGGTATTAGCCCCCCGTCCCCCCCCTCTTTATATTTAACCAATGAACTTACAAATCTAATCAGGGAAGCGCCTTATCAGAATAAACCGGTATACAAAATTTGAAGGAAATCGGATAGAAAAACCCATTTATTTAAATTAAGGGTGGTATTAGCCCCCCCCCCCCCCTTTAGACTTAAACAATGAAAACTTCAAATCTAATCAGGGAAGCGTCTTATCAGAATTAACTGGTTTTGAAGAAAATCTGACAATTCTGCATGAAAAACACATTTTTCTAATTTAAGGGGATTAACCTCCCGTTCCACCCTTTATACTCAACCAATGAACCCACAAAACTCATTAGGGATGCGCCTTATTAGAATGAACCTAGAAAAAAAATTGAAGCAAATCGGATATTTTTATCAAGAGTTATGGCGTAACGTACGTACATACATACAGAACCAGCGGGCACATTAGCTCTCAGGCTTTGATAGCCTGTGAGCTAAAAAAGAGGTTGAGTTAAATAAAAGTGTGTATAAGAAATAAAGAAACACCCTTCAAAAAAAGTCTACAGTAAAAAATAAGCTAAATATTTTTCGATGAGAAATTTGAAAAAGTCGGAAATTGTGCGGGAAACGCGGTAAATGAGGTGCGTTCGAACTGTAACTAGTTTTATATATATATTTAGATCTTGGTGCAATAGCTGTTGCATTCTTATGCAAAAATGCATGAATACAAAATTATTACTATTCTATATATTGAATTAAGTAATACGAAAATAATAGGACACGATCTTAAATAGGACATCATCACCATGGCAACCTAGAATCATGACCTATCATGGGATATCGCTGAATTAATGACGTAGGATAGGATTTAATAGAATAAAGAAAACTTTTATTGATATCTTTTTAAGTTTTAATTCGATTTCCATAAAATTGGAAATGAGTCGACAACATTCTGCAATGATTCTATATATTAAATTTCAAACCATTCGTTTGGGTAGTTTTTGCGCTGTTATATGCGGACAGACGGACTGACGGTCCAGATGACGACTATACATGCTATGTATTTATATAATTATACGAACACACCTAAAAAGACGGATACATTCCAAGACCATAAGTGTAACATTAAAGAGGACAATTTGCGGTCTGACTGATAAGAAGCATTAAGGCCTAGTATATTAATATCAGTATACTATTTATATAATGTACTATATATGTGTAAAATTGTGAAAATTTTGGCGTGCTTACTGTGAAACATTCAATTGAAGAATAATGTATTGCTAGAAGTTATGTAACTCCTACAGATTTAATACACCATATCAGTCGTGAATCGAATCATTATGATTCGATAAATAGCCGATGCATTGTGTTGACGTTGGTGCTGGTCATGGAGTGACATTACACGTGCAGTGAAGTTTCTCTATTACGAAATAACGAGTCAACTTAGGCCTTCATACATTTATTAACAGCACATTATCGAAACCCATTCCCGCATGTATATTGATAAGATTTGGTTTTAAGATGCTGCTAAAATTATCGTTATGATCGTGAAGTAAATTAGAATAAAAACTACCGTCAAAGAACTACCAGTCAATCAAGAAACATTTAAAAGTCAATTTTAATTTTAATTCCGTATCACTACAATTCTTAAGGTTTTATGTTAGCTTATTTACCATTATATTAATAAAAATACATAATTGGATTTAAAGCTGTTGTAATAGAATTTGATTACTTCAAACTTTGATACATGTTAACTTATTAAACTCATCAATTGCATATTGCACTGTTTCTCTCCTTTCTGGAATACATCTTGCGATAACACAAAATTTTACCCACATGCATTTGCATACTCCTGTTGCTGCTTGGGGCTATATCTATCAAATGCTGTTTCATGAATTTAAAATTTTCAAAAGCTTCTCCGAATTCTTTTAATGTAATTTTTTTAACTTCTTCTGCAAATTTCATTTTGAAAAATTCGACATCATCTTGATGTGAAAAAAAAAAATGTCACCCATTTTATGCTTTGCGCACGAATCGAAATTTTCTCCGCACTAATCGAGGGAGCATCGATTTTTTTTTTATTTATTTTTTTTTTATACTACACTAACTCAAAATCCTTCTAACTGAAATCGAACTAAGCGAGGAAAACTTATATAGGAGATTTAATGAGTGGATTTTGAGACATTAAAAGTTCTTGGAAAAAAAAATCAAATATATTATTTACCTTATTTTCTGCTTTCTTTTCCGAATAGAATTATATATTTTCTAAATATTATATTCTAATGCTTTTAAGCTAAATTTTATTTTTATTGTTTTCTTCTGAGGGAGAAAAAGGAGTGGTATTTAAAAATCTGTATCAAAAATTTAGGCTTCGTTTTTTTTGGAAGCGCTGTTGCGTTGGGCTCCGGAGCGCAGTATTTTATAAGCTCCGGTGAATTTCGACAAATATTCAAATAGCCGCTAAAAACAAAAAAGTACCAGAGCTGACATTCCGTGCAAATTAAGCACTGTTTATGCAACCATAAAAATAATTCTATCCAAAGTGGAATTGCTTACTTTCAAATTCAACGCATTTAAAATATTGTTGACTCAATAAATTACATTAATTTTATGTTAATTTGTAATAATATTTAACTATAACTATTTTTTTCACAGAATAGGGCTGGCTCAGTTTAAAAATCAGCGGCTCACATACTGCGGCTGAAGTGAAAATATAGGAAAAGTTCTACTTTTTAACACTTTCCAATAAAAGTTGAAAAGTGTTTAACTTCGGTTTGTCTGGCCATCTGTCCGTCTGTCCGCTCTCTAACTCTCGTAAATATACTCGGATTGGCCTGAAATTTTTGGATGGTATTGACGTTTACCATATAACGTTCTCTATTTCAAATTAAGTTTGTACCACGTTTTAGTTCATTTACAGGGACAGTCAAAAGTACTCCGTTACATTACGGCCAATGGGAAAAAATCGTTTCAAATGTTTCAAATGATTTTTAATGATGTTACATGCTTTCAAACATAAGAAAATTGATATGCATTCTGTAGAATATGTGGTACAAAGAATAGTTATTATTCATTAACAGGGCCACACAAAAGAATTCCATTACATAATGATATAAGTTGGAGGGAATTGTTTGCGGGCATTTTATAATTATATTAAACTGTTTCATATATAATGAAATTGATATAGGTCACTGAGGTTTACTGTAAGTTATTTCATGTATAATACAAAGTGCACAGCATTTGCAAGGACACACAAAAGATTTCAAATACTATATTGTATCCGAAGTACTGTGCATTAGCGATGATGGCTGGAAATGCATTTTTAATTATTATATGCGCTTTTATGTTTCACTATATTTATGCATGCTATATGGTGTATATAAATGCTGTAATTCATATACAGGGCTACAGAAAATAATCCGTAAGGGTTAGTGGGTATGAGCGCAAATTGCTTAAATGTGGTTTTTAAATAAGTTATGCATTTTTACGCTAACTTCATTTAGTTTACTAAGAAATGTTTATAGAATATAGATAAAATGATATACAGGGTCACGCAAAGAATTGGCTACATGGCCGTCTATAAACGATAATTTCTGGAAATGTGCTTTCAGTAGTTTGAAGAGTGTTTTAATTTGAATTAAATTTTAGCTAAATAGTATGGCGTGTAATAAAGGTTCTAGGTAAACTACAGAATTGTACAGAAGTGTTCAAGTATGTTTCCATTACATATTTAAAATGTAATATATAAAAATTACATTAAAAAAATCAAATATTTTCTGCTTTCTTTTCCGTATAGAATTATATATTTTTTAAATATTATATTCTAATGCCGTATATTTGAAATGAATTATTATTATGAAAAGTTACCGTCCATAGTCAAGTATGTTTCCGTTACATATTTGGCTATGGACGGTAACTGCTGAAATCAGTTTTCTAATGTTTTATGAGTTTTCTAAAATGTTTACTTAATTATCTTATTTGCCTTATTTTCCTAAAAAACGAAGTTTTGTTAAAGCATTCAGGAAGTGTTGGAAAATGTTTCATAATCTATGCTTAACGCATGATTTTTTTCTCTCTTTTTTTTTAATAAGAAAACTTTGTATGGATCATCATGTAATCAAAAGAACACACAGGATGCGTTTCGGGTTTGAAATTTTAACAGCCCGTCATCAGCATACACAAAATCCGTTTCCAGAGGAAAATTTTAACAGCTCGTCATCAGCCAATGTAAATACGTGTCTGAAAAGGGCCTTTCAGCTAGCGCCACCTGTCGCACTCTTTGTAAGTACAGTACAGCCCCGATTATCCGCGGAATTGGGTGGCAAGGGTACCGCGGATAACAAAATTTGCGGATAACCCTAAAAAGACTGGAAAAGGGATGCAAACACGAAAAAAAGAAAATTCAACATAAAAATTATGTTTCAGTACACAAAAAACATTTTACGTTTAAAACGTTTAAAATAACTAAACGTATAAATAACTAAATGTTAACGTTTAAAACACATAAACATGCACAGTACAGTAGAAAACTTTTGCTTTACGTCTAAATCACTAAAATAAAGAACAGTAAACAAGAAACAATGCCATACGCACTATACAAAAATAGTTGACTTACACCTTAAAAAAAAAAAAAAATCAGCCACTTGTTTTTGTTTCTTGCTTTGGAAACACCTTTTCTTTATTCTAAATTGTAAACTATTGTTTTTCTTTTTGTATGGAATAATTTTTATCTCGAAAATGAAGCTATTCTTGATATAAACTCCTGGGATTTATCATAACTAGGGGATCGTAGCCGGGCTTCCCGGGTTAAAGAATATAGGTGAAAACATTTTTTTAATTTAAAACTAATAATTATTTTATATGCAATGATTTTTTTAGATTGCCTACTTACAGAAAAAAGCATTTTTCATATGGAAAATACGAATTATACAATCAAATAAATTTTTGAAATTTATCAAAATCGATATTTTCTTATTAGCCGCATACTAAAAGTTATTTGACCAAGATTTTGCTACTTATGGCATTCTTTTATACTCTGATAATTTCAGAGCTTATACATGTCTACATCCTTATTTATATTATTTTTTTTATTTATTCATAGGGAAGTTTTTTTTAATGGATATTAGCCGTAAGAAAATGATGAACTCTTTATTTTGTTCTAAGGGCAAACGGATTAATCTTTCGTAATTGAGCTCAGCGCGATATAGATAAAGTAAAAAATATTTCATGCTTTAAAATAGTTTTTTAAAACCACGAGGTGGAACCCATCGAATTTCGACGAAAAAAATGTTTACAAAGGAACTGTTGCATCAAATTTATAATACATCGACAACAATAATTACAATAAAAAATCCTTCTTACACTTGTTAGTTTAACTCTCCAAAGACATATTTTAACCTAAGATTAATAAAATACTTTTTCATAAACTTCAACTACTAAAATTATTGAAAAATTAAACTTTATTCATATACGTAATCAGTAACATATAATCAATATAAGTATTTTTGATTAAGTTATGAATTGATGCTTGCTATTTCGGAATGAAAAATCAGCAAAAATGATTTCACCTTGACATAATTATAGAATTCCCCCCCCCCCCTCCCCTTTAAACCTAAACCGAATCAAGTCATTTTCCACGTTTCACATCCATATTAACCATTTAAAAACATTTTAATAAATATAATAAAATGTTATTAATAAATATATTTTCAAGTTTGAAGTCACGTTTGTCAACTATTACGAATCAAGTCATTTTCCACGTTTCACATCCATATTAACCATTTAAAAACATTTTAATAAATATAATAAATTGTTATTAATAAATATATTTTCAAGTTTGAAGTCACGTTTGTCAACTATTACAACTTTCCATGTGAAAATTCCCACTCGTGATTTGAGGTCTTAGTATCTCTGTATACCTGTCGTAAAAATTCCAGAAATTTATAACTTTTAGACGTATTTAAGGGTAAATATCTCGTTTTATCTAATAAAATCATCGTATTCTTTTAAATATGGCGTTTTCAGTAAAATATTTTCAGTCGCTGAAATATTTCGCCTTATCTCAAGCTCAATATCAGCGAAATGAAAAAATAGTGTGAAATATAACAGCATCATCAGAAAGATTGTGTCTTTTTTAAAGCGTAATGTCATTTTCTGCTCAAATTTTTAAAAAAAGATATTTTTAATTGTAATGAGAAAATGGCATCAATAAGAATATAATCAATAAAGATAACTAAACCACTTTTAATAGAAATGAAGTACTTCAGATGCCACGATTAGAAAATTGGTATTAAAAACTATAAAAAAATTAATATCTCGAAAATAAATTGAGATGCAGCTTTCAAACAAATTTCATTTAAAAGTGCATTTTTTTCTGCATACGACGGTGTAAAAATTTAAAATGTGGGATGTTTAGAAGTTTAAAAATTTGCAGTAGCGAACATTGCAAAACCGAAATTTCATTTCAAATTTCAAAGTGTTGCCATTCGCAGAATGACGTATGCGTTACGCACAGATATGTTTGTCCTTTATAATATAGACGAGTTGGAACCCGTCGAAATTCGACGAATTAAAATTTTTAGAATGGAACTGTTAGATGGAATTTATAATAAACCTACAAAAATAATTACAATAAAAAATTTGTCTTGCATTGGTTATCTAACTCTTAAAACAAATAATGTTTTTAACCTAAAATTACCAAAATATTATTTCTAAAAACTTCAACTGCTTAAATTACTGAAAAATTAAACTGTAATTGGAATACGTAATCAAGATGAGTAATTATGTTGAAGTTATCGATTGAGGCTCTTACGTTTGTTTTTACGGGATGAAAAATCAGTAAAAAGGATTTCGCTTTGTCTCATCATAAAATTTCCCTCCATAAAATCTAAACTGTACATTATTTTCAGATTCTCAAAATTTACACACGTATCACTCAAATTCACAATTTAAAAGTATTTTAACTCGCAATACATTATTAATGAATGTATTTTCAAACTTAAAGTCACGTTTGTCTGATACAACTTTTCATGTGAACATTCGCATTAAATTTAAGTTCTAATCTCAGTACCCGCGAAAAGTTACCATTGAGAAATTTGCCTTTAGTTGCTATAGTAATGGCCATTTAGTATTCGTCAAATATTTAGTTTTATCAAAGAAAATGATCGTTTTGTTTTAAATATGACATCATTTTTACTCACTGAATTATTTTGCCGAGCGGCTCAAACTCAGTATCAGCGTAATGTAAAAATATTAAAATATCTTCTTCAATCTTTTGATTTATGAAGAAGAATGCGTGTTTTTTTTTTAATGGCTGACGTAATTTTCTGTTCAAAAATTAGAAATAAGTTACTTTTATTTGTAATGTGAAAATGGCATCAATAAGGATATAATCAATAAAAATAAATAAGCCATGACTATTTTCCCTTTACTTTTAATAGAAATGGAGTACTTCAGTTGCCACAGTTACAAAATTGGTACTAAAAACAATAAAAAAATTAATATCTCAAAAATAAATTGAGATAGAGCTTTCAAACAAATTTCATTTAAAAGAACCTTTTTTTCCCTATTCGACGGTGTAAAAATTAAAACTGTGCGATGTTTAAAAGTTTAAAAATTTGGAGTAGCGAAAATTGCAAAACCGAAATTTCATTTCCAATTTCAAAGTGTTGCCATTCGCAGAATGACGTATGCGTTACGCACAGATATGTTTGTCCTTTATAATATAGATAGATAGTCTTTTTTAATTGTTAAATATTTTAATTGCTGTGTTTACGTTTGGTTAATAAAATCAAGAAAAGACATCAAGACTTTATATCTGATATTTCAAACATGGCAACCAAATCTAGAAATGTTCTTCTATTTCTTTCGAATACATGAATTTTTCTGTTTATATTTATCAATAGGGTTTATTGTATTTTCCTTGCTGTTGGCTTAAATTAAAAAAAAAAAAAAAAAAAAAAAAAAAAAAAAAAAAAAAAAAAAAAAATTCGCTTTGAGGATAAACCGCACTATCCGTACGATCACCCGCTCGCGAATAATCGGGGCTTTACTGTACTCCTCTTTGCTCTCTCTGTTCATTTGTGATCTTGTCCCCTTTACGGGCACTTGTTTGCATTGGTTAACGAAGGCTGTTAAAATTTCCATCGCGAAACGCGTTCTGTGTGTTCTTTCGATTTTATGGTGATTCATACAAAGTTTTATTATTTAATTGTGATTTATCACCAGTTTTTCGGTGTTGTTTCATTTCAAAATTTTTATTCAATATTCGTAATATGCAATTAGGAATGACAACAGATCAACTTACTCTCTTCATGTCAAAGTCCGGCTGTACATCCGGAGATGGACATTTTCCAAAATACGGAAACTGGGCAGTAGCATAACCACATAACAAAATGAAAATACTAATAGGCAGCATCATGATGATCCTGAAGAACGGACTGAATAAAAAAAAGAAACATTAATATATATAGTATTACATTTTGTTAAAATAAACACAGTAAACATATAAAACCCATTCCAAAACCAATTACCATTCCAGGAATTTCAGCTACTCTAATAATTATAGACTCTCCAAAACAAACGAAGTGACGTATTTGAATGAATGAAACAGAAATTAATAAAAATATTCCCTGACAATGGCCGCGGGATTTCAGGCCGAAAGTAAGAAAAGAACAAATGATACAAGAACAAAAAGAACAAATGATATTAGATTCGAAAGAAAAGAATTTAGTTTCAGAATAAAATGAAAGAAAGTAATTTAGTGGGTTTTATAAGAAGTAAATTACGAGCGGATTAAGGTATTTAGAATAATAAATAAAGAATATGCAGGTTTAAAGGCATGAAATAAAAGACAAAAGATATTTAAGATATTATTAAATATAGGTAAAAAAGGTTAATATTATAAGAATTTGGAATAGTTTAACTAAGATAAAAGGGGGAGGGATTTTTATTATTGCACACACACATATATATATATATATATATACACACACACATATATATATATATATATTGTAAATTCTGATATCAATCACTCATTTCAGCATTTTACGAATAGAAGTACCTTGCCCCTAAAAGGGTTAAACTAACAATGCATAGCTCAACAAGTCACCTAAAACCAACAAAACGCTTATCCATGCTGCATAATTTTCTTCCCTTGCATACACTAGTAACTCAGTAAGTAAATGTCTGGAAATGTTAATCACACAATTTTAGGTTTAAATCCTCTAAAGAAGGTGTTCTAAAATGCCTGACCATATTATTGACAATACTATGGTCAGAATAAAGTTATATTACATTTATGTAACGGTTTTCTATAAAAACTTTCGAATGACTGGGCCGTTTGCTACAAATTTTTAACAGTATAGGAAACTGACTACATGAAAAAGAAATAGTAACAGACTTGGTATTACATTTCTTAAAAATTAAATACTAGCGGTTAAACTTGGGTTTCCCGGGTAACAGAATATAGGCGAAAACCATCATGTATACATTTCTGATATCAACATCCCTTTTTTTTCTGCAGGTACTAAAAACACAGCTATGATTTTCGAAAGGTTCTGCAAGACGCTTTTGATGAAGTATATTTATATATCATTAAAACGTGTAGTTTGTATTAAAAAAATTGCAGTTAATTGTAAAAACGTATCAACAAATAATCTCAATGATTACGGGGAGAAAGCTTCGCATGGATCTAGAGCTTTTTTTTTTCTTTTTAAATTGATAACTGTAATAGATTTTTTACATTTAATATATTTTTTAGAATGCTTGTTAACAAAACTAAAAATCACACTTATATGAAAAACAGCAATAATGCGTTCAAATAAAATTTTGACATGCATTAACAGCGATATTTTCCTATTGGTTCTTTAACAACCGAAGAAACCGCCAAAGATCGCTGTTTAAAATCAGCCTTTTTGATTCTGTTCATTTCAGTGCTTTAAGCGCGAAATTCGATTACATGTTTTAAATTTGTGTTTTATTAATATTTTATTGTTTTACTTATTGATTAATGGATGTTTTAATTTTGTTATAGATTATAAGCTGGAAACAAATGATGAGCTATTTATATTAACTTAACTGCAAACGGATTTATATTTCACAATTGTCTACACACAATAGAGACAAATGTGAAAAAAGTAAAATTATGCTTGAAATTATTCTTAAAACAATAAAAATGAGTAAATGGTGATACACTTTTCAAACAAATTGCGATATAGTTTTCAAACAAAATGCATTTGAAAGCACATTTTCTTCCCTATTCGACGATGTAAAAATTGAAAATGTGCGAAGCTTTTAAGTTTAAAAAATAAAAAATAAAACAAATTGTAGTAAAAGCTAAATTCGACCGTCTACTGTTGCCATTAGCAAAATGACGTCAGCGTTACTCACAGACACATTTGTCCTTTATAATATAGATAGGTAGAAAGTTACATTTATTTTTGCCGAAAAGGGGTAGTTACCTAGATATATAGAAAAACAAAAATACTATCGGTGTGATCCCTGGAAACTGACTGTATGGAAAATAATTTCTGAAATAATAATAAAAAAATAATTTGTAAATAATATTATATATGGAATTGAATTTTCCAGAATTAAACTTATTAATCTGTTTTATCAAAACTGTGCAAGTAGCATGACAACTTAATAAAATTAAATAAGAAAAACCTGATAGATCTCGACCTGCTGATCTAAGGAAAACATAAAAACAGCATAAAACAAAACACAGACAAAAAATGTATCAAAAACATTCATTAGTATAGTTAATTTATTTTATTTTTTATTTGGTAAAATTGACCATATATACATTTATTTTTATTGAAACTCAGCAATTGAAAAGCTACTTAACAAAATGAACTATAGAAAATGACTGTTGCACTTATTCTTGGAAAGTGATTACATGTAGCAAAATGAAAAATTAATAGCATCATGCCGATTCTAGAAACCGAACTTCTTACGAAAAAAAAAAAAAAAAAGATTATTACGCATAGAATTAATTTTTGTTCTAATTTTAAAAATATATCATAACTCTATTCAAATTTTTAAATTAAAGTAAAATTTTATTTTATTTTCATTTAAAAAATCATTTGTATTCACAAAAAGTAACTACTTACTAAATTTTAAATACTTACTATTTACGATATTATTTGAAACCTTTTCTCTTGGGGAATTGTGAAAATAATTTCTTAGGCCTTTGAAGGTAAGCTTTTGTGATATTGTTGAATATGTTCAAATGAGAAAGTTCTCAATAAAACATGTGGCAGCTTTGTCAGATTAGAAAAGAAGCACGAACAATTGAGAATAGTCTGTAAACACCTGTTATTTAGCAAAAAAAAAAAACATTTCTCGAAGTTTCGTTTATATATATGTAATATTTTGTTTACCATGTTGAACAAAATGTTATATAAATAGACTGTAAAAAAATACGACCAGTTTTCCTGTAGGAATCGGAAAAATAGTTGCCCTTATCGTACCGGAAAAATTTCCGCCCAGCTCGCAATAAAATCCGTAAAATACCGTTTTATTGACTATTTCCTTTTTTTTTACGGATTTTATTCCGAGCTGGGTCGGAAAATTTTCCGATACGATAAGGGCAACTATTTTTCCGATTCCTACAGGAAAACTGGTCGGATTTTTTTTTTTTTTTTTTTTACAGTGTATAAATGAAAGTTCGAGAAATGTTTTCCTCCAAAATAACATGCGTTCTGTATATATATATATATATATATATATATACTATATATGTATATATATATACTATATATATAACCATTATATAATATTACAATTCATCATATTTAAAAAGAAAATAAAAATTAATAAATTGAGTACACTGTAAAAAAATATACTGCCAGTTTTCCAGTAGGAATCGGAAAAATAGTTGCCCTTATCGTACCGGAATAATTTCGAACCCAGCTCGGAATAAAATTCGTAAAAATAAGGAAATAGTCAGTAAAGCGGTATTTTATGGATTTTATTCCGAGCTGGGTTGGAAATTATTCCGGTACGATAAGGGAACCTATTTTTTTTATTCCTACCGGAAAATTGGCATTATTTTTTTTTTTTACAGTGTATCAATACATTATACATAATAAAGCTGGATCAACTATTTTTAATTTAGCGAATCATTAATGAATTGTTTCTACTTTAATATACCAATATCCTAATCACCAATATATGAAGTATTAAAAAATTAAAACTTTCAAAATTGGTGAACGGAAAATCAACAATAAGGCAAAATCATATAAAGAACCAGTAAATAATTAAATATATATAGGGAATCATACATTTTTTGAAATATATTGTAAAACAAATTGTAACTAAAACAATTTAACCAATGAAAGAAGACCTGAAATATATATATAAATCAATATGTATGAAGTAGAGATATTGTAATTACTTGTTTTTCAAATGGTTCTTCTATATCTATATTGTAAAGAGAAAACATGTCATTGCGTAGCGATATATTGACGGTGGCAACACCTGACCAATAAATTACACTTTTGCTGGATTTTTTTTTTTTTTTTTATCATCGCACAATTTCAATTTTTAGACAGTCAAATAGAAAAAAAGATTCTCTCAATGCAATTTGTTTGAAAAACGTATCTCACTTAACTAATTTATACGGCTTTAAATTTTTTTCAAGCATTATAATACTAATAATAAAAATCTCTGTCTCGTTCAGCCCGCTTACGGACGGTTAACTCGTTTGCACTGAAAACAATATAGTTTCGTTCTGCATTTGTTTTCGGTAAATATTGTATAACGAAATTAAAACTTCATCAATCAATAAATCAAAATATGAATATAACGCAAATTTAACAGACATGTAATCAACCTACACGCTTAAACCACTAAAATTTTCAGAATCAAAAAGACTACTGTAAGTAGCGAAATCTTTGACTATTTCTTCGGCTGTTAACTCCTGACCTGCGGCTAATTCGTAGGTATCCATTTAAAAATTTTAAAACTTTATTTGAATAAAATATTGATATTTTTCATATAAAAATACTTTTTTGTGTTGTTAGGAATGAATCTATAAAAAAATATATTAAATATATAAAAACCATTAGGGTTTTTAATAAATAAAAAATGGTTTTCACCACTATTCTGTAACCCGGGAAGACCAGGTTGGATCCCCAAGTAATATTAAGAAATTTAGAAATGCTAAATTATTTTTAATAATAAAAAAAAAATTGGAACTCATATTTTGTTACTAAAAAGACATTCAGTTATTGTCAGCGAGTTTTCACTAAATAGGTATTATATAATGATACTACATAACAATATGACTTATTTTCTAAGCTTATCTATTTTCATGAAGAAATTTAAGAGCTTATACTTACTTAAACATCAAACAGCAATGCAGATGATAATAATAATAACAAGAACAACAACATCAGTAATAACAAGTTGGAAATTGTACGTCAAACGTATGTGACAAATGAGGTGCGTTCGTACTGTAACTAGTTTTATAAATACTCAGATCTTAGTGCAATGCAAAAAGGCATGAATACAAAATTTATTACGATCATACATATTAAACTGAGTAATAAGGAAATAATAGGACCCCATGTTAAATAGGACGTCATCACCATGGCAACCTAGAATCATTAACTATCATGGGATATCAATGAATTAATGACGTATGATAGGATTTAATGAAACGAAGAAAACTTTTATTAATATCTTTTTAAGTTTTGATTCGATTCTCATAAAATTTGAAATGACTCCACACAATTCTGCAACAATTCTATATATTAAATTTCAAACCATTCGGTTGGGTAGTTTTTGCACTGTTATATGCGGACAGATGGACAGACAGACGGACGGACCAGACGACGTCTATAGGAGCTACGTATTTATATAATTACGGACTCGCCTAAAAAGGAAGTTTAGAATTTGTAGCGCATTTTCTTGGCGTTGTAAAACGGTGTGATGCAAGATTACAATTTTTTGCGAATGAAACAGCTATTAAATTATTCTTATATTAAACAGTCTTAAGTAATTTTTATATTAAATATACTTAAATTAATATCTTCTTAAATTATATTCTAAAATATGACAGTAAATGTAAAATTGTTATTTAATGAATCAAAAATTTGCCATTATAATATGAAATATACTTACGAAAATTTTTCTTGGTATTTTTAATAGTAGTACATCAATAATATCGCATCAGGAACATTCCAATTTTCGAGATTGTATGTTTTTTTGTAAGTTTTATTGATTAAATCAAAGCTAAAGATGTCTTCATTCTCACGGATAAGAAAAAATAGTTCAACAGAAAAAAAAAAAAAAAAAAGCAAATGATAAGAAACGATAAAAGATATTAAAAAGGTAAGAAAAATCCGGCAGCAAAATAAATTAAATGAATTAGCTTGAACTCAAATACTCAGCATTGAAATAATTATTCTGTGTGTTATTTATCCCAAATAAAAAGTAAAGCAAATCGCGATGACCAAATTTTAAATACGAAGGTTGTCCATCTACGCATTGGTGAAAATTGCACAATATTCAAAATGTTTAGCGATTGATTTCAAAAAGATACAGTTTCAAATTAGCTTAAAGCACAATTGTTATAGAACTAGCCTTACTTAGCCTTTTTTCCTGGCTGGCCGCAACACAATAAACGGCTAAAAAAATAAAAAATAAAATGAAATAAAACCCGTCGAATTCGACGAATGAAAATGTTTAACAGAGGCTGACTGACTAAATTTAGAAAATATTAACAAAAATAATTGCAATAATTAATCAGTTAGTATATTGGCTAGTTTAACTCTTAAAACAAATATTACTGTTAACTAAAGTTTAATTTCAACTTTTCAAATTATTAAAAAATTAAACTTTCTTCCTATGCGTAATCAATAACATGCAATTAAGATAATGAAATTATGAAGTTATTAACTGAGAATCTTCAGCATTACGTAATGAACTAATCGGATGTGCCAATCCCAAAACTTTATTCTATCTCAAACTCGTTGATACTTTACAATTCGCTCAGTGGCGTGGCGTGAAAAATTTTCGATGGTCATCGCAATTATTTAAGTTTGTGGTGAAAAATTATTAACTCTAAAATTCAATGGTTGAATGTTCAAAAAAGAAACTTTAAATCTTACCTTCACTTATACATGAACTCCAAATGTTCTGCTAAAACTGGATCGTAGAGTTTTAAAAGCTTATTAAGAGTTTTAAAATATTGCTTGGTCATCGCCGCATCCAGCGATGACCGGACGCCACGCCACTGAATTCGCTATCACAGTTCCAAAAGTAAAAGGGAATCTACGCCGATCATGAGAATTCTAAAGATATCAAAGTCCGTGTATTAGTTCTTCAGATATGACTATTGCTAAAGCCGTGTAAATTCTGCAAAATGCAGCATAGCAGCAACGCCTGTTGGGTGATTTACACTAAAACCTATTCAGAAACAACTTATGTCTATGTCTAACTGAATCTGAAGTTTGATGAAAATCCGCCCATTAGTTTTCTAGAAAGAGCTATTGCAGAAATCGTGAAGGATGCAGCATAGCAGCGCCACCTGTTAGGCGATTTACATCAAAACTGAGCCAGCACCAACTCATATGAAGAACTACCCGAATCTGAAGTTTGATGAAAAGCCACCCATTAGTTCTTGAGACAGAACCATTGCTGAAATCGTGAATAATGCAGCTTCGCAGCGGCACCTGCCGGGCGATTTACACCAAAAAGTAATCAGCACCAATTTATATCAGGGACTAGCTGAATCTAAAGTTTTATTAAATTCGTTTCATTAGTTCATAGAGCGGCCACAAATTTTGTGCCACACACAGACATTTTCTAAAAACATGTTTTCGGGATGTCTGACCCCTAAAACGTATAAATCCGTCTTAGACCGGAATTCGAAAATTTTCACCAATCCAGTACTTTCTTCTTGTAAAGATAGAAGAAAGTAAAAATCAACGAATATTACGCCACTATGACACAATCATATTTTTTGTTTTCAACGAAATCTAAATTAACACCTTTTCCACCGTCGCAAAATTTATATGCATGCTTTTCATATTCATATTAACTTTTCTAAAAAAAATATTTTAACGAACCACAGATTATTAATAAATATAGTCCCAAACTTGATGTCACGTTTGCCAGTTACAATTTTGCTTTTAAACATCCGTACTATTGACTTGAGGTTCTAATACGAATGCCGGGCGAAATCCAGAAATTTACTTTTTTAGACGCACATTCGCATTAAAATATTTAGTTTTATCAAAGAAAATACTCATTTCATTTTTACTATGACACCATTTTCACCCATTGAAGACCTCTGAGATGAGCGTCTCAATTTCAGTATCGGCGGAATGAAAAAAATATTCAAATATAACAGCTTTATGTGTAAAAATGTCATTTTTTATTGTAATACGAAAATGGCATTCGTAATGATATGGTAATTCCCATTGATTCCCTTCTTTCATCAATGGAAGTAACCCAATTGCCACCAATGTGAAGAAATTTCATAAAGAACGTTTAAAATTAAAATTAAAATACAAAAATGAGATTATTTTAAACAAGTAATATAAAAATTTTGTTTTTAAAGTCAATTCCTACTTAGATCATTAAAAAAAAATTTAATATAATCACTTAAGCTAATATTAGTTTTTGTTGCATTAAAATATCTCAATTCGTTGATTTTCTATAAGCAAGTAGGTTTACAATGCAAGTCTATGGGAATTTGGCGAAATATTAGAGATATCGCCAAGTTGGCGTCACTTTTGGCGACTCATTTTGATCGCCAAATTTGGCTATATACCGCCACGTTGGCGACAAACTTGGCGGTATTTGGCGACAGAACAGGATCCCCCCCTATGGTAACCCCCCTTATAGATATGAAGATGCGTTAAGTGCTTCAATAATCAATGGCCGCCATTTTGTCTTCCATGTCAAACTATAATTAATTAAAATATAATTAATGAATTAATATTTGAAAAAACTGTATTAACATCAATTGTCATCCAGTACGAGTTTTAAAAAAATTATTTCAACTTGATAGGATGAATAATAAGTATTTTATTAACAATTGAAAATTTGAACAAGATATATATATAAATAAATAAATAAATAAATAAATATAGGGAGAGTGTGAAGTAATAGTAGGAAATGAAAAATAGCGAGTGCGGGCACATCTACAAAATAAATGTTCTTATGTACTCTCATTGGGAAAAAAAAATACTTTTCAAAATCGGTTCGGCAAAAAGCTCAGTCCAGATAACTGAAAAAACAACCTTGTCTTTTAAATATTTAGATAATAAAGTAAGATAAGGAGTATAACAAAGCAATATAACAAAGTTAATATTATCATTTGGATTGAACGTTTGTCGTGGGAAAAAAATTATCAAAAAATTTTAACACCACTATATCCAAACACTAAATTTCATGGTAGATTTCATTTGAAAATGTTGTAGAAATATGTCGCGAATTGTTTTGTTTGGAAATAGCGGTATAAAAATATTTTGGTGCTAATTGTTTTCTGCGACAAACACTTAACCCTAAAACGTCCTGGCTATATAATAAGTATAAAACGCAATAATATAACAATGTAGAATTTCCATGGCCTAAAGAAAAAAAACCCAGCGAATTTTCTGCGATAAATCAGTTTTTTGCGCAAAAACTTTATTATTATTATTTTAATTGTACAAATATATAGTGCAAATATAATTCATTTGAATAATATTTATTTCGTGAAGAAGATTTAGAGATGTATAACAACCGTGGCACAAATAGAACTACATGTAAAAACAACTTTTGATTAAGAAAACGGCTTTTCAGAAGTTTTAACACAATTTTCAATTAATTATAAATAACAGGACAGATTTTTTCTTTCTATCAAAATAAATAAACCAACACCAACGATCTTAAATACTTTTATGCACAAGTCAATTAATTTTACAAATATGGATTAATAATTATGTGTCTGGGGCCGCACATAAAGGGTCGCCAGGCCACATGCGGCCCATAGATTGACTATGGCTGTTACAGAAATTGGGAAAAGCCGTCTGAAACGGGGGCGGTTGGTCAAATAGGGACTTTAGAATTCTCACTGATTCTCATTCACGGTTGCCTATATGGCATTTTGAATTGTGCTATTGACAATTTTCACTTATCTGTTGTTTTCCACAAAAGTTTGAAAGTTTGGATGTTTTTCTCTTCGATTTTCTCTTGGAACTGACAAGTCATCTTTTAACATTTGATTTTGATAGGTACAGCAATGAATCTTCTAGATTTAAGTTACATTTTTACATATTGCTACATCTAGACGGGTGACGCCATGCTTTTTAGCATATGTCATTATCTGCTAAAATGGGGGACGTTTGAAGAACCAGTGCTATCATATGATGAGGATGATAAATGACTAGCAAAAGCCATGCTTTGTTTGGATTTGCGAAGCATTATTTAATAAGATAAATATTTGAAAGTAACAATATTTTTTTTATTTTATTCTTACGTCTTTATTAAGCAAAAACGTTATTTTATGTTTTGGCGTACTTTAATTTTAGAAATGTAAATTCAGTCAAATAACTAAGAATATCCTCGGAATTTTTTATTTATGATATAAGACTGGTATAAATAAAAATATTTTCGAAGCAAAATTTTACAAAGTATTTATATAACGAATTTAACAATTACTTTTATTTGTTTACAATTATTTTGTTGCCACTTTACAAAAAAAAAAAAAAAAAATCATAATATAATTCTTTTAAAATGTGTAAGTATCGTCTGCGCAAATGATTTCACATAATAAGAATAAATTGTGTATTTGAATTCTTAACAATGAAAAATATTTTCATAATTTAATGTAAATAATTGAATTTTCACAAATTTTAATTCATTAAATATCTATATATTTAAAACGCTAAGCGTTTTCTTTCGACAGTCCATGAGAAGAAACTACTGCATCAAATTACACCAATCTTATACTATAATACAAGCAAAAATTGTGTGTGTGTGTGGAAATTTTATCTAAAAAACGGCTCAAACGATTTTGACGAAATTTTGTATTTTACCATTTTCGGGCACGATAAGATTATTGGGCTAGGTCACGTGTTCGAGAAAATTCTATTAGTGTGTCATTTTGGGTCATAATGGATCAGGGTCAAGCAGTGGCGTGGCGTCCGGTCATCGCTGGATGCGGCGATGACCAAGCAATATTTTAAAACTCTTAATAAGCTTTTAAAACTCTACGATCCAGTTTTAGCAGAACATTTGGAGTTCATGTATAAGTGAAGGTAAGATTTAAAGTTTCTTTTTTGAACATTCAACCATTGAATTTTAGAGTTAATAATTTTTCACCACAAACTTAAATAATTGCGATGACCATCGAAAATTTTTCACGCCACGCCACTGGGGTCAAGCTAATTATATCTGAAAACGGCTCAATCGATTTTGACTAAATTTTATATCCAAGAGTTTTTGGGCACAAGAAAACTATTGGGCTAGGTCACGTGTTCGAGAAATTTCGATTAGTGGGTCATTTTGGGGTCCCTTCGGGTCTAGCTAAATTTATCTAGAAAACGGCTCTAACGATTTTGACTAAATTTTGTAATCTACTGTTTTGGATTACGAGAAGACCAATGGGCTAAGTCACATGTTAGAGAAAATTCGATTAGTGGGTCATTTTTGGGTCACTGTGGGTCTAGCTAAGTTTATCTAGAAAACGGCTCTAACGATTTTGACGAAATCTTCTGTTCTATCGTTTTCGGGCACGAGAATACCATTGGGATAGGCTGCATGTTAAGAAAATTCGATTAGTGGGTCATTTTGGGTCACAATGGGTCATGTGTCAATCTAATTGTATCTAAAAAACGAATCAAACGATTTGACAAAATTGTGTATTATGGCGATTTTGAGCATGAGAAGACGATTGGGCTAAGTCATATGTTCAAGAAAAATCGATTACTGGGTCATTTTTGGGTCATTGTGAGTCAACTAATTGTATTTAAGAAAAGTCTCAAAACATTTTGACAAAATTTTGTATTATGTCGTTTCTGAGCATGAGAAGACCATTGGGCTAAGTCACATGTTCGAGAAAATTCGATTAGCGGGTCATTTTTGGGTCACTGTGGGTCAAGATAATTATATTTAAAAAACGACTCATTCGATTTTGACAAAATTTTGTATTATACCGTTTCTGGACATGAGAAGACCATTGGACTAAGTCACATGTTCGAGAAAATTCGATTAGCGGGTCATTTTTGGGTCACTGTGGGTCAAGATAATTATATTTAAAAAACGACTCATTCGATTTTGACAAAATTTTGTATTATACCGTTTCTGGACATGAGAAGACCATTGGACTAAGTCACATGTTAGAGAAAATTCGATTAGTGGGTCACTGTGGGTCTAGCTAAGTTTATCTAGAAAGCAGCTCTAACGATTTTGACGAAATTTTGTGTTCTATTGTTTTCGGGCGCGAGAATACCATTGGGATAGGCTGCATGTTCAAGAAAATTCGATTAATAGGTCATTTTGGGTCACTGTGGGTCAAGCTAATTGTATCTAAAAAACGACTCAAACAATTTTGACAAAATTTTGTATTATATCATTTCTGAGCATGAGAAGATGATTGGGCTAAGTCACATGTTCAAGAAAAATCGATTACTGGGTCATTTTTGGGTCATTGTGAGTCAACTAATTGTATTTAAGAAAAGTCTCAAAACATTTTGACAAAATTTTGTATTATGTCGTTTCTGAGCATGAGAAGACCATTGGGCTAAGTCACATGTTCGAGGAAATTCGATTAGCGGGTCATTTTTGGGTCACTGTGGGTCAAGATAATTATATTTAAAAAACGACTCATTCGATTTTGACAAAATTTTGTATTATACCGTTTCTGGACATGAGAAGACCATTGGACTAAGTCACATGTTAGAGAAAATTCGATTAGTGGGTCACTGTGGGTCTAGCTAAGTTTATCTAGAAAGCAGCTCTAACGATTTTGACGAAATTTTGTGTTCTATTGTTTTCGGGCGCGAGAATACCATTGGGATAGGCTGCATGTTCAAGAAAATTCGATTAATAGGTCATTTTGGGTCACTGTGGGTCAAGCTAATTGTATCTAAAAAACGACTCAAACAATTTTGACAAAATTTTGTATTATATCATTTCTGAGCATGAGAAGATGATTGGGCTAAGTCACATGTTCAAGAAAATTCGATTACTTGGTCATTTTTGGGTCACTGTGGGTCAACTTATTGTATCTAAGAAAAGGCTCAAAACATTTTGACAAAATTTCGTATTATACCGTTCTGAGCATGAGAAGACCATTGGGCTAAGTCACATGTTCGAGAAAATTCGATTAGTGGGTTATGTTTGGGTCATGTGGGTCAAGATAATTGTATCTAAAAAACGACTCAAGCGATTTTGACAAAATTTTGTATTATACCATTTCTGGACATGGGAAGACCATTTGTCTAAGTCACATGTTCGAGAAAATTCGATTAGTGGGTCATTTTTGGGTCAAGCTAATTGTATCTAATAAGAGGCTCAAAACATTTTGACAAAATTTTGTATATCGTTTCTGAGCATAAGAAGACCATTGGGCTAAGTCACATGTTCGAGAAAATTCGATTAGTGGATCAGTTTGGGGTCACTGTGGGTCAAGCTAATTGTACCTAAAAAACGGCTCAAACAATTTTAACAAAAATTTTTATTACATTGTTTCCTAGCACGAGAAGACCATTGGGATAGATCACATGTTCGATAAATTTAGATTAGTGGGTCCTTTTTGGGCTACGGTGGGTCAAGCTAATGTATCTATAAAACGACTTTAAAGATTTTGACTAAATTTATATTCTATCGTTTTCGGGTTCGAGAAGAGCATTGGTTAGGTCGCATGTTCGAAAAAATTCGGTTAGTGGGTGGTTTTGGATCACTATGCCTCAGGATCATGCCAATTGTATATAAACAGCAAGAATGATACAGTGAGAATAAAATATCGAATTCAACACAAGGAGTGTGTTCAGAAGTGCAGTTCGCGCCGCGCGCGCGCTCAGGAGTTTATGCCATGGAGTAGGTGTTATCGAAGAAAGGAATTTTAAAATAATTCAATTATTTCATTACTTTTATGGTTCGAAAAAGGTAAAACCAACGACTATATTTCTTTATCCTTCCAAAACATGGTTTTTGTAACAGAAATACATGCCTATATATACTCAGGTAAAATCTAAAATAGTCGGGAAAAACATCACGTGACCTTCTTTATCTACTTTAACCCATTTAGAATTTAAAATTAGTTAACCAACCGCACACAAACTCCGCGCGAACTGCTCAAAAAAATTGTCTGGGCGATTTGATCACGTGATTTTGCGCTGTTTGGTAGGTTGATTGGTACAATTTAAGAATTCAACTGGTGATCTAAAAATTTTAACTTTTTAACAATTTTTTTTTTATTTATTTAAAAATGATTTATCAGTTAAATTTATATCTTCCGTGATAAATAGAATGCTGTTAGTAAACAAAGATTGTGATATCAACATATGAGATTTGTTTGTAATCTACTATACTGGATGGATTTCAATGGAATTTGCACTGTTAGTTAGACAGCTTTTCAGAGAAAGTTTTAATATATATATTTCTTATTTTATGATTGCATGTTTTAATACCGTGTGGATAACAGACCAAAATACATCATAAAACATGAGAAATGAATGGCATTCAAAATTCTGTTAGTATAAGCAAAATACGTACTTATACTTTCAGTAGAAAATTTATAAACATTCTAATCATACTTTATTCACTACAAAACTAGACAGCAAACCTATATATTTTATCTCTTTAAAAAAATATATGTACAGATATTTTTAGTTAAAATAATCTGCAACTATTACATTTTATTTTTATAATGTTCGAAGTAAAATACGATTTCCAACTTAGTCTCGATAAAAATTCAGCCCTAAAGTACTCAAAAAAAAAAAAAAAAAAAAAAAAAAAAGAATCAAGGAATCATCCTACGCGCAAAAGGATATTTTCGCACAATATATATATTTTTTTCATTTGGATTTGCTTAATGTTTATATCATTATACATACTACATATATAATCACTTAGAAACGAAACTTTGAATATTTAAAAGGTGTTCAGATGTAAAACTTTCATCTCGAAATACCTCATTTTCTCACATTTAAATAAGTATTTTATTATTATAATAAAAATACACGTGCCTCTGTATAATAATAATAAAAAATATATCTTCATCAAAAATATCTTCTTCATTATGAAAAATATAAAACAACCAATAAACAAAACAAAAAAAAAATTATGGTACTGGAAGGATTCGAACCCAGAATCCCTAGTCTCGAGTTCACTGCCTTATCCATTCAGCCATCTAGCACACATTCCTTTTGTAACAAAATATCTTTATAATTAGCACCATAATTGATCAAATCTATGATCTGTTCCTGAACACACTACGTGTTATTCCATCCATGATATTGACCCACTCCATGTTCCTGTCTCCTGAGCTCGCGCGCGTAGCTCGCGTTCATCTTGAACACACCCAAGGATAATTTTGACCGAGCATAGCTCGGTCATTTCTGCTAGTCTTTTTTTAAATGAAAGATATTTGGCCACATATTTGCTATCGTCCATTCGTTTGTTCAAATATTTTATTAATTAGCCGTGATTTTAAATTAAAATTCTACAGTTGCGCACGCGCAGTATATAAGTACAAGTCTGCCTTTGGAGTGACGCGCTGCACATGCGCAAAAACTATCACATCACAGGTCGAAGTTGTTTTAAGTTCGTCTGCTATTTAATCTTACTCTAAACAAGCTTTTCTTTCTTTCATAAAGTTAATATTATTTGGCTCTTTCAGCATTATTAACGATTAAAAAATTTATTGTGTCGGTATTAAGAGTTAGATACAGTTTATTTCGGGGATGTAATATTGTTTTGGTCATATTGCACACAGAAGATAAACACATTGAGTGATTTGAGGCTAAAAGGTATGTCTGGTGATACGTCTTATGAATTGCAAATAGTTAGACACGAAGATCGGGAAAGTAGCATATTAAGTTGTAACTACTGCTTTGAAAAAATAAGGTATCATAAATATTGAAACGCAAAACTATTTCTGTAAGATCAGAACTCAAATTCGAGACATTCGTATGCATCAACTGTTTTTCGAACCTCTTCAGTTTAGAAGGATGGGAAATGAGTTTCCGCTAGCGTAGTGGGTTAACGCAGCACTTTAAAGCTCTGATTTTTTTGTAGAGAACGCAGGTTCGAAACCAAGCATGGCAAAATGTGTAATATTTTTGTCGATAATTCATTTCAATAATGAGATATTTTATTAGGAAGAGAGAAGTTATAGGATTTTTATTTTATTATTATTTGAATGCTTTGTAATTAAATAAAATTTTATTCTTAATAATATTTTGAAAAAATAATGATTTTATATTTAAAATATTTAAGCTAAAATATTTTACACGTAATTATCTATTAAATAAATTGAACTGATCTAAAATTTTCGTTATATTTTCTGACCATTATCAAGAATATATATGCCTGTGTGTCAGAAAGAAAAGTTTGTCATTCATTTGCGTAAATGATAAAACGAAAGAAAAAAATATATTCGTATAAGAGCTATAAAAGAAATTAACTTGATATCCAGGTTTAATATTTAAAAAATGTATAAAAATGTAAAATAAAACTCAAGTAATAAAAAATATATATTATAAATCGTTAGCTGCATTAAGTTTCAAATTTAGGTTTTTAGACAATGAGACAGATAAAAATAGGATTCATAGCAGCTTTGAATAGCCGTGTAGTTTTAATAAATAAATAAATAAATGAAAATAGGTATTGTTATAAAAAAAAGAAGAAGTCGTAGTAAGTAAAAATAAATTCTCTACCCGGTATTTTTAGGTAAATTTCTGATAAAAACAAGCATAATTAGTTGTAAATTTTAAACTTAAAATTCTTTAACTTCATTGAATAGGTTAGATTGGCACCACCATCTAAAGCTTTAAGAAATAAAAATCATTTATGCAATATAGAAATTCGTCACGTAATTCGTCATTCAATAATTAATTTAAAAGCAACTAATTAAAAATTCAAGAATTTTTCTAATGAAACATTCAAGTTGTTTGCCGTCAAATCTTGACGGGCACTATCTAGTATCCTATAATTTTCATAAAAAAAGGTATTTTAAAAATTTCATAAAAATATCGTGAAACTATTTAATTAATCATGATTCTATCTATGATTACTAACTCCATGATTTATTTTTTCTTCCGAAAATATACGTGTTTCATTTTTTATTTGCAAAAATGCGTCCGTAATGGAAAAACATGTAAAATAAATTAATTAAAATAATAAATATTTTAAGGCTATTCTGTAAAAAAAAAATAATATTGTGCAAATGTACAGATCATAATTTATTTTTATGTTTAATTTCAAGTCAAAATACTGAATAGTTTTTTTGTAAAGTGTACGACAAAATGTAATTTGTGTAGCCTAGTAGATGATTCGCTTCGCTCATCCTAATAATGATGATGCTTTCATCTTGAACTATATGTGAACTCAAAGTACAAAGAAGGATGAATTCAGTGTTACAACTGTAGAGCTGGGCACATGAAGCCTATCCAAGTACTGAAGAATGGAATGATAAGCTCATATGTGTGTAGTAATTGATTTTTATTTATTTATTTTATTTATTGTTATTTATTTATTTATTTTCATTTTTTTTGGGGGGGGGGGGGGGTTAGCAAGTCAGTTTCTGTTGCAAACAATAATAACAACGGTAATTTCGTTTGTATTCTTTTTCTGTATTCAAAACTTCCTTTTTTGCCGTCCAAATAAACTTGTGCAATAAAATATCGCATTAGGCTTCAAATTTATGATATTTCATATGAGTTCCCCATTTTACTAAACCGGGCGTCCAAAATGGGGACTTCGGGCATTTCCCATAAAATATTTTTCATGTCTACCCCAATGATTTTTTCTAAGAAACGACCTTGAATTCTGATGGTTTAAGGCTTACTCTAAAAATAGAATAGCTTGTGCGATTTTTTTTTTCAGTTATAAAATTTTTTCGGTAGGCTAAGATACGTTAGCGTCCCCATTTTGGACAACTTTCCCCTAAAATTAGCAAATAAAGCCTTTGTGCAAGAATATTAAGAAGCAGAATAAAAATGCACAAATAATACATAAAAAGCAGCAAACAGCTGTTTTGAATCTACTAGCAAGATTCTTCTTCAATGCAAGATAGGGCAAAGCACAGCGTGCTAGAAAAGCCCAGCCTTGCTTTTTCTAGCACGCTGTGCTTTGCCCTATCTTGCATTGAAGAAGAATCTTGCTAGTAGATTCAAAACAGCTGTTTGCTGCTTTTTATGTATTATTTGTGCATTTTTAAACGTTGGTTTTCTGCTTCTTAATCTTTCCCCTATTTCAAATTACGTCAGTTAAATTTCTATTTAAGGAAGCTGGTGGTTCCCCTCCCCCCCCCCAAAAAAAAAAAAAAAAAAAAAAATATATATAAAAATTTCGTTAAATAGGAATTCACTCACAAAATTTTTTTCGAAATAGACAATTTACACATCATTATTTTTCCTTTGTAAATGCAACTAATGCATTTTAAAATGATGATATTTATTGATTTCTGTATAAGTATTAAAAGAGGTTTACTTTTCATTTTTCGAAGTTTTCTACATTAACATTAAATTAATCCATAATTTGGTTTCGAACACGGTTGTGAAAAAATTAATTTCGTTCACAAATTGTTTTTATTTTTGAACTGATTGGAATTTTTGCGACCACCTTCTGAGATTTTCAATTCATATCGAATTCTTTCGAAAGGATAGAGATGCATTTTCTGATATTTTTTCCCCTGTCATTTGTAATTTCTTTTGTTACAGTTAAAAGATAAAGTAGATCAATTAATATTCGTAAGTAAATTGTGTTAATTGTGCGTTGTGAGGACTGACAAAGAAAATAAAAATATGCTGCGAAAACGCCCATCTCAGTAAATTGAAAATGATTAGAGCTTTAAAAGCTTGGTCTAACACGAACGAAAAATCATACACCAGACATAGATTATGACATACTTTCCAACGCTAACAGAATATTACTAAGAAATTTCATTTTTTTCATAGAATGAAATGAAATATCTAAATGGGGAATTAAAAAAAAAAAACATACTGAGTAAAAATCAATTTTGAGCGAAAACGCCCCTTTTGGTAAATTGAAAATGATTAGAGCTTTAAAAGATTGGTCTAATACGAACGAAAATCATGCACCAGGCATACATTATGAAATACTTCCCAACGCTAACAGAATATTACTAAGAAATTTCATTTTTTTTTTTTTTTTTTTTTTTTTTTTTTTTTTATAGAATGAAATGAGATATCTAAATGTGGAATAAAAAAAAAAAAAAAAAAAAAAAAAAAAAACATACTGAGTAAAAATCAATTTTGAGCGAAAACGCCCATTTTGGTAAATTGAAAATGATTAGAGCTTTAAAAGCTTGGTCTAACACGAACGAAAAATCATGCACCAGACATAGATTATGACATACTTTCCAATGCTAACAGAATATTACTAAGAAATTTCATTTTTTCATAGAATGAAATATCTAAATGGGGAATACATAGATTATGAAATACTTTCCAACGCTAACAGAATATTTTAAAGAAATTTCATTTTTTCATAGAATGAAATGAGATATCTAAATGGGGAATTTAACATACTCAGTAAAATTCAATTTTGAGAAAATGTTACCCATATCCGGTAATGAGTGCCAATTCTTTCACATAGCCTTGAATGATATCTGTATAGAATTGATACGCACCATTTAACACTAGACCTTCCAGCAGGAGTTGATTAGACTCCGACCAAATGATTAAATGCCTATTCGAACCAGAAATTTCTTTGTTAAAATCTTCTTATAAGGAAGGTCTCTTTACAGGGCATACTCAGAACACGTTAAAAAAATTGCTAGTGAAACTACTCTTGTATGTCATAAAGATCAGTTAAATTTAGCGGCGGAATTTCAGTAGAAATTCAGTAAAAAAAAAGTACTTTCGAATATTTGGCACGAAAAGACGCAAGTGACACGCGATTTGGCGAGCAGGATTTTCCCTCGCCAAAAGCAAACGATTTTAATGCATCTGAAAATTTCTTGTTAATCGTTTTTTAGAATGTGCGGTATTTAATGAATTTAAACATAATAAATGAAAGAGTTTATTATAAATATATATTTGTTGTATTACATATACATGTTGCTTGTTGCTGTAATTATTTAATTTTATCACTGGAAAAATATTTTCTATGTTTTGCAAGTTGCAAATATCTATTTTAAAATAGAGCCAGCTGACATTGGATTTTTAATCATTTAATTTGTTTCTTTCATATTTCCAAGTTGAAAATATTTACTTATGAATATTATTATATTTTTAGCAATATTAATATAAAATGTTCTATAAAATAATAAATAATTCACCCTTTTTTTATTACCGATTTGAATGAGGTTTTGCCACGCTTTATCCTCCAATCCAAGATTTTTAAAATTTTAAATGGCTATTGAAAAATAAAGTCCACATGAAAAATTCGACCGTTATACATTTCCACATCGAAGAAGTCGTTATTTCCGTAGCAACAAAATCATCAGTGCTCAATTGGACTTATTTTGAACTTGAAACAATTTAAATTTTGTTTCAAATCGTAAAATATGACAATTAAATTTCCTTATAAATACATATAAATATAAATATAAATAACAAAACTACGTTAAAACAAGCTAAAACTGACAAAACTATAGTTAAGACAAACTAAAAATGACATAATTAAACTTATTTAAACGAATTCAACATAAAACAGTTGTCGTTAAATAGTATTTGACGTAAAAGCTAATTTTGTGAAATTTTATTTCTTCTCCAACCATTGATAAATCGCGAAATAAACGAAATGATCATTATTTTTTTACGGACGCTCTATAGAGGTTCCTCCAAAAAATTTTTTTATAAACATACATATCCGCATGAGAAGTACATTCTGTAATTTTTTCAGATTTTTCTGAGCATGCCCGTATGGAGACCTTCCTTGTTAGTCAAAAGTTAAATACTGCATAAGGCTCCTGTCCCGTCAGGCGAAGTCACTCGTGAGCTAATGCTAAACCTATGAGAGATCATTTCGCTAATTTCTCATTCACATTTGCGTATTTTTGAATTTTTCTTCTTGCACATGATATTTGAGATCATAATAAAGGGTACCCGTTGATTAAATTATTGATTTTTGTTGCTGTTTGATTATGATATTACTTACAATTTTGGAACATGAAAACGGAGGTGTTTTTTCATTCAAAGTCTTGTAAAATTTTATCTTATGAAAGATTCTGAAAACATAAAAAATACCTATCATAGCTTAAACCTTAAAATTTTCAGATATTTTATTTCATAATTTTATATCAATTAGTGGATGTAAAATTATCAAAACCCATTAGGACTTTTAATGGAAATCTAAGCAAAATCGCTAAAATATCCACACCCGATAAATCCGCCTATCGGATACTGATTTTTGAGAAAGACTACTAGCTCCTAAGTCATTAGCTACATATTTGATGTAAATTTCCAACTGGGCGAAAAATGTCCGGACCAGGATTCGAACCCGGGACCTCCTGGCTGAAGCCGCCAGTGCTCTGCCATCTGAGCTATCCCGGACGATTCTAGTCAAACTTTTTCACCCAGCTAACCTTGAAGATTACAGCATCTGGTCTGAAACCTGGTTCAGCTCAACAGAATAAATCTCAGGTAATGGAACTCCAGAAATCGCTAGATACGAAATTACACTAGATTAATTTTAACACAATTATTCTAATTGGTAAACAAATCATATTTGATGTAAACTTATTACATATACTCATATTTTACATACTCATATTTTACATACTCATATCATACATACTCATATTTTATATCAAATATGATGTGTTTACCAATTAGAATAATTGTGTTAAAATTAATCTAGTGCATTAGCTCCATGTCTGTTTTTAGGAGTGGGAAAGAGTCTTTTAAACTTGCACTTCTGTTTCTAACCTCTTGCCTGTGACGCCCGAACTCAGTTCGGGCAACGCAAAAGCGCCAATTTTGTAATGCCCGACCCGAGTTCGGACAAGAGAAAAATAGGTGTTTCAATTCCGTGAAACCTGAACCCAGATCGTCCAGTGCATAATATGCCTTGTAGTCGTAAAACTGATGAAAAGGGAAAGAGGATACGGCGCGAGACTCGAGTTTATTGTAAAGACTGTGATGTAGTCTTGTGTGTCGTGCCATGTTTTTGTACATACCATACTGCAAAGGATTTGTGAAATTCAAAGGAATCTGAGGAATTCATGACAGTTGATATAAGTAATAATATTGTTGTATTGGTTTATTATATTTATTTTGAAAATTATGTCATTTGATTTATTTTGTTATAATTTGAGCAAAAATTACTGTAATGCATTAACATTTCCCGTATATGTGAAAAGATTGAATATGGTAGTTATTTCGTTTATTTATTTTATTTTTTTAAATAATCTATTTCTAACATTTTGATGATGATGACGAACAAAATTAAAGAGAAAAATTTTTTCCCCCATTTTTGCCACGTTTTTCTCAAATATATTCCAAAGGCTAGGGATTAGTAATGGACAAAACTGTAACATTATCTCAAGGCAAAATAGCAAGTTTTTATTTTTTTTCTCTCGATATAACGGTAGTAGTTGTTCTGCATCTTCGTAGTGTATGTTTAAATAATTTTACCGGCAAATCAACTGTTTCTAATGATGATATCATCTGTAGCACAAGTAATTGTGTTGGCGTCCATATTTTCTAGATAAAATTAATTATCAAATCAAAACCAATTCAAGGGGGGGGGGGAATTATTTTTAATGCGTTTTTTTCATCTACGAGTTCTTTTAATAAAACTATTTTCCTTTGCTTGCATTTATTTTGTGCAAGAAAATTAAAAGCCAAACCAAAGAATTTATTGTCACAAAAATTATTGTACTCTTATGTAAAGAGGGGCTTCCGAATTTGACAGCAACTTTACACTCAGTTTATGGATGATTGTCGTATTATTATTGAGACATTGGGAAATAAAAATTCTAGCTGTAGTTTATAAACTACTTAAAGATTTTAAACTTAATTTAAAGACTAATACCTTATAAAAAAAGGTGGTATAATAATAAAGTGAGATAATAATTAAAAATATTGGAGTTATAAATTTATGGAAAAATAGAAAATAATTAAATTTGAAAGTGAATACAAGTTTAAATTAATATAGAAAAAGCACACTTAAGAAAATGTCAAGCCCGGTAAAAGCTGGCAAGGGCAGGCCAGTCAAGGAGTGGCAGATGTTACGTCACAGGTCTAAAATTGGGCACTTTTTAGAGTCACTATATATACACATTACAGAGTAGTAGTAAACTATAATACTATATTGTTATCAAGTAACAGTTTTTTTTTTCTATTTTAATAAAAAAGTAATATAAGTTATGAAAAATAAAATAAAAAAGAAGTAAAAAATGACAGGTGTGAAGAACTCAAGGTCCATCAGCATCCATAATCATGTAATATTTTGGTCTTGTGATGGTCTGACTCGAAGGCATCATACTCAGGTAGTTCAACAATAATTTCAATAGAGAGATTGTATAGGCATTTATAACAAATTTGAAAAAATATCAACAACTCTTTTCCTGAGCATTAAGGCTACTGTCCCGTCAGGCAAAGACACTCGGAGAGCTAATGCTAAACCTATGGGGAGGTTATTTGCTAATATCTCGGTTGTGTTTCGACATTTTTAAATATTTTTTTTGCATTGTACAGCTGAGATCCATCTCTACATCGTCCCCTTTTTCACTTTTTCGATTTTGGTTACAGATATTTTTTTATAAAGTTACTTTCACTTTCGAAATCAGCTCCGAAAATGAAAGTGTCATTATAAAAAATATTTACAACCAAATGAATTTTTTGTGACCGGAAGTCTTTTTTCGTTAATATTAAGAAAAATATTACGTACAAAAATATGAAAATCGGTGGTATTATAGAGAAACGCTTGATAAACACGCCGATGTAGACAGTTTTCAAATCGAAGAATTATTTTAAGAGATATTTAATGCTAAAGTTGGACAAAATCGTTCCATTAAAAACGTTTTATAGGAGCAAAAGCTATACATGGGAATTTAATCATTTTTAGATCATATTATGCATTAGAATTTCCAGGTGTGCAGACTGCATTTATTTCTTTAATTTGACTCATTTTTTGAGGTTTTATTTCTATTTTAAATTCAAATTTTCAGCATTTCGAGAGATATTTTTTACATATTTTAGAAAATGGTATTAATTTAAACTGTTGCCAACTGTATAAACAACGCAAACAATAATGTTTGCTTCAAATTAAAAATTTGTTAACACGTGACTGTTATAAACAGAACATATAAAAAGCAGGAACTCATTGAAAATTACTATATTTACATGTGAATTTTAAAAGAGAAAGAATATTGTAAAATAATAAATTCATTAACATGCGTTAGAAGTCTTAAACAGGATAAATTACGTCACATCACACTTATTACGTAAAATAAACACAAAATAATGTTGCAAAACAGTTTAAATTTAAAAACTGCGCGAGACATTTATTTGATATTTTGAGATTATCTTTTCGACTAATTTTGTTAGGACAGCGCAATTAATATTTCATTTCTAACAAAAGTATTTTCACATGAATATTAAAAAGAGAAAAAAAAGTTTGGTGAAAATTACGTCAGATTAAAACCGATACATTTAAAATGTCTTATTTAAAAAACTTTCTTTTCGCTTTGTTAAAAAATACCGGGAGACAAAGACTCTGTTTACTTAATTCATTTTATATTAGCTTATTTCGAAATGTTTAACTAATTTTATTTAATCAAACACGGAAACAGCCATTGTATATTTTAATAGCAGCTGATTTGGCCTTAAAATTCCCCAATCAAAGAGAAATGAATAGAAACCCCTTTACAGGGAGATCGCCACTTTTTTAAAAATTATAATTCAATCTTTCAAAATCTTTTTAAAGCGGGTCAAATTAGCATGCTTTCAGAGTCTGCGGTGTCTGAACGGGGGTTGACGAGCGTAGCTTGTAGGGGGCAGAGCCTCCTAGTTTTTTAAACATATGTAAGAATAAAGAAGTAAACACAAGTCATAAAATATGTGATGTGAACTTTGAAAAGGCAGAAACATTAAAACATTAAACATAAAGCAAATATAAAATTTTGTCGTCAATCCACAGCTCTCTCTCGTCTAAATTTCAATCAGAATATCGCAATAGATTTTGATCATGCAAAAATCATATTCCCAGTATCCAATTATTACGCATCCACTATCAGAGAATACTTAGAAATCCTGTGTAAAAACAATCAAGTATGTAACGACACCCTATCGTACAATGTCCCAAGTTTATGGTTCAATATCCTGAAAGTAAATCCTGAAAACTTGAGCAAAGTGACATATTAAAATTTAAAGTACTGTAGTTAAATATTTTCTTCTACTCTTGAAAAGTGACGTATGAGAACAGAGTGAAGTCGTAAAAATAAATGGAACTGCAATTAATAATAATATATATTTCTTCAAATTAAATTCAACCCAAGAAACTGCTACGGCTACTTCTACTTTCTACTCTAGTAATTATTGGCTCTCTCATTTTCAAAACAAAGTGACGTATTTGTATAAAACAACAATTAAGAATTAAAATATTCTCTGATGTGAGCTTGGAAAGCTTGAAAGTACTAAGAAGTTTTAAATAAAATGTATATTTTAAACTTGTAACATCTTTTTCATTACTTTAGTCGCCTTTTAAGTAAAACTGGGGACTTTTTAAAGTTCACGTTATATATTTTATGTTTAATCAAGGTGAAAAATTGCGTTTTGACTTATGATTGTATTTATTTTATTTACAAACAGAAGTCGTTATGTAATTGACATCTTACTCCCATGTTCTTCTTTCGCAAATTATTTATCTAATGATAATTGTAATTGCCTCATAAAATTTCCCTTATTTAGGTCATTGGCTTTCGTGAGTGACTTATTTTATGTATTCGTATTTAACCTAATTTCATTTATCGTTAAAAACGAAAAGAGACGATCTCTAAATGAGAGTGCTCTTCAGCTAGTAAGACAATAACAGCATGCCGCTTCATTTCCTCAGTTAGTCTAGGTTCTGACATGTCTACATATATACTAACTGAGAAAGATCTGTAACTGTGATGTACAAGGTGGTATTTCACCTATAATGTGTGTTCTTAAATACCTGCGGCATCTTGTATTTTTAGAGGCTTATACTAAGTTATGTAGTACAAGAAAAGTAGATTATAGAAAATATTGCTTTCATCTAGTACTATAATAATAACATGGTTTGCCTTGTCCGCGAACATGTGGCAGAAGTATTTTTATCGTAATTATTTTTAAGCTTTACCTATATCAGTGGTTCCCAACATAGGGCCCAGCTCCACCGGGGGGCAATTTGTCTTTTTAGGGAGGCAACTTTGCATTTTTTACTGAACCATTCGCTATCAGTTTCTAAGTAATGTTATAGGCTAAAAATAAATGACATAGTACCCATTTTAAATTTTAAAATCGGATAATACATGACAGACAACTAACTATATTGGGAAAGGGAAAACAGAGGAAATGTAAATCACCTAAAAACAACGTTTAAACACACAATAAAATACATAAGGTAATTTGCGACGTATAGGTTTGGCGAGTTCCTGGATTCACATCACCAGTGTATAAAATCTATAAAAACAATATCCCCCAACTACATGTACGGCGAAAACCCAAAATTTTTGGGTTTTGGGTTTTCGCCGTACATGTAGTTGGGGGGATATTGTTTTTATAGATTTTACACACTGATGATGTGAGTCCAGGAACTCACGAAACGTATACGTCGCCAATTACCTTATGTATTTTATTAAACGTTGTTTTAGGTGATTTATATTTCCACAGAAGTTTTGTATTTACCAGAGAAATTGTGTTGCGACGGGGATTAATGTTCCTTTAAAATGTTAAAAACAAGAATATTTAAATGCTTCTTGTGAATTGTGTTATCCACAGAAAGAAAATTTAATGTCCAAAGATTTCCACCAACTCTTAATAAATTACAAAAAGGAATTATAAAAAGCGTGAATGTTATAAATTTGAATGTTAAACGTGAGAGCCTCTTCAAGACATTTTTGTGAATATAAATATCCAGGCCGTGTAATTTTTTTTTTTTTAACATTAAATAAGTTGAAAAATAACAAAACTCTTTAGCCTCATTGCATTTACAAAATTATCTTAAAGCACATTTGTGACAGAAGATTAACCTCTCTGATAAGTTAAAAAATGCGAAATGGATAGTAATTTGTTGCGGTTATGTTAAGCTTCTATCATGTGAATTGAATTCAGCTTTTAAATAATTTCAAACATATATTACAAAAAGTCCGGGCGGGGGGCATCGTGATTTTACAGATGCTTTGGTGGGACGTGTCGAATAAAAAGTTGGGAGCCACTGACCTATATGTTATTGAATATAAGGATAATTTATATTTTAAAATCAAGGCAGGCGCTAGAGGAGGTCCGGGAGCATATGAAAAATTTTATTATACTTATATGGTTATTATATGGTATAATTCATCGGAAGTGGTATTAGTTTTTAACTTAGGCACCACTTCCCTTTTGGCAGGCCTGGATCATTAGATTCCCGTATTTTTACTGTTACGTAAAATATATATTTTTTTGTTGCATTTGTTAATATAGGGTTTTGCGTTAGTTTTTTCCCGGCTTATTATCTTAGTAGGCACATAAATACCACTTGGGAAAAAAAGCGGGTTTTATGTTTAAAAAATATTTGCTATGTCTCAATCTTTTACTCATTTATTTGTATTTGCAGGTTTTAGAAGTACATGAATGCCCAAAATCCTTAAAAGTATTTATCTCTAGACAACCAAAGAGAAAAATATCACAATGGTGATCCTTGAACCCATGAAAGAAATATTTAATTCAGGAGGTAAGCTTTTCACGTCTTACAAGTTCTTACAAAACGAGGATTTGACCGGTTAAATTGGTCACCCATTTAAATATATTAGTGACTGGATTGTCGGTGTTCTAAGAAACACTTTTCTTGGCAAGGTATTTTTTGTTTGTTTGTTTGTTTAGCTTTATTTGAGCTAAAAAATACGTTTCAGGGATTTTTTACTTTTTTTTCTTACAGAAGTCGTCTTTGTTTAAATTATTATCTTTGATTGCAACAAGAATGAGAGTGACAGTTTTACAGGGTTTTTTTTTCAATCATTAGGCGTACATATCACTCAGTTTACCATATGATTTTGACTGTCATTTACGTGCATTTACTGCATCCATGAATATACTTGCTATTCTTACACAAATGGATACAAATGTTGCGCAATAAAACATACTCATGTAGGACAGAGACAGATGATTTTGTGCATTTTATTTTACAGGTCGATTCCAATTTATATTTTTTCTTCCGTTTGTTGTTGGACCCCTAATTGTCCTCGGTATTAAACATTCGTTGAAAAATGTGAGGCTTAAACAGGTTCTTTATAGACCCAAAGTTCTAAAAAAATTGTAAAGTATTTCTCTAGTAATTCGATTGAAGGACTAAAATGGAAAATGTCATGTGATTTCTGGTCATATAGCGTATTATTAATAATTGATTTTCTATAATAGCAATAACAGACATGTTAAAAAATCCCTTATACATTTTTCTTTTGATGCCTTTTGTGTGAATAAAGTTTCCAAAAAAATATGTTCATCGTAAAATTTGCGACAGTAGCTTTTCTTTTAGCTACTTAGCTTTTCTTTTGCGACAGTAGCTTTTCTTTCCAGCTGGCGCTGAAAGATTAAGAAAAGTGCTACTGATAGATTTGCAGACGGCTGCACAAACCATCACCTTGTAGGAGTAGCTGTTTCTCAGAAGGTTTGTTGCGTAAGTTCTTTAAATGCTAATAATATTTTCAAATCTATTTAAATAATATCTAACACTTATAAACTACTACTACATTTTACTAATTTAAATAATATTTAATAACATTTAGTAATTTAATATCAGAAAGCTTTTGTTTACATTTTGCGTCGAACACTAAATAAAAATATCTTTTTACAACTTCTTTTCTGTTGCCAGATGCATGACACTATATTTGTTGCTGATAATATTTCGATATTTACATCTACATTACTCCCCTAGCAGTAACGAAGTTACGTTACTTTGAAAGTATGGTTGGATGTAATGGTATTAATATATACTGATGCAATTATACACAGAAATACAAATTATATACAACAAAAATAAATAAATAAATACGTAGAAAACATAGCGAAATTCTTCAGTAAACATTAAAAAATAATTAAAAATATAATAATAAAGTAATATAATATATTAAATACATCAGGAACAGTTAACAACGTCATTAAAACGAACTGGAAGTTTCACTCGTCTTCCACAGCGTGTCCGTTTCTCAGATTTCTCTAATTTTTCACTTGGCACAACACTGTGTGTCGTCGTTGGCTGTGGAGTCTGGCTGTTCATGGGAACTGATGTATGATCAGTCTTTGAAGTAGGAGGCAGTTAATCGTTATCGGAAAGCTGCAACATATAGGCAGGTTTTAATCTGTCTACGGAGATATTAATTTGTTTGCCTTTAATTAATAGTTGAAAATATTTTGGAGTTCTTTGCAACACAAGAAATGGTCCTTCATATGGGGGGTTCTAATGGTTTTTTGACTCTGTCAATACGTAGAAAAACATGAGAGCATGTATACAAATCTTTTGGTATGAAAATGTTTTGCTTGCATTTGCGTTTGGACGTATAGGGATTCAAGAGAGCCATCTCTTTTCGAAGGTTATTTACAAAATCATCAGTAGATACTGGCGATTTCGATTCTTCAAAAAATTCACCAGGTAATTTGATAGTTTTACCATAAACCATTTCAGCAATTGTATACTTACAGTCTTCATGTAGAGCAGCTCGCAAACCCATAAGAACTGTTGATAATGTCTCTGTCCAACGAAGAGAATTATGATACTTAATAGCGGATTTTAAAGTACGGTGAAGGCGTTCAATTTTACCATTACATTCAGGATGGTACGAAGTCGTGTGTTTCAACCGTACACCACATAATGAGGTTAAATTTCGAAGTAATTCAGAATTAAACTGCTGTCCTCTATCAGTAACGACACAAGAGGGTACTCCAAAACGAGTAATCCAATTTTCGTAAAAGGCTTTTGCAACACTTTCGGCAGTGATGTTTTGTAAGGGTACTACTTCCATCCAAGAGGTAAATCGGTCAATGCATGTCAGACAATAAATATATCCATTAGAAGGTGAATAGGGCCCAATTAAGTCAATGTGCACTACACTAAATCTTTCATCTGGAGCTTGAAATTGTGCATATTCTGTTTTTGTATGTTTAGTGATTTTATTTCTGTGACAGTTGAGGCAAGTTCGAGCGCACTGGCTAACATCTTTTCTCATTTCTGGCCAAATAAATCTTTTAACCATTTCCTTTACAGTGGTTCGAATTCCAGGTTGAGCTAAACCATGAATTGTATTAAACAATCTCATTCGAAATTCTTTGGTATGAACGGTCTAATATTCGAAGTAGATGTATCACGCCACAAAGATTTCCCTGGTGGAAGTTGATGCTGTTTAAAACATAATGATTTGGTATGTAATTTAAGCTGATAAAGCTCATCGTTATTTATTTGTTCATCTGCTATTTGGTCATAATCAATGAAAGGAGAATCGATGTTTGCGATTCTAGATAACGTGTGTGCAACAATATTTTCTTGACCGCTTATATGCTGTATGTTAGTTGCAAATTGGGAGATATAGTGTAGGTGTCTTAACTGACTGGGAGAAGCTTTATAACTTTTCTGTTTAAGAGCAAATATTAATGGCTTGTGATTTGTGATTAGTGAAAATTGTAAAATTACGACCTTCAAGTAAGTGCTTGAAATGTTTGATAGATAAATATATACCTAAAAGTTCTCGATCATCGTTGAGCGATGTTCTTCCTCACAAGAAGAGGCAATCAGCACATCATCTAAATATGGAAATACAAAATCTAAGCCATAAAAGACTTCATTGATAAATCTCTGAAATGTTGCAGGGGCATTTTTAAGCCCAAAACTTATCACATTGAATTGGTACAAGCCAAAAGGTGTGATAATTGCAGTTTTTGGTTTGTCTTCGTCTGCCACAGGAATATGGAAATAAGCCTTAAAAAGATCAATTTTAAAAAATATAGTTTTATTAGTTAAAATATGTTGAAAATCTTGAATTCTAGGGATTGGGTACCTATCGGGTATAGTTATATCATTTAACCTTCGATAATCGCCGCATGGGCGGAAAGAACCATCTTTCTTTGACACTATATGCAGAGGACTTGCCCATTCTGAATTGGAGGTACTATTGATGTTATTTTCTAGCATATATTGAAATTCTCGCTTTGTGATTTCCAAACGATGGGGGTTTAATTGTCTAGTTTTAAAATATACAGGTTGTCCTTTAGTTACAATATGATGTTTTACATTGTGCTTTACATTGGAAATAAGAAAATTAGGTTTAGTGATACTGGGATACATATAAAATAAATCAGAATATTTACACAAGCTACTCGTCGTATTTACACTTTCATCCTCAGAGATGGATGCAACGTCACCGTGAACTGCAAGGTTAGTTACACCATCAATTAATTTTCTATGCTTAATATCAATTAATAAATGGAATTTGTTCAAGAAATCTGCTCCTAAAATAGCTTTGCTAATTTTTGCGACAACAAATGGAAATTGAAAATCACGACGCAATCCTAGATCTAGAACTAAAATTTCTGTAGCAAAAGTTCCAATTTCAGTGCCGTTTGCTGCGTATAATTTATAATCATTAAGAAATTTGTGTTTGTTGGTATGAGGAATTAGGCTTACATCTGCTCCACTGTCAACTAAAAAACGTAAACCCGTTTTTTTGTCTCTTACAAATAGGCGGAATATACGGCAATCTTCATTATTTGCAGCAGCAGAGCTTGCCGCTAAATCTACTGCTGAGTGAGGTTTTCCGAAGACTTGTTTTTCCAAGCACATGGTGCTTTACATTTATCAGGGAAACACTTTTCACCAAACATAAAATGAAAATAACAGTATTTACCTGCAGAATTAAAACGTTTGCGTGATTTACTGCGATCATACGAAAATCGACCCTTACTTCTTGATCGAGGGCGTGAATTTCTAGTGACACTCAGATTTTCCAGCTTAGTATCCAAAGCTGCAATTTGTTGTCGTAATTCACTGATAGCATCAGCACCTGATGGAGAAAAATTGCTTGCGCAATACAGTTCTTGTTTTGATTGCATTTCTACAATACGGTCAGCCATTAGTGGCAGCTTCTCTATGTCTTCATCACTAACCAATAGAATATTGCGTACGAAATCAGGCATTTTTTGCAGAAATAGAGTTTTAAGGACTTTATCAGAAACTCCATCGGTAGCCAGAGTTCGCATCTTTTGTAATAGGTGGCTGGGTTTATTGTCTCCTAACTCAATGCCCGTCAACAATCTTTGTAGACGTTTATTCTCACTTTCTTTGAGAGTGTTACGAAGTCGCTCTTTAGCAGCAGTATATTTAGTTGCACTTGCATCACTTATTATATCCCACAAACTTTCTACGAATTTTGATTCTAATTGCGAAACTAAATAATTGAACTTTGTTTCCTCGGCAGTGACAAACAAACGCTGTAAATACGACAAACGAACGGCGCTGTAAATAACAAAAAGCAACAGAGAGACGAAGCGCACCAATAATTAGAGAGCACCAATCATCGTTTCGCAAGTCATCGTTTGTGGAAAACCTTTAAAAAGCAGTATGGAAAACTTGTAACTTCAGTAAAACTTTTCCTTTTCCTGCCATCTCTGTTGCTCTTGGTTGTTTACAATGCTTTTCTTTGCATGTGTCCTACGTCACCGTTTTTCAAGCTATGTGTACCGTTCCAACGCTGTTTCTACACTTGGTATGGTTTCGCAATACGCTGATTATTTTAGGATGGAAAAAATGGGTGTTGCAATTCAAAAATTTAAAAAGAAATTCTCAGCAACCGTAACCTTACAGACACCATTGTTCGTGTTCACCACAATCTCAAGCGCATACACTTTCAGGTAACTATATCTCGCATTTAATTTTGGTTGGTTGAACAGAACGGTTATTAGGGATTCATGTATCGACAGAGTTTCTTCATGGACATCCTGTATATATATATAGTTAGTTAGTTAGTTAGTTAGATATATAGATTAGTATAAATCTGCCACGAAGATTATTGTTTTGAAATTGTGCTTGCCAAAATAATTTTAAAAAGTCGCCTGTGGTATCCGTGAATTAAGTATAGTGCATTCAACATAAATCTATATATATATTGGAAATTTTTTCTGTAGAAAATTTATCACGCCTTGCATTCAATAATATTTCAAATTTTAGTCGCTTAAAAGGCTATAGCCAACAGAGTGAAAAAGTATCCAAGCCGGGAATCGAACACGGGTCCTCAGTATAGCGCACCGACGTTCTACCAAATGAACCACTTGGAACGATACCCAGCCTGGTACTTCTCATTATCATATGTTGGCAAGGCTGCAACCGCAGCACAAGATGGAATACTTTTCCGTGAGCCGCGGACTCTGGGACAAACACGAAAATATAGAGAATCCAGCATCGATGAAATTGAATAAATCTATATATATCTTGGAAATTTTTCTATAGAAAATTTCTCACGCCTTGCATTCAATAATATTTCAAATGCATTCAACATTAAAGAAAATAAATTATTAATCTTTACCACTCTATTGCACAACTAAAATTTAACAAAATGGCAATTCTTTTTCTTTTTTTTTTTTTTTCTAATACCATTACGCTTTTTTTATGGCAAAATTCCTTTTTCAGGCTGTAATTATTATTTTTATTTTTATTATTATTCCCTGTATGATTTTTTTTTAAAATTTCAGATCCGGTAATCCGATCATGGACATTAGTTCATTCCTACTGGACACCGTTCCTTTTTTCTGCGCTTTATCTGTTCGTCGTGAAGCGGCTGGGTCCAGCTATCATGCGCAATCGACAGCCGTTTGATCTTCGAAATCTGATGATCATTTATAACTTCATCATTGTATCTTGCTACGCTGTTTGTCTTTTAACAGTAAGTGTGTTATTTTTAAACTGGGAACTTACTTTTTTATTTCAGTTATAGAAACAATATCAGCTGATGAAAGTATGGCTTGTGTCCATTAGCAATACTTAGCAATACTTTAATCTTATATTAAGGAACTACTTGGTTATACCGCCGGCCAATTTCGCCAAATTATACAAATCGCCAAACTATACGGCAATTTATACAAATTGACATCATTTTTTTTAATTGACAAAAAAACAAATAAATTAGCAAAACATTAATGAAAACACAAATAAAAAATCGAATTAAAAATCACTTGATGACGTAACAAATACGTGTATCGTGTTTAATATCAAGAGATTGTGACATTTACAATCAACCATTATTGGCATTTAATCTTATAGTTTGGCGATAGTTTTTGGTCGGCAGTATAATCAAGTAGTACCCAAATAAATTAGTAAAACATAAAAAAAATACAAACAAAACGCCAAATTAAAAAGACTTGATGACGTAACAAACACATGTTTAATGTCAAGTGAATGTGACATTTATGTTCATCCATTATTGACATTTAATCTTAAAGTTTGGCGGCAGTTCTTTGGTCGACGAGATAACCAAGTAGTATCTATCTAACAAAAACATAGCTGTGAAAAAAGGGAGCCAAGTTCTGTAAAGACAATGGCAAGAAAAGAAGTGATATCTAAGTGGGTGCCAAGTTCAAATAAAATTCACTCAAACTTACCTACTGAAGTATTATAGCATTTTTTAAATTGTTTAGAAATAAAAATTATTGATAGCATATTAATAATAAATCTAGAACTTGGCAAGTTTTTACCTACGAGTCATTTATTTTTAATAATGACATTATTATATTAAATCTTGTTATTTCATGATTGGAAGCCTTAATTTGAGTGAGCTCCTTCCCCTTGAAGGGCGGTGGGATAAAATACATCCCACCTAATTTAACTGCAAAATGCCACATTGACACCAGAATTCAGGACTAAAATGTTTAATTTTATTAAATACATGAAAAGAAGCGTTTACCCATTTTGAAATAAATTTGTTTTTAAATTCTGGTGTGATTCAATCATTTCAGCATTCCACGAATAAAAGTTATTTGCCCCTGAAAGGGTTAAAGGGGTGCAGTCTCTAGAGTGATGACCAAGAACAAGCGTAAGTATATCTGTATCTTTGTCAGGCATCTTAGTCTGTTTGCATTGAGGTTTCTGGAGGGTGGGTGCTAGAGTGATAACCAAAGACGAGCGGGAGTGTATCTGTGTATTTATTGGTTTATCAAATCTTTTACATGAGTCATTTGTTTATAATAATAACTATATTAATTTTTTTTGTAATGTCATTGAAATTAATATTAACATCACCATTTTATTAAGACATGAAATTGATAGGCATAAATTTATCAAAAACTTGCCAAGTTCTAGATTTATTATTAATATGCTATCAATAATTTTTATTTCTAAACAATTTAAAAAATGCTATAATACTTCAGTAGGTAAGTTTGAGTGAATTTTATTTGAACTTGGCACCCACTTAGATATCACTTCTTTTCTTGCCATTGTCTTTACAGAACTTGGCTCCCTTTTTTCACAGCTATGTTTTTGTTAGACATCATTACTTTTTGTAAAGTTACAATATATTTAGACACTTTACTTAATGCTTTTTAATGTGTTCACATGTGACTATTTTATTCACCAAGCAACATTCAATTTTAATTTCCTACAACAAACTATTTGGCTGTCAATTTGCGGCAGAAATCTATATTTTAATACTGCTACATTGAATGCATGTTTTGAAACGAAATGTATTGATTCGAAATTTTTATTGATTCTGAAACAACAATTCTTATTAAATTTCTATATTAAATTTTCCTATAAAATTTTCCAATTAAATATCCTATAGCTGGATCTGCTTTTTTGTACTGAAAGTGAAAAATAAAGTTATGTGCTTATGCCACACTATGTATCATTCATCCATGGGTGCCGGCAAAGAGGCAGTGCAGAGGAGGACATTGCCACTCCCTCGATTTTCAAATTTAATTAACTAAATGTCCTTTTCTCTGATGATTTTGAAAATAACAAGTGGGTAAGTGTGATCACAGATCGCACAGAGGTTTTCGTTTAATATTCCTTTGAAAACACTTTATCCTTTTGAAAGATCTGTTAGTTCCACATTTCGCAACCAGGGGCGTACTCTATTCTAAACAAACCTCTATCCGAACGAAACTCCGTTTTACATACTATCCGTAGATATATTAGTCAAGGGGATTGAGCCCATAGCACCCGAGATAAGTAGGTGTCCCTGGCGGTAAAACGTAGAACTAAAATATGTAAGGCTAAGGTGCATAATATGAAAGAATGGTCAAAGGGGTGTCGGCAAAAGTTGGAAAAGTGCTACCCGGGTGAAAAGGGCGGAGGTTAGAAAAATTGCTTAAAATACACAAGTTAGAGCCCGGAGGAGTAAATAATATAAGACTTTTTGAAAATTTTGTGATTTGTCGTGTGGTCTGAGGTATTCAGCTATACGTATGCAAAAAGTCATGTCTCCAACTTAATTAGGGGCTCCCTTAGAAAGAATTGCTTAAAATACATATGTGGTGGCTCAAAAGGTTAAGCGTAAGACTTTTTAAAGATTTTATGATTTGTCGCCTGTCCTCAGGTGTTCTGCTATAAGTATGCAAAATTTCAAATCTGCATTTTAATAAGGGGCTCAATTAGAAAGAATTGCTTAAAATACGCATGTGGAAGCCCAAAGGGTTAAATGTACGACTTTTTCAAAATTTTATGATTTGTCGCATGATGGTGTTCAGCTATAAGTATGCAAAATTTCACGCCTCCAACCTAATTAGGGGCTCATTTAGAAAGAATTGTTTAAAATACACATGTGGGAGCCCAAAGGGTTAAATGTTCGACTTTTGCAAAATTTTATGGTTTTTCATTTGACGTGTGTTCAGCTATAAGTATGCAGATTTTCACGCCTCCAACCTAATTAGGGGCTCATTTAGAAAATATTGTTTAAGATACACGTGTGAGAGCTTAAAGGGTTAAATGTACGACTTTTTAAAAATTTTATGGTTTGCCATTTGATATAAGTTGTTCAGCTATAAGTATGCAAAATTTCATACCTCCAACCTAAGTAGAGGCTCACTTAGAAAGATTTTTTTAAAATACACACGTGGAAGCCCAAAGGGTTAAATGTACGACGTTTTGAAAATTTTATGGTTTGTCGTTTGGTGTGAGGTGTTCAGCTATAAGTATGCAAAATTTCACGCCTCCAACCTAATTAGAGGCTCACTTTGAAAGAATTGTTTAAAATACACATGGGGGAGCGCAAAGGGTTAAATGTACGAATTTTTTAAAATTTTATGATTTCTCGTTTCATGTGAGGTGTTCAGCTATAAGTATGCAAAATTTCACGCCTCCAACATAATTAGGGCTCACTTAGAAAGAATTGTTTAAAATACACATGTGGGAGGGCAAAGGGTTAAATGTACAACTTTTTCAAAATTTTACGATTTATCGTTTGATGTGAGGTGTTCAGCTATAAGTATGCAAAATTTCACGCCTTCAACCTAATTAGGGGTCACTTAGAAAGAATTGTTTAAAATACACATATGGGAGCGCAAAGGGTTAAATGTATGACTTTTTCAAAATTTTATGGTTTTTCATTTGATGTGAGGTGTTCAGCTATCAGTATGCAAAATTTCACTCCTCCAACCTAATTAGGGGCTCACTTAGAAAGAATTGTTTAAAATATCTCAATTATTAAAATATATCAATTTGTTGATTTTCTGTAAGCAAGTAAACCCAGATAAACCCCCTGTAAGTAGATAGGTTTACATTGGAAGTCTATGGGAATTTGGCGAAATATTAGAGATATCGCCAAAGTGGCGTCACTTTTGGCGATATATCGCCATATTGGCGATAAACTTGGCGGTATTTGGCGACAGAACAGCGTCCCCTCCTAAGGCAAATTAAAATTTCTCCTAATAGACGTAATGTTAAAGTAAAAATGGGCACCCCCAGGTGGGTAATTCATCGATTTTCTCAATTTTTTTATTTTTTTTCTTAGTTTTATAGTGTAAACGAACTTCGCACCAAATTTGAAGTCTGTAGCTGCAGTAGATATACGAGATCTTTTTGATGAGTGAGTGAGTCAGTCAGTGGTAAAATTATCGATTATCAGACATTTTCAAATGTCATTATCTCGGAAACTAATTATGCGTTATTTATAAAATTTTGGATTTTAGGTAATTAGGATGGCCTTACTACACATTTCGTATAACAAGTACGTAGGTCTAATAGATTTTCAGTAGTAGAGCATCGAAATTTGACGAAAACAGCTCGAAATGGTTCGTGTAAATAACACACGGCTATGTCAGGCGAACTTGGCTGACACACTGCCGTGTGTCTAGATATTAATAATGAAATAAGAAAGAAAAAATCATGCGTCAAGCATAGATTATCCAAGACTTTCGAACGCATTCGGAATGTCTAAGTAAATAATTTAGAAAACGCATAACACATTTGAAAATTCAATTTAGCAATCACCACCAATAGTCGAGAAAATATCTTCTTTTCTGCAGCCCTTTATACATCCTATAGATTTGCATATATACTCAGAAAATTTAGTTCATTTGGGAAAGGCATAGATAGCCCCAGTTGAAAATTCTCCTTCAACTATTTCTATCAATATAAGGAAATTTATCCGGTATCGTTTGTGCAACCCTGTATATTAACAGAAATTGAACACAAAAAGTAATAATAATAATAATAATAAAAAACTAGTTATATTTAAAAACTTGTATCAAAACTGAAAATGCACTTCCAGCAATTATTGTTCACAGACAATTGTAACTGAATTATTTTGTGTGTCCCTGTAAATGCACGATCAATGCTAAACGCGCCCTATTCTATAATTATCACCTTGTAGTACGCCTGAGTAATATATATCAATTTCAGTTATTTGAAATACTGTAATATCATTAAAATATACCGCAAATGATTTTTCTCCATAGACCGTATAATGTAACGTAACTCTTTTGAGCGTCCCTGTAAATGAACTATAAATGCTACATACTAAATCTTCAACACAGAATTGTCATGGTAAGCCTCAATAACATACACCAATTATATATAAATCCTAGCGTATTTATACGAATTAGAGCACGGACTGGCAGCAGACTGACAGGAGGACAAACAAACAAACCGAATTCATAAACCCTTTTTCAATCATGTTGGAAAGTGTTAAAAAGATGTTTGTGTCCGTGTCTGTGTCTGTTTGTTTAGGCTAAGGAAATCTATCGCTCGTAGAGATCTGCAAATAGGGATATAGATCGACGGAAACAGGTGCGAATGCACCAGAAACTCAGATTTTTAATTTTTTAATAATTAGTAGAGATATTAATTAAAGACACTAACGAACATAGCAAAATGGCACGAAGACTCACAGTGCAGCGGCCGAAAGCACGTTTTATAGTCCCCAAAGCAGGGAAGAACTGGCTAGTTGAAAATCGCACTTTCGCGACCCGGATTGGCTCGACAATGGAAAATACGAAAAATCAAAAAATGCCCTATCGTACTTTTATCTTATTAAAGGTGCAATTCGTTCAAAAAAATATTTACATTTAGGCTTAATATGATAACATTAATTGATAGAGCTTCTATTTTCAGCAGTTCTCTGGCGTTAAGACTGCTTTTGCGAATGTCCAGACAATCCTCGATCTTTCAACCAGACGAAAGAAAAAAGCGCATTTTGTCTATATATTGAAACTGCCACTCTCGTTATAGCGCCTAGAATATATAGTGCGGAAATCCGCTATGGCTGTAATACTTAAAAAAGCGCTAAAATATTGTATCCCTTAAGTGTGCAATGATACTGCTGCAATATGCAGATCGCAGCGATATCTGCAGGATATTTTCTACAACTGCAAGAAATTGCTAGTCTATACAATATAATACTAGTAATACGAAAGTCCCGCAGATGTCGCTGCGATCGACACTTGAAATTTTAGCATTATCGTCGCACATTTAAGGGATATAAATTTTTAGCACTGTTTGGATAGCATATTTCCACACTAGGTATTCTAGGCGCTGTACTCTCGTTTCCCGGATGGAAATATACAAATAACAAAAATACTCGTTTAAAAAACATTAATATTTACTATTCCAAAAACTACACTGCTCAAAACAATTAAAGGATATTTGAAGTTTTATATAAAATAAAGATATAAACGAAATTTTTTTTGCCGAAAATAGAAGAAGAGAATCACAAATGCAAATTTTTCTGGTTTTCAAACTGTGGAGTATGCAAATTTTGAGTTCGACGTCAAAAACGTCGCTTCAGCGGCAGCGAATGAAATTTGACTTTCAACTGGATAAAAGAGAATGAAGACAAGGATGATCGGCATTCAGTGATTGCTTTGTTTCGATGAGTACGATGTCTCAGCGAAGTCATTTGACAGATTCAGAAGGTTTGAGAATTGTTGGTAGGTTAGAAGGGGGCCAAACTCAAGCCGAAGTAGCGCAAGCCATTGGAGTGTCACAAAGTGTCATTTCCAGGATTTGGAACCGTTTTTTGGAGAGTGGATGTGCAGGCCGAAGACCAGGGCAAGGTCGTAGACGGGCAACAACGCCCAATGAAGATCGGTATTTAGCGTTAACAGCTCGGAGACACCGAACCATGAACGCTACTCTTCTCCAACAACACCTTCGCTCGGCTACAGGCACCACGATTTCAACTCAGACTGTCCGAAACCGACTCCATGCTGTAGGTCTGTATGCTCGCCGACCGATGGTATATGTTAGATTAACATCAAGGCATCGTCGCGACCGCAGGGAGTGGTCAACCGAGCATGTCAACTGGAGGAGAAATGAATGGAGCAATATTCTGTTTTCTGACGAGTCCCGTTTTTCTGTGCATCCGGATAATAGGCGTATTTTCATCTGGAGGGACCGTGGCAGTAGGAATAATCCTGGGTTCGTGCACGAAAGTGTCAGATTTGGCGGTGGAATAGTGTTGGTGTATGGTGGCATCTCCATTGACGGGCGCACTGACCTCTACATCATTCGAGATGGAGCTCTGACTGGTCGCCGATATAGGGATGAGATCCTCAGACCTATTGTAGTCCCTTACGCTGCAGCAATCGGAGATAACTTCATTTTAATGGACGATAACTGCAGGCCACATCGTGCAAACCTGGTGGAGGATTTCATTTTCGAGGAAGGAATCATTCGAATGGAATGGCCAGCGTGTTCTCCAGACATGAATCCAATCGAGCACGTTTGGGACGCTCTAGGAAGACGAGTTTCTGGCCGCCAACAACCCCCACAAACTCTCCAAGAACTGGAAAGAGCTCTTCTGGAAGAGTGGGGCAGAATGCCCCAACTCGTCATTAATAGCCTCATTGAGTCCATGCATCAAAGGTGTTCAACGTTGCTGGCCGCCCATGGAAACCATACCCCCTACTGAAAATGATTTTCTTTGAAGAAAACACCTTTTCTTATTCTTTTTTTCTCATATGCACAAATTGTGTTTTTTTCCTTTAGTACACAAATGCGCAATAAAGTGCATTTTTTTCTGCCAAACATGTGTAATTTATTCTCATATAACCTACTATGTCTGTCGACCATGTATCAATCAGCTAAACAGTTTACCAGATACAAAATCCACCTAAAACTGCAATATCCTTTAATTGTTTTGAGCAGTGTATATATATCCTGAAGATATATCTGATATTCGTTTTCATCTTTTCCATCTTTTTAAAGTGTTAAAACTACAATGCCCGTTTCCCAGATAAACCAGGAGGCGCTGCTGCACTATTACTTCATCGAGTTCGAATTTTAGGATTAGTTAAAACTTAATTAGCATATTAAAATGCAATTGTTCTGCCAAGCCATACCTTGCTGGAAATTAGCGGCAGACCCGATTTTACTGGTTGATTTAGTTGGTTTCTCATTATGTTTTCCTGCACCCAGTCCGCCATGTTTTCATACCTTTGGGTTCAGGAAAACTCAATGGGGATCTACCAATCAACCACTAAAATAGGATAAACAGATGGTTTCCACCAAGATATGACTTAGCAGACCAGCTGCATTTTAATATGCTAATAGAGTTTTAACTAATCCTAAAATTTCGTATCTCAATTCCCTTGTTGAGTGCCTGCACAGTGAAATTTGTGTGTCAAGGAAAATCGTTATTTTCTTAAAAACTATGCGACCTAGGGTAATCGCTATAGTTTTTCTGCAAGATTTAAATAAATTTCTACTACCCTATTATTATTATTTTTTTTGAATAATTTTAGTTTCAGTAGATTCGGAAATAGACGGGGCGAGGGGGGGGGGGACATATTTTTGCATTACAGTTTCGACGATATCTCTGAAAATATAATTCGTAAAATTAAAACAAATATATTTTTGAGTTCGGCGTTACGATTAATATAATACATAAGATTATTTTCAAGTAAGTTTCTTAACCCCTATATTTTTCCTAATTATGTTTGTGAATGGTTAATAATCTATAAATTATGTGGGTCATCAATCTTTATTACTTTAACCAATTTGAACTTTCTATGTTCCATAGTTTACGAGTAAAATAAAAGACGGACAGACAGGCACAGAAGTGATTTTATAATGGTTCCATTTTTCTTTTTAATGCAGAAACCCTAAAAACAAAGAAGCCGCGGTGAGCTCCGGTGCAAGTTAAGCCCTGATGCCATACCCCTCCCCCCCTCGCTAGTGCGCCAGCTGACTTACAATTTCCTTATCTCTACCATCTATATACCAAAAACTATCAACGCTAAAATTCGTTGCAAAAATGTGACGCTGCCTCCCGGATTATAATGGCTTATTTAAAAAGTCTGTATATTGTGTGATGTCTATATTAGATATTTCTGATATATAACATTCTTGAAATGTTATTATGAATGGCGATTAATGACCCTTGTTATTTTCATAATAATTTTTTTTTTCTTCAGCTTATTTATAATGTGTTTTTTACGGAAGCTATCAAAGATTTATGCAGCCCAACTGAGGTGGTTGAAAATCATTACACTCACCGAGTAAGTATTACTCAAATAATCTCTTTCTTTCTATCAGTAATTATTATGGAGGGAAGTTTCTTAAATAAAGACTTTGATGCTTTAATCAAGTAATTAAAAAAATAAATAAAACAGGTTTGAAGAAATTGATTCTTACTTTACTAGGACTTCCCTCAGAGGGATTAGTCTGAGCGATATTGCTGAGAACATAGATTTAATAATAACATGTGGAAGAAAAGAAAATGAGATGTTATCTTTAATTGTCCATATACTGCAATAAATTGAAATGATGAAAATAAACGAATAGTAGAATTACAAAATCTTACATATAAATTCGTATACACTGTTTAAAAAAAAATGGGAAAGCAAACCACGCATGACAGCCGTGTATGGATATAAAATTGAAAGTACGCAATATATTAAAAGTAAAATAGAAAATGAAATACTAAATTGTCTTATATCGGAATTTTAACTGTATAAAATGACGTCAAGAGCATAATCAGACGCTGCTCACCAATTTGAGTAACTTTAAATGACAAATATATGATGCATAAAATAATGGACTGTACTTTATATGGTATGTGCTCCCTCGGAATAATCAATATTGTACAATATCTGTTTTCCACGGATGCAGTGAGGTTGTCGATAAGAGTTAAGGAATTCGCTCTTCAAAATCTGATATAGTATCAAAGTACCGAACACATCAACAGTGGCATGCAATGTGTCGTTAGAGTGTGTTTTAGATATGCTCGATCCTATTTAAATTATGAATGTATGCTGGACCCTACATACGCTGTATTGTTTTGTTTTCAAACATATTCATGTCATATGCGCACCGAGGTACATAATTGGCTCCAAAGTGACATTACTTTGTCTGACATAATAACCAGTGGCGGCTCGTGACTGTCATATTTTGGGGCACTAAATGCATGGCGGATAGTATTATTCTTATCTTACCATTATTTTTTAAAGAAAAATATTACCTTGTTTAATGGTCGAATATTCTGTCAACAAATATGGAAAAGATTTCTTTTAAAGCAATAGTGGTAGGAGAAGAATAAAATTGGCAACTATGGATTTTGTGCCCCCCAAAATGCCAGTCACGAGCCACCACTGATATAACCATATATAACGCTATTATAAATTGCTTTGTTCTATAATTACATATATCATTTATTGATCGTTATTTCCTTTTAAAAATAATAGAAAATATTTTGTTTTCATATGGAAATAAAAAATAACGTGCTATTACAGCACGCTATAGGTAACTCGAATTCAAAAACGACGTTTTCGCCAAATTGGCATAAAACAAATCACGCCAAACCCGGTGCGTTTATGGTATCTGTGCCATAAATATAAACATTTTATTTATATACATAATATCATTGCTTTTTATATATAATTTACTTTTGTTTGTATATAAAAATAGGTAAATGGCTTATTAACACAAAATAAATTGCATAAATCTTTAAAAAATTGCTTGAGTATATGAAACAATATAATAAGTCGCACGGAAATACGCATAAAAGCTTACTTGTCTCGACAAACCCATTTTTTCTACCTCGCCAAGGCCCTTATACAGGAAAAGTATCAATTTCATTTTTAAAGACTAAGAAGAAATTAATATAAATGGAAATCCTTTTTTTTTTTTTTTTTTTTTTTTTTTTAAATCATGCTTTTATTAAATTTCTCAAAAATTTACAAAATATATATGTTTTTTAGATGCACTAAATAGTAGAAAAGTGTTGAAAAAAACCTTAAATGCACGGAGTTTAAATTTAATTCGGTGAGCTCAATTATGGAAGAGAAATGAATTTAAATGGGAATTTTGCCAAAATAGCCAGCTATCTCCAAGTTGGCTTCATATATAGAAACTTCTTTTGTCGCCAAATTTGGCGGTATTTCGCCACGTTGGCCAAAGTTTGGCAATATCGTGGTAACTCTGTCATTAGTCCTTTTCAACAAATATTCATTTTTGAAGCTATTGCTGATTCCTCAATAGAAAATCAAACGAAACCAATCAGTTTTTGACGGTTTAAACTGCGGCTTAAACCGTCATGTCAAAAACCCCTTGTCAAAAACCTCGTCAAAAACCTCAAATACTTAGTGATCTGTAAAATTTCACATTAAATGTCACACATTAGATGTAATATTTAAAATTCACTATTACTGTAATTGTATAATTAGTATATAGTATTAGTAATAATTACAGGGTTGGCAGGTTTTTGACATGTGTCAGTATATGTCGGGTTTAAACCATAGTTTAAACCGTCATTTCAAAAACCTCAAATACTAAATTGACCTGTAAAAATTCAAATTAAATGTCACACATGACAACATTACATGTAATATTTTAAATTCACTCTTACTGTATATCAGTAATTAGTACATAGTAAAGTATTATTGTTAAGTACAACTTTTTAACAGGGTAAAATTTTTATTTAATTTTTTTTTTTTTTTTTTTTTTTTTTTTTTTTTTGTAAAATTGTGTTTTTTCTAAAAAGTAGACATTAAGCTCACTTGAGCTGTACATTTTTTCTCTTACTTAAAATCGTTTTAATTTCGCTTCCTTTTGAGAGCTTAAAGCATTAGCTAGCTTTTTTTATGGGGGAAAAAAACTTAGAAAAGTGCAGATTTTTTTGTATATATAACAAGATAATATGCATCAATGTTATTCTAGTCTAGGCAATAACCATTCTATTCAAAATTGAAATTGGATTATTAATTTTAAACATTTTCAAAATAAGAGAAGTAATTTTAAAAAAAAAAGCTTAAAGTCAAAATCTTTTTAAAACATGCTTTCTTTCAATATATAAAAATGTTTTCGATTTTAAAACTGAACAAAATTGGCTCGGTCATCTAAAAGAAAATTCCTGTAAGCCCATATTGAAAAAGTGCATAATAGAACGGATCAAATCATGAAACCATACCATTGTTTGGCTTATATTTTGCATCCCAACCATCAGGGGCAAGGGTTGACTGCTGTATCAGTTGATTCAGCTTGCGCTTGAGCTACGGAGAGAGTTTATGGATGCTTACCCATACTGATTGTGTATGAAGCTAAAGAATCCCCTTTCCAGTCTTCTTATTTCAGTGCTATAGGGAGGACTCCATTGCTTGGTGGAAAGGTATCATTAAATGCAACAGCTTTTTGAGCCTGCTTCAAAACTTTCTCATCTAGCAATGCTTTTGCTATCAAGTCCTATTAGCTCAGCATCAATTAAGAGACAGACTATTTTCTAACACTTCATACACTCTAAACTCAAAAATCTTGTGGGTGTAAATAAATGTACTAAACACGTGGTGTGCTGCAGCATGCTGCAGGGTAAAATTGATCCGGATTATTTAATTGTACAAAATTATTTTCTTCTGGTTGAAAAATCAAAAATTTTTTTTATTGCAAATAATATATTTTTAAATTATTAAATTTCAATAAAAGATCACATAAATCATTGACTTATTTAATGTTTATCTAGTGTTAAAATGTTTTAGCGTGTTACATGTATTTAGCAGTTTTTGACAGTTTAAACCAGTTTATGACAGTTTAAACCAGTTTTTGACGCTTGTCATGTCAAAAACCAGTTGTTGACGTCAAAACCCCAACCCTGTAAGTAATTAACCTCCCACCCCCCCTCACCGTTGCCCCCTAAGGGATCGAATTTTAAACACGTGTGCAAGTGTAATCACATATCGCACAGAGGGTTTCGTTTAATATTCCTTTCAAAACACTTAACCGTTTTGAAAAAACAGTTAGTTCCAATTTCGCAACCAGGGGCGCACCCTATTCTAAACAAACATCTATCCGAACGAAACTCCGTTTTATATACTATCCGTAGATATATTAGTCGAGGGGATTGGGCCGATAGCACCAGAGATAAGTAGGCGCCTCTGACGGTAAAAAGAGGAACTAAAATATGTAAGGCTATGATGCACAATATGAAATAATGGTCAAAGGGATGTCGACAAAAGTTGGAAAAGTGCTTCCCGGGTAAAAACGGCGGAGGTTAGAAAAATTGCTTAAAATACACAAGTTAGAGCCTGGAGAAGTAAATATTATGACTTTTTGAAAATTTTATTATTTGCCGTGTGGTCTGAGGTATTCAGCGGTATGCAAAAACTCATGTCTGCAATTTAATTAGGGGCTCTCTTAGAAAGAATTGCTTAAAATACATATGTGGTAGCTCAAAGGGTTAAATGTAAGACTTTTTCAAGATTTTATGATTTGTCGCCTGGCCTCAGGTGTTCTGCTATATGTCTATGAAAACATTCACCGGTGAAAGTGACGCAAACCAAATTTCTGTGACGTAAGCAGATAAATTGTGCTTTTCTTATCAGTTTTTTTTATATAATTTTTAAACGGTTTGGAACTTATTTTTAATAGTAGGTGCATTCAGTAGGCGACCCTCATAGGTACCTTCTAATGCAATCAGAAACGAAATGCGACAAATATTTTCTGAGTTATGCTTGACGAAAGGTTTTTTAGGCTTTTTTTTAGTAGGACATGGCGTTAATATCCATCGTAGTAATATTGCGATGAGTATCAGCCTTCGCTTCGCTCAGACAATTACACAGATATTTTTTATTGATCTCCAGTTGTATTTCAGTGCACAGTAAAAAAAAAAAAAAAAAAAAAAAAAGGGCTAAAATACGGAAATTTTACTGGCAATCGAGACGCCAATACTATTTTCGTATTTTAACGGAACTTTTTTCCGTAAATTACAGAAAATTTTCTATTTTCTGGAATTTACAGCGGAAAACTTCCGTTAAAATACGGAAATAGTACTGTCGTTTCGATTGCCAGTACAATTTACGCATTTTAGTCCTTTTTTTATTTTTTTACAGTGTGGGGCTGGTTTGGTACAATAGAGATTTTGTGGCAACTTTTTATTTTTACGAACATTCACTTTTAATCCTATTCCTGGCTTTACCTCTGATTTGGATGCTCCGTAATCCATCCTATGCTAATTTTTCTGACGTCTCCCTGTAAATCTCCCTGTCTCCAACCTATTTTAGAAGCATAAAGAAGCAGTACTGTATACCTTAACAAAATATGGAAATTTCGCAGAGATTTGATAACATTTTACGAAAAATAAAACCTGGTAAAAGCAAGAAGAACAAGAAAATAGACAAGCAATCAAACATATTATTTTCGGATCCTGTTGAAATTTATAAAGGGACTACCAATAGTTTTTTATGCTTTGTCTCACTACACAAACATAACTGTAGCATAAAGTTCACCCCCGTGAATGATGTTCAGAAAAAAATAAATATAATGTAGCTGGGCCATTGCTGATTTTTCCTTGCAATAAGTGATAAGTTTCTAAAAATTATAACATTTGTCTTGAAAAGCAAATTTTTTTACGGGAAAAATTTGTATTGAAAATGTACACTTTTAGGAGAATGACCCATAAAATACTTTTTGTGTTCGTATTATAATTAGTTTTATAAATATTCAGATCTTGGTGCAATAGCTGTCGCACTCTTATTCAGAAATGCATGAATACAAAATTTATTACGATTCTATATATTAAATTCCGTAATATGGAAATAATAGTCTCCGTCTTAAATAGGACGCAGTCACCATGGCACCCTAGAATCATTACCTATCATGGGATATTATTGAATTAATTACGTATGATAGGATTTTACAGAATGAAAAAAAAAACCTTTTATTAATATCTTTTTAAGTTTCGATTATTAAATTTCAAACCATTCGGTTGGGTAGTTTTTGTGCTATTATATGCGGACAGACAGACGGACGGACCAGACGACGACTGTAGATGCTACGTATTTGTATAATTACGCACACCTAAAAATGATATAACTTATTTTCAAAAAATCACATTTTCAAAACAAAATATTTTTAAAAATTTGCTGAATCAAAATTAAAGTAAAACAATTGAAAAAGACACGTTCCAAGTTTGAACCATTTATCTTTAACTGTTCTTGACTTATCACAATTTAAATAAGAGAAATGGTGAAAAACCCATCATGCAGAAAAATGCATTATCACAAGAAGTCGTTTCCGTGACAACCATTGCTTGAAAGCAAATTTTTGAAAACAAACCAAAACAGAAAAAAAATTAATATCTCCTGTTCTAATTAAGATAGAAACATGATTTAACAGTCATTTTTAGCGGAAAAAACAAAGACTGTTTTAATGCAATAAAATGTTTTTGGAAGATTTGTCGATTTTTTTGTCCCGGACCCCCTTAAAAATAATACTTGGGTAAGTTTATGTCTGCTCTCATTTCAAAACAAAATAGTAATTCACATGAATCTGAAATTGTTGGTGGCAGTTATAGAAAGTTCATGTAGTTTTTTTAATTTTATTCCAGTGTGCTAGTACTGCCTGGTACATCTATATTCTGAAATATGTGGAATTCGCAGATACGGTAAGTATATATTTTTTATTTTATTTTTTTCATCATACTTGAAGAATTAAAATTGCTCCTCAGAATTTAATAAACATGTGTACACATTTAAAATTGTACAACATAATTTATTTTATTAAATTAATTTAACAACAGAAAAAAAAACCGTGCGTTAGTTCTTAAAAGAAAAAAAAAATGAATTACAAAAGTTAATAACATGGTTAAAATATCCGTACAGATATGTAAAAAAAAAAATACAAACGATCGCTATAACTCTAATTCTAATTAATGCAAGAAAAAGAAAAATATCGTTTTAATTCGTAAAAATTTCTTTATAATTGTGTGGTTTATCTTGTCTTACGGGGTAATGCAGATATTAAATTTGAACAAATTTCACTAGCAACGTCATAATTTTATTACATAATTAAGTTGTCCATGCCAAAAAATGGGAAAATCAAAATGGGTATCAATTTTGAAGGATAAATTAGGATATGTAAATTATTAAATAATGAACCAATCAAAACGAGCTGTATTTTTACAACTGAGTGAAAAACTGCCCAGACTAGGAGTCGAACCCAAGACCTCTGACTAAAATTGCCAACCATCTACCCATTGCGCTACTTGGGCCGACAACAGTTGGACACTTACATTGAACTGACATTATATAATTTCTCCCGAAATTGTGAATCGCATGCTAGAGCGTTGGCAGTACAAGTCAAAGGTCTTGGGTTTGTAACCCGGTCCAGTGTTGCCAAAGGGTTACTTTTTTAAAATTCAGATTTGTTGATTGTCACCACTTTTTTGAAATGGTAAAATTCGCCTTATTTATGACATTTTAAGTAAGGCGGAAAGAAGGGAATATTACCATTCAAAAAAGTGGTGCCAATCAAAAAATCTGAATTTTAAAAAAGTAGCCCACTGGCAACACTGACCCGGTCTGGGAATTTTTTTACTCAGTTGGAAAAATTTAGTTCATATTATATTCAGGGTCGTATTTAAGCAGAATTCATTAGGGGGGCGTGTATGACGATTTTGCCGACTAACTTATATATATATATATATTTATTTATCTTTAAAAGTACGTTTCTTTGTATATATGCATCTACCCAGAGTCCTAAAATAGGCTGATTTTAAAACTCAATAACTTGCAAATGGTGACAGCTATAAAATTAAATTCTTGCAGGAGTATTATGTAAAATGTCAGGAATTTTTTTACTGTGATTCTCGATTTTAGTTTAAAGTGTTGGTGGTAGATGGCGCTGCTTGCAATATGCGCTAAATCGGCGCCTGATTTTTGGCCTCTCTCTTTTCTCAATATTGATGCATTAAGAAGATTAAATATATGCAGTGGGACCCTAAGAACAAAACTGCATTGGCGACTGACAGTCATTCCATATATTTAATCTCCTTCTTTCGCATCAATACTGATAGAGAAGAGAAAGAAAAAATCAGACCGCGATTTAGCACCTAATACTAGCAGTGCCATGTTTCGCTGCTATTTTAAATTAACATCGAGATAAACATCGACAAAAAAAAAAAAAAAAAAAAAAAAAAAACTCTTGACATCTTATATAACACTCCTGCAAAATTTTTTTAAATAGTTGCCACCATTTTCAAGTTATTGAATTTTAAAAACAGTCAATTCATTTTAGGACACCCGGTATGTTCTATATAAAATTCAACATTATTAACCCATCGAGATCAAATTGTTCACTTTAGAACGTCGAATACTTTACACTTTAGAATATTGAGGAGGATATAAGGTAGATTTAAAGATGGATACACCCACGGTTCTCGCTGGCTTTTGACGAACATTAGCGATTTGGCGAATAAGAAATAAAAAACAATAGCCAAATGAAAAAAATAGTTAACAAAATAGATTTGGCGTGAAACACTGAAAAAGATATCTCTAACCCCTTATTGTATCCCTTTTTAGGTGCGTTCGTAATTATATAAATACGTAGCACCTATAGTCGTCGTTCAGTCCGTCTGTCTGTCCGTCCGTCTGTCCGTCCGTCTGTCTGTCCGTCCGCATATAACAGAGCATAAACTACCCGACCGAATGATCTGAAATTTTTAATATATAATTGCTGCAAAATTTTGTCGAGCCATTTCCAATCTTATGAAAATCGGATGTATAGTTTAATTACAGGGACAGTCAAAAGTTTTTCTTTACATTACGGCCAATGGGAAAAATTATTGAAAGTGAATTTTAATGATGTTACAGACTTCCGAATGGTCTGAAATTTTTAATATATAATTGCTGCAAAATTTTGTCGAGCCATTTCCAATTTTATGAAAATCGGATGTATAGTTTAATTACAGGGACACCCAAAAGTTTTCCGTTACATTACGGCCAATGGGAAAAAATTATAGCAAATGCATTTTAATGATTTTACAGCCTTCCGAATGGTCTGAAATTTTTAATATATAATTGCTGCAAAATTTTGTTGAGCCATTTCCAATTTTATGAAAATCGGATGTATAGTTTAATTACAGGGACACCCAAAAGTTTTCCGTTACATTATCATAGCTAAAAAAACTTGTACGGATTTTTGCTACCACTAAAATTTAATAGGAAATTTTCCCTAATTCAATCGCCGAATGGCCGTGAATGTTGGTAATTAAATAAGGCAGAAATTTCTGTTAAATTTTAGTGGTAGCAAAAATCCGTACAAGTTGGCAGCTATGCATTATGGCCAATGGGAAAAAATTATTGCAAATGCATTTTAATGATTTTACAGCCTTCCGAATGGTCTGAAATTTTAAATATATAATTGCTGCAAAATTTTGTCGAGCCATTTCAAGTTTTATGAAAATCGAATGTATAGTTTAATTACAGGGACAGTCAAAAGTTTTCCGTTACATTACGGGGAATGGGGAAAAAATTATTGTAAGTGCATTTTAATGATGTTACAGACTATGCACTTATGAAGCGCAAAAAATATACATTCAGTACAATATGGGGTGCAAAAAATAATTATAAAACTAGTTATAGTACGAACGCACCTCATTTGCCACGTTTGACGAGCAATTTCCAACTTGTTTTCAATATGTTCTACAATAACGTTTTTTTTTTTTTTTTTTTTTTTGTAAGTGCTTATAAAATAGATATTCGACTATCTGCTGCAGAACCTATTAAAAATAAATGTATTCCAAATGTTTTCTAAATGTCTAAATATTTCAGAAATTCTTTTAGAAATGTAAATAAAAATTTAAAATGGCTATCTTTGATTTATCATTGTGAAAATTATGCACTAAAAATTGCTATGATATTTCCACTCTATCCGATAGAGAAAAAAATGACCGGCCAATGATATTTTGTATACAACTAACAAATAGTATGGTAAATGGCTAATTTCAACAGCAAAACTTTTCTTTATTTGGCATTTGATGCGAGTAATTTTGTTTTTATGCGACGCAGACATATAGATAGCGATTAACTGAGAACAAAGAAATAACTATTGCATATTCCTTTCTGTGTCTTTGGCTGTTGCTGAAATGAATTGGTTCTGAGTCAGCATCTCTATAAATAGAGCTATGTACAGTAGAACTTCGATTATCCGACGTAATTGGGACCGACCATCTTTCGGATAATCGAGAATTTTTCAATTTTAAGATTAAGGAAAAGTATATGCAATATTTCTTTTTATGATAACAAGTGCTTAATAAAAATAAAGCAATAGCAAAATATAAACAAGAATCAATTACGTGAATTTTAATTTTGAAATTAAGTACCTTTTACATATATCACAAGAGTTTGAAAAAAATGTTTTGTTTATTGCAGTTTCGATTGCCTTTGCTTTGACGTTCTATCACGAAGTTTAATATTATTAGTTCACCAGTATCACTGTCATTCTGCTGCTCCAGCTATGTCAAACCTTTTGCAAAACATTCAAAAGTTTCAGAATAGCTAATTTGTTCGTTTTCTTCGTTTCACTCCGCAGCTTACAGGAGCTCAAGTTAAATTCAAAGTTCAAAGGAACTCTAAGAAAGGGGATCAAAAATATTTATATGTACTCGTAATTCGCAAAGGACAGCATGCACACAAGGAATATGACAGTTCAAAAAAAACTTTCAAAATGGATTTTGCACACAAGGAATGTGATAGAGAAAAAAAAAAAGCTTTAAGAATGGATTTCGGTTAACCGAGAGCTTCGAATAAAAGAGGTTCTACTGTAAATGGCACGGTATGATTGAACATTTAAAGCGACATCAATTGTTCAGTAACATGGATAAGAATCTCGACGGTATTGGAAAACACACACGAAAAAAGAGCATAAATTGAGTACTCGCAATTTGGCGAATTTGCTTGTTTGCTTAGTCGCCAAATGAAGTATTTTGTCGTGATTTGGCGCAATGGCGAGCGGCAGCGAGAACCCTGGATACACCACACCTTCACTTATGTTATATTGTTGTAAATGTTCTAGTAAAGTATTTTGATATTTTTTGCTGAATGTGCAGATGGAAATCTGCAATTCGGATTAATTAAACAAGTTGAAGTCTTTGGTAAGATGCTACTTGGAACTCATACAGAATCAGCTTATTTATATTTACATTAAAAAGTATTAAATCAAAACTTATTTTAATTACATCTTTGTTCATTCATTGCATAGCATGCATTTTAACCCACCATTTTTTTAGACCAGTCCATCTATTCACGACAGCGCCCAAATCTAGGCATTTCAAAATATCCTTCTCAAATGTAAGCATCATGAGTGTATTCAAGCGTGGATATGTCATTGTTGTTCTTAGATATTTTTTCACAATTTTTAATTTACGATGTTCTTTCATTCGAGGCAACTGTGACCGGAGAAGTTAGAGCCAGACGACTGACATGGTTCGCAAGTGGCAGAATGTATCTCAAAGGTTCTGTTTTCATGTAAATATCGTCCATTCTTTCAGCCTCTGCGCAAAAGTCTGACAAAACTTTCAACTCTGTGTGTAATGCTTCCATATCAGGAACTGCCAATCTTTCACGAAAGACCGCTTTCGTGAAACATTTCGGTACCGCTTTCTTAACCAGATTTAGTGTTACATTATTTTATCCAGTGGTGAGATTATGCTGATGCAATAATTAAGACTTTTAGCTATCACCACCGTAAGAGTATTCAGTACTTTCTGAAACTCCATTCCATGCGTTAGAACATTAGAAGTTCGGGAGCAAAGAGATTGTTTCAATTACCGTCTAACTTCTTTGGTGCTAATCTTCTTCGATACTGCATAGCAAATTCATTTAATGGATCAACACCTTACATGGTTTAAAAGAGAACTACACCCTATATTTCCCTATTTACATTTTCATTGGCATTGTTGATTGTTTTCAGTGATTTGATACAAGTCTTCAGTATTTTCGTAGCGTCTATTTTAAAAGTCTTCGACTTCATTTTTTCAGCAACTAACTTACACTTGTACTGAACGTTCTTCAGAAAAATCATAGTGAAGCAATGAAGTCAAGCGATAACATTTTCTTTCTTAAACCTCGTGGCTTGATCATTGTTTTGCTAACAGAAGTAGAGGAATCAACCTTTTCAAAATTTGTAGGATACATTTATATGAGATCCAAACCGCTTTCAACGATTCCGCTCGAGCAGTCCATCTCGCCTTAGAAAGATTCCGCAGCAGAAGAGTAGTTTGTATTTCTTTGAGCTTGTCTACTAATGGCTTCTTTCGTTTAATACCTGCTGTGAAAAACACAAACATCTTCCAGCACGTCGAGCACATCGCCTATAACATTGCTGGCATTGTAGATATGCGAAACGAAAGTGTTGAGTTTGTGACATTGAAAAGGAACATAGGGCACAATTCGACCCACGATTTCTGAAAACGTCTCCTAAGTGTCGCTGAATTCTCCAGACGTGCTGCTTGTAAAATCGTATGACTGGAAATGAATCGTATGACCTGTTCTATTTTGAGCTCATTCTTTGTAAGGATGTGCGATATCTAGCATGCAAGGTTGATATTGGTTTTGACGACTTCTTTTAAAACTTCCAAAAGCCGATCGGAGTTTTTAAATCTTTGTCGACATATTTCAGCTCAACAGCTTATCGATCGTAGTGCGAAGCATCTGGTGTCGTATCTGCCATAATTCCATAAAATTATACTTCTTGAATATCCTTGAATATCGTTTTGTGCACTGCTGTAGCAAAAATTTCAATCATCTCGTTTTGGGATGAAGCGAAAAGGTAAGTTATATGGTATGGGCTGAAACGTGTGTCCTCAAACATGTCCTCTGTTGTAGGTTATGTCTGGAAATTAATTTCACAATTTTTCAAAAGTTTCCATTTTCGTCTTTGTCACTTCCACAAACCAGATCTTGTCTACTCAGCATTCGCGTAATATTCATTAAGATTACTACAATTGCTGTGCTGAATGTAAGGTGTTGCTGTTGCTCTTCCAGAATAATCTGTTTGCAGTTGCTCTCATCGAGTAAGTGATTATGCGTCATCATAAACTAGCAAAATAGGAAACCGCAAATTTCGTGGAAGTTGAAAGAGAAATGTGCGAACTTTCTGTTATTTTCATTTCCTTAAGCTCTTCATTTTGTGTCCTTTATTTACACCACTCTCAACTGAACCATTTTGTATTTTTTCTCTCCCAGGTACTTCATGAAACACGCAAAAAAAATTAGCATTAAGTTCTGTGCTATATTCCAAAAACGGATGCTCCTTTGTACCAAGCGCCGTTGAAATGTCGCTGTGTATCTTACGGATGGAACCGTTTATCGGATATACGCTGAGTTTTGGCTGTACAGACCAAAACTTATCAAATGTATCACTGATTGTCTAACTTCATTTTAGATCATTTTCCTGGGTCATGTTCAATGATGGAATCGTTCCCACTTTCCGTATTGCTAACTTCTCGACCGTTCTTCTCGATTTCTTTCACGATCTTACTATAAATATTTGACGCAGATGAACAATTTTATTTTTCCCTGTCAATATCTATGGTCTCCTTAAGGAACAAGAAAACACTTAATTCATCAGATGGGGTAAATTTTTCAATAATCGGCTTGCAATCATTTAAACAATCAACTAAATGATTCAATTGTTGAGCACATTCCAATATACCACGAGTAATATGAATGTCTTTACCAAAGTCGTCATCAACTTCAGCGCTAGTCGATCATCTAGATGTTCAGAACCCTACTAATCCGTTGCGGACTCTCAAAAAAACTCCTTTAAATATTTAGAAACAAGTCTCTCCTGGTTCTTTCTCAATTTATTTTCAGCAGTCACGCTACGTCGAAGAAAGGAGAAGCAAACTTCAGATTTTTGAAAGAAATTAAGACAAATGCTAAGGATTGGTGTTTTTTAGTGTATGTTTTAAGAAAAAAAAAACGTAAAAAATTGAAAAAAAAATTGATTGTTTCAGAGTTGTATTGATCGGTACCGACTACTTAGAATTTGCCGACTGTGATCAAAGTTGCCGACATTGGGGGGGCGAGACGCCCCCCTACGCACCCCCAGTAGCTTCGCCCCTGATTATATTTTAACCAATCAGTAAGATTCAGCTAAAAATAATAAAGGGAATCAATCAATGTTAAAAATAAATGTTCGCTTTTTAGGCAAAACTGGAACATTAATTTATGTTTAAAAATTCTTGTTTTTAAAAAAATAACTTTAACTTTTACTAAGTCTAAAGCGTATTCGATGCTCTGTTATGGTTGATGTTAGTACTGATGAGGCTATGCAATTCATAGCGAAACGTCTACTTTGTATGTTTTTGTTTTCAATTAAATGTTTTTATGTATATTTTTAATTTAATTGTTTTTTTTAATGTATTCAAGCCTGTCTAGTGTTTCATAATTAATTTAAATAATAATTTAACTCAAACATTAAAATGTACGTGTATCTTAAGAATTTATGTATTTCATGTTTTATATAATTCAGTGTAGAAACCCAAACATAACGCGAATGCATATTTTGTATAAATATGATTTTTTAATATTAATTATTAGTCAATAATGCTACTATTAAAAATTCATAAGTAGAAATATATTTTTTCATAGCCACACACATGATCGAAAATCCCACATTATAAATTTTCTTCTGAACATTAGTTGTAACGTTATCGGTAGATATGAAAAATCGATAACTTAAAAAGGTCATATTTAAGATTAAAGTTGAAAATTTCTATTTGATGTATACAATGATGGAGAAAAAAGTAAACACCTCCTAGTAACATTCAATAAATGCTTTACTAAAACACATTACTAAATAGATGTAATAAAATATATACAAATGGTTTTCTAAATTAAAAACAGTAGATGTTAAAATTATATATAAAAAGGCACTCCAAGCTTTTTCAACTAATCCTAAGCCATTGTCAAGGAGAAAATATATATTGTAATAATAAAATATAAATAATGTGTACAATATAAATAATTTATACTGTAAACAAAGGTGAATCTGGCGTTCCAAAATGGACTATTTATAAATTTAATTTATTAATATTATCTATTAACTCTGCAACGAATTATAATAGAAGAAAGTTACTGGTACAAAACGATTAGAAATAGTCTATTTTTAAATGATGTACACAAAATTTGCTAAGGGGCTATCTACAAATCAAAACCAAACCAAACTTTGCAATACTCAAATTTGACACTATATATTAATTGTTCAAACTATGCCTAGAAACGAAATTTCAAATCATTTCGATGATATTTTTTTGAACTATAAACATTCAAATTTAGAGCTTCTAATGTTAAATTACTTTTTTGTATTTTTACTAATATCTCCTGAAATTATGATCCTAATGTGATAATTTTCTGTGCAGTTATAAAACTAAAAAACCGATACAAAATACATTGAATTTGTAATTTTAAAAATTTCATGATATAAATTATGAAATTAATACTCGAAAAAAAATATGAATTGCAAACTACAATGTTTTTGATAGATTAATATTTATTATGTCCTGCTTTATGCGAATTCTTAATTTAAAATTTTTCTTCCTAGTATTTTTCGAATTATGCTTAAAAAACGTCAAAATGATGGTTTAAGGGGTCGTCTATGATTAGCTGATAATTTGGAAAAAATAGATTTTACTCATTTTATTGAAACGTTTTGACTGGCAATAGTCGAAACATATTAAGCGAGTGAAATGGTCATATTGGCAATAATACATTAATAGAGGTGACGTAGGCATTCCGCAGCATTTTAACAATCGAGTACCGAAGTTCAATTTGGATGCAGCCCCTAAAATAGGCTTATTTTTTAAAAAAATAATTTCTCTGAAACTAATCGTATGAATTTCATGAAAATTTGTTTTTAGGCCATTTGAAGTGTGTAGAATTTATTTATGGCATCAAACTAGGGTATTGCTATTGAAAAAAAAACAACAAATGTTTGGGTTCGTTTTGATATATAGATGGCCTTATGGAGAGGGCGGACAATCTGGTGGTTCACGGGTACGCTGAAATCGTGGTTAACAAAAACTCCAACATATAGTACAATGTAATGTAAGTACAATCAGTTTTTATTCATTTTTCAATACGAAAGAAGACATCTCATAAAAAGAAGCCTCAAATATGAAGCTATGTAAAGGCAGAGATTAAATATATCTCTATGTGTAGACGCATATCCGTTCATGACAAACTGCTACGCAATGTCACAAAAGGAAAAGAAAACAACAGCGGTCCTTTAGCGGACCTTCCAGCCTTCCAGCAAAGTGGTCGGGAGCGAACTCAGGTTAATGCGTACTGAGATCACATGCCTTGGCATATTTTATTATCGCCAACTAATCCAGTTTTTGACGCCGATATTATAGAGACAAAGGACTGGTTGCAGGATTAGCAGACAAATAACGTGGCGCCTTTCGGCGCACCCACAGGATGTGAAGCAACCCTACATGTTTCAAGACTAAGTGCGACATATAGTCTCGTTTTTGTTTACATTAACAACAGATTTCAGCTATGCTGAGTCTATTATAATATTGAATTTGTTTATAAAGTCATATCCCAGAATACCTTCAAAAGTCTAGGATTCAGGAATATCCACAATATAAAAATGGTGAGAAAAAGACTTATGTTGTAATTTTATTGTAGCTCTAATGCATGCAGAAAATTTAATATCTGAATTTACTGTTTTGATGCATATGCCAGTGGATAGTCGTTTGTATTTAAGTGTAGTTTTAATATCGTTAAACAACTTTTCTGACAAAAGAGAGATGGAACTTCCAGAATCTGCTAGAAAAGTGACAGTTTGTTTTGCCACAGTAGCTTTAACAAGTGAAAGAGAAGGGGTGTCGGTGTCTTTATTTACATTACAAATTAAGTGTGTCTTGTTGTTTTCAGTTTGTGCCGCTATGCAACTAGCAATAGTAATATGCTCTCTGGTTTGAGAATCAACAGAGTTAACTACTCTTTCTTTAGAAATTTTGGGTAAGTTTGGGTCTATAAAGAAATTAGCTGATGTGGAACTGTTAATGTGTGACACAATACCATCAGAAACATTGCGTCTCTGTTCTAGTTTTCCTGACTATGGCGACTGTTAGTTTTATAATTATTTTCTCTTCTCTGAGTATTTGCACGTTTCCATTTGAAACAAACCTGGGCGTCATGGCCAGATCGGTTGCAAAGTTGACAAGTTGTAACATTTTTTTGTGAAATTTACGCGGAGAAAAATGTCTATCATGTCTTTGATATTTGAAATTTTGCCTGTAACGAAAACTGTTCGAGTTGCGATTAGATTTATCATCAGATTTTTTATTTATGTCATCTTTATTTGATTCCCTAGGTTTAAATGTTAATGCATTTATTTTTTCAGAAATTTCGCGTAACTGTTGTGCAGCATTATATTCTGATTTTGGGATAGATGGTAAAGCATGTAACACTTTTTCATTATGCAGAATCTCGTATAACTGATTTGCCCTTTCAACCGTGGCACGATAATCAGTAAATCCTTCTTCTTTAATTTTAATTATAATTTGAGAAGGAATCGCTTCAAGAAATTTCATGTACTTCATGGAATCCCGCGCTTTGGGATCCTGTATATCCTCATATATTTTTGCTGCCAAAACATTTAAGCGGTGAGCTAAATTCTTTATGGCAGGCAAGAGTGATAAGTTATTCAATTCGAGATTGGCTGCACATTTACTTGGCGGGGAAAAGAAAGCCGCGAATTCCTTACATAAAGTTTCCAAATCTTTTACGTTTTTGAAATCAGGGTTTTGCGCGAAAAATTTCTGCTCCGGTCCTCGTAATTTACCAATGAGGAACGAAATAGCTGTTTGCTCATTATATTTATTAATTTCGGCAACAGCTTTGACCTGATCAAAGAAAATTTGCAATAATTCGGGGTCCCCATCAAATTCAATAACACCAATTGGGATTTTCTTAGCCATTGTCACCAAAAAAAATCAATTTAAGTAATGTTATAGCTGATAATTACTGAGTTTCTGCATAATACATATAAAATAATAATACTATCACTGAAAAAAACCAAAGCATATCAAATAATAAAATGCAATGTAAAATTATAGCATTGTAAAATATAATTAAATATAATATAGGATAATTTAAAGAAAAGAAAAGAAAAATTTTCTCCTTTTAACTTAGTCCAAAAAAAGTCTTATTGTAACTTCTTTAAAAGTTTAAAAAAAAAAAAAAAAAAAATCTACAATCGTACAAAATGCATAAGGAAATAGCTCTTTTTTTTTAATAGTGGAATGTAAAAATAGTTACGTAAAATATCCCTAAAGTTTGTGAAGAATCACAAATTTAAAAATAAGGGATTTAACTTTTATGCTGAAAATAATTCTCTTTTTGATTAATCAAAAAGTAAATCAATAAAGAGCATGAAAGTCAAGGCAAAAATAATATAAATCATTTCAATCACATATAAATAAAATACATTGTAGAATATTCTTTCGTGAATACAAAAACTGAATTAAATATAATGCAATGCAAGCATTTAATGTGACTTCAGTAAATTACTGAAAAGAAAAAATTTTGAAACAAATATTCAATACTAGTATTCTATATGTGTGTGTAAGGGCGGGGGGGGGGGGGGAATGAGCAGTTTTCTTTTTACTATCAACTGCCAAAAAAAATTTTTGTGTATGACGATGGCATTTTTTTTTTACGGCCACTTTTCACTATGGGACAAAAATTTTCTTCAGGATTTTTTTTTTAAACCTCTTTTTAAATCACACAATTTCACTTGTAGTTTAAAAATTGTAGCGACACTGCAGCACTAAACTGAGGACACTTATTATCTCACGATACCTCACAGCATTTCTTTGCACACAAACTTGGCCGTCACACAACGCTATTCTTTGCACAGTTGAAAATTGACGCACTATAATTTCACAAAGGGAATTTTTTGCTGGATTCTATGTCATCTTTAAACATATTTCACACAAAATACTGGTGACCCATAGCGCGGTTTCCTGAAACACAACACTGTTTTTTTTTTTTTTTTTTTTTTTTTTTCCCACTGAAGAATCGGATGAAGCACACACAGAACAAATTCACAGACCCGGGGGAGCCACGAAAAGATGACCAGAGTAGGAAAGCAAAAACAAAGGAAGTCACTGGCTAATTTTGGCGAGAGCAGAGAGTGAAAGAGCACTGGAAAACATCCGTCCAAGAAAATAACTTCCGTCACTCGGGAAAGAAAAACTTCAGATCTCTCGATAGACAGGATTTTCCGTGCGACGATTCGCAAAGTCTTTCAGCATACGCAGGATACTGGCAATGACACGGAGCGGCGAGAACGTTCACAGAATGCATGTTAGCGGGCAGACAGATAGAAGTAACATCACCTCTTCATTTCTTTTTTTTTTTTTTTAATCTTTGCGTTGGAGAAAAATTCGGCTGATCTGCACCAATAACTTATGGAAGGGGCGGACAATCTGGTGGTTCACTGAAATGGTGGTTAAAAAAAAAAAACTCCAACATATAGATGTAAGTACAATCAGTTTTTATTCATTTTTCAATAGGAAAGAAGACATCTCATAAAAAGAAGCTTCAAATATGAAGCTATGTAAAGGCAGAGATTAAATATATCTCTATGTGTAGAAGCATATCCGTTCATGACAAACTGCTACGCAAGTCACAAAAGGAAAAAAAAAAACAACAGTGGTCCTTTAGCGGACCTTCCAGCAGGGTGGTCGGGAGTGAACTCAGGTTAATGCGTACTGAAATCACATGCCTTGGCATATTGTATTATCGCCAACTAATCAAGTTTTTGACGCCGATATTATAGAGACAAAGGATTGGCTGCAGGATTAGCAGACAAATAACGTGGCAGCCCAGTCTTTCGGCGCACCCACAGGATGTGAAGCAACCCTACATGTTTCAAGACTAAGTGCGACATATAGTCTCGTTTTTGTTTACATTAGCAACAGATTTCAGCTAAATGTGATTGAGTAATCTTTAATAAATGTATGTGAAATGTAGAAAGCATAATGATAAATGAAAATATAATTTAAAACTGCAATTCGAATAAATACATTTTTTTCTTTATTTCATTTTTATCCGTCAAGTTCTAATGGGAAATGAGATTGGTTTGTTTGTAGCGCAGATAAAATACGTTAAAGAAAATGAACCTCTAAAAGAAAGTGCAGATGTACGGAGTTAAATGTGTTAGCTCACAGGCTATCAAAGCCTGAGAGCTAATGTGCCCGCCCGTTCTGTATGTATGTACGTATGTATGTATGTATGTACGTAACGCGATAACTCTTGATAGAAACATCCGATTTGCTTCAAAAAATTTTTCTAGGTTCATTGTGATAAGGCGCTTCCCTGATTACTTTTGGGAGTTCATTGGTTAAGGAAAAAGGGGGGTTAGTCCACCCCCTTAATTCAGATAAATGGGTTTGGTTTTTCATGCAGAATCATTCGATTTGCTCCGAATTTGGTATACCGGTTTATTATGTTAAGGAACTTCCCTCATTAGTTTTGGGGGTTGATTGGTTAAGGATAAAGGGGGAAAAGGGGTTAGTCCACCCCTTTTAATTCAGATAAATGGTTTTTTTTGCAAGGTTATTCGATTTGCTCCAAATTTGGTATACCAGTTTATTATGATAAGGAGCTTCCCTGGTTAGATTTTGAGGTTCACTGGTTAAGTATAAAGGGGGAAACGGTGGCTAATTCCCCTTCACTTATTTTTTTTTTGAGGGGCATTATTCTTTGAAATAAGAGTATAATATACAATTAGTGTGAATAGCCTGTGAGCTCAATGCCGTCAGTTTAGCTGGGCACTTTTCTTTTTTATTTGGATTCTATTAATTCTCAGGTAAATATTTTGGTATTTAGAAAACTTGTTTAACAGACAAACATACTCTATTAACAGCATTAATATGAAAACTAAGATTATTTTGTTACAACTGCACAAATTCAGTTATGCAGCTGAAAATGTTTACTTGAGAATGGATAGAATCCGAAAAACCGATTATCCGGGTACAGAGAACTGATTAATGCATTGTAAAAGATACTAGGGAACGTTTCCGAAAATGACGGGCACCTAATAATAAATTATCTTTGTAAGTTATTCTTTAAATTTTGAAAATAAATTGTTTCCTGATGTTTCTAAAGATAAAGGAGAACTTTTCGGAATCTTGGGTGACTCGGAATAGGTTATTATATATTTGCGTTCGTGATTATGGTGCATTTTCGTAGATTAATAAGCATCTGTCATTTTTTACAGTGTAGGCTTGCGACACTGAATGCCTCATGTGTATTTTCCCTTATATTACAGGAAATAAAGGCACTAAATTTTAAGATAGAGCTAGGATAACGCTGTTTTTAACCATTTGGAAAAATGGTTGTTGTTCTCGTCAGGATGGGAAATCAAAAGCATATCTGAAGGTTTTTATTGGTTTAATCCGTATTTTATTCGTTTTCTGATTGGTCTATACAGTAATATCTATTTCCCTTTACTTTCAACAGAGATCTGTTGCTACTATGACAAAAAAGTAAAAAAAAACAAAAAAAAAAAAAACTCAGAAACAAATTGAGATACAGCTTTCAAACAAATTGCATTTAAAAGTACATTTTTTTCTCTATACGACGGTGTAAAAAGTAATAGTGTGGGATGTTTAGAAGTTTAAGAATGAAATTTCATTTAAAATGGGTTGTCAGATTTCTTGGAAATCTGACCTTTGAAACCTGACCTGAAAAAGCCTTTCCCCGAACAGCCAATAAAATGCTTGGATAATACGTACGAGTCGCAGGCGATTTCCGTCGCTTGCAATTTTCAGTGTAATAATACTATTAATGTTTAATTCATGGCATACGTAATGCATGATCAACTCCGTGCTATTTTTTATGTCTTAAATTTTAGTCTTTGAAAAAATCATTTTCCAAATAGTCGTTGTAATTTGTTAAATTGCATTTTTTTTTCTTTTTTCATAGATCTTTTCTACTTTAACGTGTCTACATTAGATTTTAATTTATGACAGTTTTTAAAGATAAATATATAAAACGTTGTGATATGTTTTCAGGTGTTTTTCGTCTTGCGTAAGAAATTTCATCTCATCACAAATCTTCACTTGGTTCACCATGCTACGCTACCCATCATCTGCTGGATAATGCTCAGAACCGAAAAAAGTAAGTATTCTCCATTGACAGATACAGAAATCTCTCTCTCTCTCTCTCTGTCTCTTTTTCTTCTAACAATGAATGTAATTATGTATTATTTTTTAAATGAGTAAGAATCCTTCCAGAATAGATTCTAAAACTAGAAAACATGAATTCTGCCTTTTCAGAATTTAGTGTCGTTCCCCATGGTAAAAAATAAGTGTGTGTATAAATATAGATAGTACAAAACATATTCGAGTTTTAAGACTTAAAACGCACACTTTTATTTTATATGATATAATGTCATTTGCCTCCGCTAAAGAATTCCACATTTACAATCCAGTCTTAAACAACATCTACAGAAAAGTATGCATAGGACGTCACTATCGCAGAATAATACACAATTCAAGCAAAATGTCATGTTGTCCTTCAAAAAACTCGCTCAAAAAAAAAAAAAAAAAAAAAAAAAAAAAAAAAACGGCTATCTAAAGATTTACATGCCTTCATTTGTTTGTAACATTAATATAGATGCTTAAAATTAAATATAGTTTATAATAGCTCCCTGTTTTATCAGAAATCATTCATTTATATTTTTTCAAAATAGCACGTATTTTAATTACATTTTTATCAGTTATTATGGGAAAATGCAACTAAAAGATGTAATAGTCTACTATTTTCCAACTATTTTTCCTTTACTTTCTACATAAATGAAGCACTTCAGTTGCTAACATTAAAAAAAATTTCGTTAAAACCTACAAAAAAATTGCTATCTCAAAAATAAATTGAGATGCAGTTTTCAAACAAATTGCATTTCAAAGTACTTTTTTTCTCCTATACGACGGTATAAAAATTGAAAATGTGCTATGCTTAGAAGTTAAAGAAATTGCAGTAGAGATTATCCCGTACAATGATACATCTGCTTTGTTTTACGGCTGGCTTGTGTGACGTAACGTTATTTTTTAAAGACGATATTTTAATTGCTGGCCGAAAGAAACAGCATATCGGGGGCTAATAATTATTTACATGCTAAAAGTGATTACAGTACACTTAAAATCTTACACAAATCTTTTAATGAACAGATCTACTACTTTCATACAAAATTGGGGACATTCTCAAAAACTATAATAATAAAATACTTTTTTTGAAAAAAAAAAACTATACATAGGAGAAAAAAAAATACGAGAATATATAGCAGAAATTGGGGACATTCTCAAAATCAATAATAATAAAATACTATTTTTGAAAAGAAAATTCTATGATTTTGATAAGCAAATACCGTAGGACCACATCATAGAGGTGCGTTATTGAAAATGGCCATCTGTAAACGTGTAATATCAAGGACTAACTGAATCTGAAGTTTCATGAAAATCCGTGCATTAGTTCTTGAGATAGAGCCATTGCGGAAATCGTAAATAATGCACCATAGCAGCGCCACCTGTTGAGCGATTTACACCAAAAACTAATCGAACCCGGGCCCCTGGATTCCAGGTCACTGGTCACTGGACACCAGGTTACTGGTGTCAGTTTGCACTGGTGTTATAATCTTTTTGATTGACACTGATAGGAGGTTGTCTAGATTGTCACAATGCGGCTGAAACACTGGGCCTGATTACCGCCAAAGTAAACTGGCACCAGTAAAAAGGAATATCTGTTTCTACTATTATTTATGATTGAAATTTTGCATTAATAAGGCGCTTAAATTAGGAGAAAATATCTTGTGCTGCGGTTGCAGCCTTACCGACTTATATAAGTGAGAGATGCCAAGCTGGGCATCGTCCTCGTGGCTTAGTGGTAGAGCACTGGAGATCTGCTCCAGGGGCCCGGGTTCGATTCCCGGCTTGGACATTTTTCACTAAGTTGGTTTACGACTTGTTAGCAATGTGATTATTCATGTCTTTAATATTCAATAATTTTAAGCGTAATTTCACTGCTGAAAAGTAGTTGAAAAATTAATTAAAATTATATATTTTTTTGTCATCGGGGGCGACACTAAATTCTGAACAAGCAGAATTTCTGTTTTCTAGTTATTTTTATTAATTTCCATTCATCAACTCACTGTATAGTTTTCTTAGAACAGTTTTCCTGTGTTTATCGTGCATAAATTATGTATGTGTATATATTTTTTTCTAGGTGGTTTTCAATTTATACCAGCAGGCATCAACTCTTTTATTCATATCATCATGTATACTTACTATGGCCTTGCAGCCATGGGACCTGAAGTACAAAAAAAATTATGGTGGAAAGAGTATCTAACATTATTACAAATGGTACGTAAATTGAAAAATTGCAATAACCATCTCAAACTTTTATATTAATGCAGATTTGATATTACATAAGTTCTTTTAATAAATCATTCACACATTTTATGTTTCTTATTTAATTTTTTGTGATATGCGAGTTAGTCGTTAATCTACAAAATAGTTTAATTTTAACAATTATTGTATTCATATATTCTTTTTCTTTAGTTTAAATGGTTGATCGTTTTCAACCTGGCCATTACAAATCTCTAATTTGTATAGAAAACTAATGAAAAGTTGTAAATGATCAAATTTATAATGTAAGCAAATGGTCTGGAAATATTAATGGTGCCCATCTAGCATTTTACAAAAGTAAATTTAATAGATTCACGTGATGTATAAATTGATACAACTCTTAGATAATGAAAATTTCGCAACCAGACGTATGTAGGTAGATCTTTTGAATATTTAAAATTCAGAAATCTAAGAACAAAAAGAAAATCTTAAGGCGTTCCTCCCCCCCCCCCCCCAAAAAAAAAATCATAAAAAGATATAAGTATTTGGTTAACTTTATTATGTCTGTGATCCTTTTTCAGAGTTTAGAAAAAGAGTCTGGGAAGCATAAAACAAATCTGACGAACGATAAGATTTCAGGTTTCAGGCAATTTTTTATCGGAAAAAATTTAATTGCAATATATGTGGGGCTTTATTAATAGACTATCAAAGAGAATCAATTTAGGGGGATTTTTAGATGAAAATAATAAATTCTCACAGTTATGCAAATAAGTATGGATACACTGAGTTGGGTAAAAATTATTATTTCTTCTCTACAACACGAAGTAAAGGAAGATGAAGTTTTATGTATAGTTTATTTCTTCCAATTTTTAGATTTTTTTATCCAATACATTTTTGTTCATTAGGGATAGAATTGCTAGATTTACAGATATTTAAACAGATTTTCGATTCTCTAGATGCCTGCCGTACTTCAATCTTGGATTAGCCGTAGGTATTTGTAAAGGTAAATTAATTTTGCAAAATCGTCTGCAAAAAAAATGTTATTATAGAACAAACTTTTAACTGACAGACTAACTATAAATCTATATTTTATTTCAACTCTATCAGTTTTTCGCTAAATTTTCATACTTCATAAGAATTTGGAAAAATATAAAAATTGAGAAAGACTGATACGTTGAAAAAAGAATTTAACTTTCCTTACTCTTAAAGTATTAATTACTCTAAAAAATGAATGATACGTAAACAAAATCTACAGTATTGTGTTTGCTCGCTGCTTACAATGGTTATGCGAGGACTCATTTTAATTTGAGTGAGTAGAATTATTTAAATTATATATAATCTGTTTAAGGAAAAAATGGTATTTACTAAAAAAAAAAATTTCAAAAGTAAAAAAAAAAAAAAAAAAAAAAAAAAATGTGACTAAAAAATGGTTTGATATCAAATTTCCAAGCTTATATTATGGTAGTTATTTAACATTATTCATTAAAAAATTTACCATATGCGAGTCGAGTGGTTACGTATACGTTGATAGAAAATTATTTCTCTTTTAGCAAATGGATTATAACGTGCTTCTAACAATTAAAATATTTTTTAATTATGCATGATGGTCTTGGCGGCCATAATTTCCATATTTTACACAAATTTCTAAGTACACAAGTAGCATAATATGTTTGAATTATTAACAATTTCAAACTTCTGGTTTTAACTACGACAGAGGCTTTTATTTTGAGAAAAAAAAATTATTTTCGCTGCTTAAAAAAAAAAAAATAAATAAAATAAACGTATCATAAGATGAATCATGAAGATACGTCACCATTATCTTAAAACACAAATTTTTTAGGTACACATTTCCATACAGGAAAAACATAAAATGTTTGCTTTAGTAATAATTTCTAACTTCGGATTTTAACTACGGATTTGTGCTCTTAGAAATTTGTGTAAAATATAGAAAGATGGCTGCAAAGCCCATCATGCATAATTTAAAAAAAAAATTATTTTCAGAAACCCGTTATAATGCATTTAGTAAAAGAGAGATGGTTTTCTATCAGCGTATACGTAGCCACTCGAGTTGCATACGGTAATTTTTTTTAATGAATAATGTTAAATAAGTACCATAATATACGCTTGGAAATTTGATATCAAACTATTTTTTAGCCAAAACTTTCTTTTTTTTCCCTTTTGAAAAGTTGTTTTTTAATAGACTTATACCCTACTACTGTCAGAAATCAGCAAAAGTCGCAATTCTTATTCTCTTAAAATATCAGTGTACCTGTACAACTAATGGAATTGTGAATAAAGAGGGAGAGACATATAGTGTACTGTCTATGTTGCGAGTGAAATAACTGAGGAGGTTGTCACAAGATGGCGACTATTTTCTTTAACCGGATCAATAATTTCTAATTACTTCCGGGCGAGCTTCCCACCAGTAAATTTGAATAAAAAATTTCGTCCTATTTAAGCTCTTTATTCATGGAAATATTTTCTTACAAGTATGGTAAAAATTTCTATTTGTTTTTACTGGTGTCAGTTTGCACGGGTGTTATAATCTTTTTGATTGACACTGATAGGAGGTTGTCTAGATTGTCACAATATGGCTGAAACACTAAGCCTGATTACCGCCAAAATAAACTGACACCAGTAAAAATGAATATCTGTTTCTACTATTACTTATGACTGAAATTTTGCATTAATAAGGCGTTTAAATTAGGAGAAAATATCTATTTAAATTTATTGGTGAAAGTTTCTCCCGTCGGTAATCAACGACTGCGAAAGCGGTTACAGTTGAAACTTCACTATTTTCGGGATATGTCTGTTCCTTTTTATTAATAGTTCCATGGTACAACTATGGCAGAAATACACGAGTTCTGTTTTCCAGACATTTTGGAAAAGGACTTCAAACAGAAAGTGACCATAGATAAAATATATCTCAACGTATCTTTATGTTCCACAATACTGATTTTGCCAAAGCTTCAGTAACAGATAAACTATTTTTCCTTATATCCAAGGTTCTCGCTAACTTATCAACATTAGAAGTTTGGCTAATCAGAAATAAAAAACATTCGCCAAATTAAAAATATGTTCGCAAAATAAATTCATTATGAAAAGTTGAAAAATCGATCTTTAACCAATTAATGTAAAACCCACTTTTTAACTTTCTTCTATCTTTACAAGAAGAAAGTATTGGTTTCATGAAAATTTTCGAATTCCAGTTATCGACGGATTTACATGTTTTATGGGTCAGAGATTCCAAAAGACATGTTTTTACAAAATGTCTGTCTGTGAGTCTGTTTGTCTGTCTGTCCGCCTTTCTGTCTGTCTGTCTGTATGTGACACAAATTTTGGGGGCGCTCTATCTCAAGAACTAATGCACGGAATTTAATAAAAATTTATATTTAGGTAGTCCGTGATATAGATTGGTGCTGATTAGTTTTTGGTGTAAATCGCCCTGCAGGCGGTGCTGCTATGTAGCATTTTGCAGGATTTCCGCAAAAGCTCTATCTCAAGAACTAATGCACGGATTTTCTTTTATAAAACTTCAGATTCCGTTACACCTTGACATGAATAGATGCTGTTTATGTTTTGGTGTAAATAGCCCAACAAGTGGCGCTGCTAGGCTGCATTTTGCAGAATTTACACTATTTTCGCAGTAACTCTATCTCAAGAACTAATGCACACATTTTCATCAAGCTTCAGATTTAGTTAGTCCTTCATATGAAATGACGTGTTGGTGTAAATCGCCCAATAGGTGGCGCTGCTGTGCTACATTTTGAACTATTTCCTCAATAGCTCTATCTCAAGAACTAATGCACGAATTTTCATCAAACTTCAGATTTAAGTATAACTTGATTAATATTGCTGCTGATTATGTGTTGTTGCAAATCGCTCAACAGGTGGCGCTTCTATGCTGCATTTGTCATGATTTGCGCAATACCTCTATCTCAAGAACTAATGCATGAATTTTCCTCAAACTTCATATTCAGTTAGACGTTGACATAAGTTGGTGATAATTAGGTTCTGGTGTAAATAACCCAATAGGTGGCGCTGCTATGCTGCATTTTGCTGGATTTACACGATTTCAGCGACAGTCATACCTCGAGAGAATTTCATATTTTTAGAATTCTCATGATGAACACAGATTATCATTTAATTTGGCACTCAGATAGTGAATTTTGAAGTATGGACATGTATGAGATAGAAGAAAGTTTCGTGATGGCCACAACATACTAGTTTATATGTATTTTAAAATAACCTAACAGTACAGAAATAAAAAAAAATAACTATACTATTCCATACCTACTCTTGCGCAATCAAGAAAAAAATTCGAAACCCGATTTAACTGATTAAAATGTTATGAAATAAAACTTCCAATCCGACTTAACTCAAGATTTTAAAACATTGCATTCAATGAATTCTGAAAAATTAAAAATATAAACAACAAAATATAGGTCAAAAACTTAATTTTTCTAGAATTCCTCAGCTCTTCTTTCAAGCCCATACTTCAAAGGCAGTTTCAAAATGGTACTGTTCGCATAACCATTATTGTGGCTTTGGCTGATGCTAAATTGGACTGGTGTTGTGTTAGTATATCTAGAAACAGAGTAATGAAAATGGTACTGTACTATTGAATCTGATAAGAAACATCAATCATTGAGTCGCCTGTATGGACACACAGAGACACACACGAAAAAGAAAAAAAAATGAGCAAAAATTGAGCACTCACAATTTGGCGAGTCTAATCGTGCGTTTACTTGCCAAATAAAACATTTTGCCGCAATGGCGAGCGGCAGTGAGAACCCTGCTTATATCCCATCAATAACAATTCAATTCCCTTTCAAATAGATTTTTCAAAGGATTGTAAAGGTCTCCTTACTGGGCATACTCAGAATATTTTGAAATAAAATACCAATTAAACTACTTATGTATGTAATAAAGGATCAGTCAAATTTAGCGGCGGAATTACAATAGAAAGTCTGTAAAAAAAATAAAATACTTTCGAGTATTTGGTGCGAAAAGACGAAAGCGTTACGCGATTTGGCGAGCAGCACTTTGCCACGCCAGAAGCAAACGATTTTAATGAACCTGAAAATTGTTTGTTAATTGATTTTTAGAATACATGTAAAAAATATTTAATGAATTTAAACATAAACAATCAGAGAGTTTAATAAATACATTTTTTCGTGTTACATATTTATGTTTCTTGTTATTTAATTTTATTACTTTTAAAACAATTTCATATATAAAAAATACTTTCACATATTTAAGCGTATTCCAAAATAAAGGCAAGATTCATTTACCAGTTATTCATTTCAATATCAAAAAATTCGTCGTTTCCATAGCAACAAAATTGAATTGACAGTGCTGAATTGGGCTTAATTTTGAGATATTGAAACAGTTTTAATTTATTTTAATTTTGTTTTAATTCATAAAATTTGATATTTAACTTTCATTATAAATCTACCGGGTGTCCCAAAAAGGACTGACTGATTTTAAAATTCAATAACTTCCAAACGGTGACAGATATTTAAAAAATTCTTGCAGGAGGGTTATGCATAAAGTCAAAAGTTTTTTTACAGTGATTTTCGATTTTAGTTCGAATTACAAACAATAGATGGCGCTGCGATCGATAGAGGCTAAATTCAGGCTCGATTTTTGGTACTTCGTGGCCCGGATAATACATTTCCATCTCCTTTTTCTGCATGGAACAACAGAAAGGACCAGAAATTGAGCCTGTATTTAGCGACTATTGCTTACAGCGCCATCTATTGTTTGTAATTCGAACTAAAATCGAAAATCACTGTAATAAAACTTTTGACTTTATGCATAACCCTCCTGCAAGAATTTTTTTAATATCTGTCACCGTTTGGAAGTTATTGAATTTTAAAATCAGTCAGTCCTTTTTGGGACACCCGGTATATATATAAAAGAAAGTTTGAATTTTGTATTAATCAACGTTCAGCCCAAACTACTGAACGTAAAATCTTGAAAATTAGAGTAAAATTACTTCTTATGACATAGAGTGTCGCTAAGAAAGGATTTCCTAAAATTCCACCCCTAAGGGGGGTTAAAAAGAGAACGAACTTTTAAAAAAATCCTTAAAAATCAGATTTTATAGTTATTTTTCAACTGATAACATATTTTAGTGTATTTTTGTATGCTGAATCGAATGGTACGAACTAAATTTTTTTTAATCCAATAGTTCGTGAGATATTATATATTTTTCTAATTTGGCGATGTCTTTGGCGCCAAAAATTTTTCGAATGATAATATCTAAAAATACATCAGTTACTATAGCAATGGAAAAATTTAAATTGAGTAATTTTGTTAATCAATTCTTTTCGTTAAATAATTAAAACAGCTATATGAGTTAGAAAAAAATTAAAAACGCCTCGAAAACTAATATTTAAAAAAAGGGGTTAATAATGGTTAATTGTTTTTTTGCTATACCAACAGCATGCCAAAATGTATGCTATTGCACCATTTATTTCAACACTAATCGTGCAAACGATTTTTATTGCAAACTGTGCCAAACATTAAGATTTGCTATTTATTGAACGTGAATATTTTTTTTTTTTTAGTATTATTTAACCGTAGCATCGCAAAACATCTTAATTTGTTAATTTTCTAACAGAAAATATTTATGATTAAATTATAACTTACATTTATTACTGACACTGACATGGATTTTGCCATTTGCCAGTTACTTGATGACGAGAAAGCTGTAATAAAATTTTTTCAGAACTTAGGAATTATACATATAAAAAATGTTTTGTTAAAAAACGTTGAACGTCTTCATTGAAAAATGAAATGTTTAGAGCAGTGATAGACATGCTTATTACGTACGCCACGCTGCAATGATAACCTGAAAGACATTTACAATTTCAGATCTGCAGATTAAATTGACTTTATTTTATTGTAAAATATTTATTTTTTCTTTTATTTTAAGTTTTCGTTTGTATTGATTTAAAACAAGTAATCTAAAAATTTTGTTTTTAAAGTCAATTCCTACTTAGGTCATCAAAGGAAAATTTAATAGAATCCCTTAAGCTAATATTAGTTTTTGTTGCATTAAAATATCTCAATCTGTTGATTTTCTGTAAGCAAGTAGGTTTACAATGGAAGTCTATGGGAATTTGGAGAAACATTAGAGATATCGCCAAGTTGGTGTCACCTTTGCCAAATCATTTTGGTCGCCAAATTTGGCTATATATCGCCAAGTTGGCGACAAACTTGGCGGTATTTGGCGACATAACAGGGTCTCCCCTATGGTAACCCCCTTTATAGATATGAAGATGCATTAAATGCTTCAATAACCAATGACCGCCATTTTGTCTCCCATGTAAAACTAAAATTAATTAATTAAAATTTAATTAATGAATTAATATTTGAAAAATCTATATTAACACCAATTGTCATCCAGTACAAGTTAAAAAAAATTATTTCAACTTGATAGGATGAATAATAAGTATTTTATTAACGATTGAAAATTTGAACAAGATATATAAATATATGAATAAATAAATAAATAAATATAGGGAGAGTGTGAACTAATAGTAGGAATTGAATGAGCAAGATATATAAATAAATAAATATATAAATATAGGGAGAGTGTGAACTAATAGTAGGAATTGAAAAATAGTTGGTGAAAGTCTGTAATTTTCAAATGTGATGTATTTTAAATGCTCATTTTTGTATCAACAAAATTATTTTTTTTTTCAAATGTTTAATTTCATTTTGCGCTAATTATTATGCTTGGTGACAACGGTGTTGGTATAACGGATAAAATACCAAAGCAGTTACTGATTTTATTTAATATACAAATATAAAGGACTTAATAAGAAATAAATATTGTGAAACAGAAATATTTAATTTAAATATGAAAGCAATATTTGTTCTGCTTAAAAAAAAAGGTTTCATATTCAAAGGTTTAAATAGAAAAAAATATTTTGCAATTTGTCATTTGCTCCTGAATAAAAAGAAAAAAAAGGGTACTTTTATGTTAGGCGAGCACAAATCTCGCCAATAGCATTTTATAAACCACAAAAAACAGCACTTACATTTTTACTCATTATTACTACTGTATAGATACAAAACGCAAATTCTTATTTTATTTCGATTGACTATAACTCAGGTTCTACTGAACAAAATTTTGTAGAACTTACACTGTTAGTTAGGTAATTTGTTTTAGAAGTGCTTTAATCTAAAAAAAAAAAAAAAAAAAAAAAAAAAAAAAAAAAAAAAAAAAAAGTTCTTCTTTGTATTAGTGATAGCTACGGGAGTTTTAAAATTAGGTGAACCCGATTATGAAAGATTACCTCTAATTTAAAGTTCTACTGATTTGATGCTATGCCGGAAAGTTCTCTGCAGTGTAGTAAATTACTTGAGGATGTACGCTGTATGCAAAGTATATATACTGGAGAATATCTATTCAATAAAGGTGTGCAGAGTTTTTTAAAAAATCCAGTGGTTATATAAATTAGACATACCCCGATATCCCTGAGAGTTCTATAATCTGGTTAACGCGATTATAAAAGATATATTTAAATTTATCTATAACATATATGAAATGCAAAGAAAAATTTCGTTTGAGCCGTTTACAATTTGAGTTTTGCTGAATAGATTTTGATGGAACTTACATTGTTAGATAATTTTTCAGAAAAAAATTTAGTACATCATACGTTGCTTAGTTAAATAATTATGGGGGAAAATTCAAAATCAGAAGAACACGATTATGAAAGATTGGCTCTTTTAAAGGTTGTCCTGTGTGGATTTTGATGGGACTTAAATTGTTAATTAGATATTTTTTAGAGAGGGTTTTGGTACATTTGTCAGTTTAAAAGGTTTGCTAAGTGGATTTTGGTGGAACCTGCTCTGTTAGTTAATTTTTCAGGGAATATTTTAATATAAAACACATATCGTTCTAGGTTGCTTGGTTATAGGATTTTGGCTGAAAGTTCTAGAATCAGGTGAGCCCAATTATGAAAGATTAGCATTTTTAATAGATTCTATTGGATGGATTCTGATGACAACTGGATTGATAAATTTTTAGAGGAAGGGTACTAAATAGGAACTAAAGAAGTTGGTCCTTAACAGCTCAAATTTTGTCTGTCTCAATAGGAAATATAATAGTATAATGACGTCCATATCGTTTGTAGCAATTTAGATGGGAATTCTAAGTTAATGTCCCTATTGCTTTCAAACGCATGATCAAATTCACAGATATATTTCGTTTGACTCAGGGTTTGTTTAGAAAAACCGACCAGCGTAGCGGGCGAAGGCTGCTAGTGTATATATATATGACAAAACTATACTTAAATCAAATTAAAACTGACAAAACTTTAGTTATTTACTTCAAATTTATTTAAACAAGTTCAGTATGAAGCATTTTTATCTTAAACAATATTCGACATAAAAAAATATTTTTCGAAATTTCATTTCATCGCCAACCGATGATAAATCGCCAAATAAACGAAATGTTCATTATTTTTTTACGAACGTTCTATCGAGGTTCCGCCAAAAGAATTTGTATAAACATATATATCCGCATGAGAAGAACACTCTGTAATTTTTTCAGATTTTTCTGAATATGCCCGTATGGAGACCTTTCTTGTAAGATTATTTTCTTGTTTTTCAGGTACTTACGTATTTTCTGGGCCAGGAGATAAGTCGCAAAAAAAAAATGTTTGATGGTTGCAAGTCTGGTTTCAGAGCCAGCGCAACGTCGCGCTGGGTCCTGGCAAAGCAAATAATGGGAAAAAATATATACTGCTATACTGAACTAATAAAAATTCTTTTTAAATTGTATCTATCATAGAATAATACATAATATAGATAATAAAATGTATGAATAATAACACTACTTTCACATTTAATGTGCCTAATTATCTTTTATTTCGCAAAATCTGCTATCATTTACAATGTTTTAAATATTTATTTTTTGCATTCACGGTTGTTTTCGGGATCGTCAAATCTATTCCCCGACAATTATATCACCTTTGCCTGTAAGAAATTCTCACAACCAAACATTTAAAAACAAATCTAGTGCCAAAATATTATTTTACAAAGAGGAAACGACGTTATTTCGAATTTATAGAGAGATTGGGGCCCTAAGGAGACCCCAGTTGGCGCGGGGCCCTTGGCTGCCGTCCCCTTTGTCCGATGGTTTCGCCGGCCCTGTCTGGTTTATCGTACCCACGCAGGCTCAAAATAGAAATCTGACATATGTTTACTAAATGCATAACATTGTTAAAAATGGTAAATAACATTAATTTGTTAAAATTAATAAATGTTAGATACTTCGATGTACAAAAAAGCATAATAAATAATATATAAAATGTTCAATAATACAACATTAATTCTAAAGCATTAATTTAGTACACATTTACTAAAAGCATATAGTGTCAGGTTGGCAGTTCATAGCAATAAAATATACCAATATAATATTAATATCTATAATACGAAGCAATAATTTACTATAACATTTTAACGTATAAATAATTACTCGGTGATAAAAGGATTTAAAATGACATTTTATTTTCTGTCGGGAATATTTCTGCAATAGCCTTTATTATAGCATTAAAAATATTGTTCCCTTGTTTATACTTGAGGGGAAAAAATAGGGTTACTATAATTAATCTTATTGGCGCCATGCTTGGCACAGTTGTAATTGACCTGACCGGATAATACGCAAATACTGTTTCTCAAATAGCAAGTTTTCTTTTCCTTTTATCAATTTGTGAACAAATAAAATCTCCACTTAGAGCCCGAGCCCGAAGATTGGTATAAAAATCGAGCCCAAGCCCGGATCGATCGGGCTGTACCAGACTCTTCTCTAAGTAGTAATTTATTATGCAATGAATGTCGAGAAACATTGTCGAATCACTAAAAGTTTATTGTATTTTTTCTTACAGGTACAGTTTGTTGTTATCCTTTTATTCGTGTTCATAATTGTTCCTCTCAGCGGCTGCAAAACCACTAAATATGGCATCTACCTTGATATAGTTTTTGCCGCGACATTCTTAGCCATGTTCTACAATTTCTACAACAAGACCTATAAACCATCGAAACAAACTAATGGTGCAGCTTGTAAAATTTCAAACGGAGTAAACAGCACACAAAATGGAGTTCACAAAAACAGTGAACATAAGCAAAACGGAGCAAACTTGAAAGAAAGCTGATACTTCTTTTCTTTTAGAAGTACCTCATGTTTCAGTATCATCACAAACATATGAATATGTTTATGACAAATAAATTTCTTTTACATTTACCTCAATTACTGTTTTATTGCCGATATGAATATATGATGTGCATTACACTTTGTTCTTATAATTTTTTTTCAAAATCCTTGTTTATTGTAAAGTTTTTCCTTGTGTAAAAATGTGCGAATAGTAAATTAATATTGTTTCTTTCTTAACATTATTAGTTTTAAAAAATCCACTTGTACATTAATTTTCTGTTATTTTGTATTTTTTTTCTTAAATGGTGTATTTTATTACTATTTATTTATTATCCAGTAATATAACTTCAACATATGTATTTAGAAAAAGAATATAATTTAAGAAATTATCAGTATGTTCTTGTGTAATAGGCTAATTAAAAATGTACTATTTCTTAAAATGTACTAATCATTTTTAGTATCTAATGTACTATTCTTTCGAGAATATTGAATAAAACGTAAATATTGTTCCATTTTACAGTTTTCAAATAAAGCATGAATATATCAATGCATTCATTAGCTGTCTTTTTCAGTATACCTGTGTCATGTATTTGTGTTGTTACCTTTAATTAATGTTTTATTCAATATATCCTCAACAGTAAAAACACAAAACCGGAAATCGTTCGACAATATTTCAGAAAAGCAGGCATTATATTAAAAGAAAATGAAACATTAATTTCCAACACAAATGAAGAATTAAGCGAAATAAGTGAAATAATGAAATGTCATCTAGATTGAAGAAACTGCCGAAATTTTTATTATCATTGATGATGAGTTACCTACTGAAGAATATCTGGTTATTGCACAAGTTATGTTTCATGACTGTACATGAAAAAAGCTATCCTTCTCTCATGTATTTGTATTGTTTTACCTTTAATTAATATTTTATTCAATATAGTCTCAGCCGTAAAAACATAAAACCGGAAAACGTACGACAATGTATCATGAGTGAAGAATGAGTGCCGAAATTTTTATTATCATTGATGATGAGTTACCTACTGAAGAATAATCAGTTGATGTATACTATCATCTTCCTTCAGAATTTTCGACAAAAGCTCACTCTATTAGAGACCATGATACGCAAACTGGAGATATTTCCTGCAATATCGAGAGTTTCCAAGAAGCGGTAAAATACAGTTACAATTTTTTTTTGTAAAAAAAAGATGATTTGGAAGTATTAAGACTACTGGCACAGTTAAAACTTCATATAGAAAAACAAATTGCATATAATTGCAAGCACCTCTCTATCGCCTCCTAATCGCACTCTATCTTTTAAAGAAAAAGGTACTGGTCTGGCTCTAAAACATTTTGGTACTACATCGGACTTAAGTTCCATCTTTACCTCATAATGATTAATTTCACCTAACTGATCGTCGAAAAGGTTTTTATACTATCCTAACAATTTATTGAAATCATATTCATCAGATGTTCTCACTGCTTTTACAGAATTCCAATCCAAATTTATACTATATAGCCATTCACGGCCAAAAAATGTATACAAATTTTTCTTAACAATGTACAAATTTAATTTAAATTTCTGATTTTTGCATTCAACATTAACAGTAACAAATCCCAAAGGTACAATTATTTCATCTTTGTATGTTTTAAAAACTACTTTTGAGGGTTGAATTTTTTTCTTCGAAGTCACACGAAATTTTTTAACATTCATTACCGAGACGGCCCCTCCAGTATCTAGTTCCATACTCACAGGTTTGTTTTCAATATTTACTGTTAACATAATAGGATGTTTTCTTTGTTCCTCTTCTTTTAGCGAATTCATATCAAAAGAATACATTGTGATGACATTTTCACTAAAATACAGAGTACTATCTACCTGCTTTTGATTTACCGTATTTCCTTTTTTTTTTTTTTTTCGCCAAAACAAGCTTTTTGAATGTGCCCAATTTTCTGACAAAAACGACACTTAACAAATTTAAATATGCATGAATGATTATCGTGATCAGTTTCCGTACACCCTTGTACAATTTGTTTTTCTTTCTTTCCCGAATGAGTTTGTTTTCCAAAGTTTCTCTTTTGCGAAACAAATTTTGACTGCTCTTTATTTTTCCCCACGCTAAATTCTTTAATTTCTAAAGATTTCCCCATTATCTCATTTGCCTCTTGCATAGCTTTCTCCATAGCTAAAGCAATTTTCAAGGTATTCTCGATATCTATATCATCTTCCTCAAAAGGTCTATCTAATATCACTCTGTCATTCCTTAACTCGCTTACGAACATTTCTTGTTTATACGGACAAGAAATTGCTAACGAAGCCGTAAAAGCCGTAAAAGCATTGACACTTCCGCCCTCCTGTTGCTTACGACTTAGAAACACATGCCTACCAGGAATTATAAGCGGCGTCGGAGTGAGATGAGCTTTAAACGTATTTTTACCAGAGCCGAAACTAAGGGGTGGGGCGGGGGGGGGGGGGGGGCAGAGGGGGCATGTGCCCCGGGCGCCAGAACCAAAAGGCGCCAAATGAAGGACTATACCTTTGGAATGGATCATTTTCTTCTGATGGACTGATGTCTTCTAATATTATGAAACAGCCATTATAAATGAAGTGTTAGGTGAAGATGAAAGAGCAGCCGTAAAAAGTTAGAACTCTGATTTTCTGGTCAGAATGGGAAGAAAAAAATGGCCATAATACTTTTTAGTGTTAGGTGAAGATGAAAGAGCAGCCGTAAACAGTTAGAACTCTGATTTTCTGGTCAGAATGGGAAGAAAACAAATGGCCATGATTTTTTTTGACAAAAAAAAATAAAGTATTTCAATATAGTTTTCAATATAGTTCGATATAGTTTCAATCGATGCTGGATTTAATTGAGTTTCGTGTTTGCCCCATATCGGTGGCTCACGGAAATATATTCCATCTTGTGCTGCGTTTGTAGCATTGCCAACCTGTAATAGTGAGAAGTTCCAGGCTGGGTATCGTTCCATGTGGTTTAATCGGTAGAACGTCCGTGTGCTTTCTCTCTGGAAAAATTTCCAAGAGTTAATATAGTTTCAATCGATGCTGGATTTAATTGAGTTTCGTGTCTGCCCCTTGTCGGTGGCTCACGGAAATATATTCCATCTTGCTCTGCGTTTGTAGGCTTGTCAACCTATAATAGCGAGAAGTTCCAGGCTGGGTATCGTTCCATGTGGTTTAGTCGGTAGAACGTCAGTGCGCTTTCTGTCTGGAAAAATTTCCATGAATTAATATAGTTTCAATCGATGCTGGATTTAATTGAGTTTCGTGTTTGCCCAATATCGGTGGCTCACGGAAATATATTCCATCTTGTGTTGCGTTTGTAGCCTTGCCAACCTGTAATAGCGAGAAGTTCCAGGCTGGGTATCGTTCCCTGTGATTCAGTCGGTAGAACGTCAGTGCGCTTTCTCTCTGGAAAAATTTCCAAGAATTAATATAGTTTCAATCGATGCTGGATTTAATTGAGTTTCGTGTTTGCCCAATATCGGTGGCTCACGGAAATATATTCCATCTTGTGCTGCGTTTGTAGCCTTGTCAACCTGTAATAGTGAGAAGTTCCAGGCTGGGTATCGTTCCATGTGGTTTAGTCGGTAGAACGTCAGTGTGCTTTCTGTCTGGAAAAATTTCAATGAATTAATATAGTTTCAATCGATGCTGGATTTAATTGAGTTTCATTTTTGCCCCATATCGGTGGCTCACGGAAATATATTTCATTTTGTGCTGCGTTTGTAACCTTGCCAACATGTAATAGTGAGAAGTTCCAGGCTAGGTATCGTTCCATGTGGTTTAGTCGGTAGAACGTCAGTGCGCTATACTGATGGCTCGGGTTCGAGTCCCGGCATGGAATCTTTTTCACTAGGTTGGTTTTTGGTCCTATTAAGCAATTAATTTGAAATTTGATTTTCATTTGAAATCTGAAGTACATTCCCGTTTATTGGCAGAAATCGCCGAAGAGGAATTTTCAATTGTGCTATGCGTTTCCTAACAGAACTAAAGTTTATCATACTATGCATTATATGATAAATATGTAGTTCATATACAGGGCTGCACACAAGTTTCAGTTTTTTTCGACTTTTGCTGAAATTATGTTTTCAAACGTGTTATGCGCTTTACAAATTATTATTTAGACATCGTTTTTTACCTTGTTAAACCATGAAGTTTTATTATAATATTCTTAATGCGTTGGAAAATGTTTCATAATCTATGGTTGATGCATGATTTTACGTTCTTGTTGATAATTTTAATGATGCTTTCTTAACGGTATGGAAGATAAAGTGTCAAAACATTTTTTTTTCTATCATTATAATAATAAATCATAAAAAAAAATATTTTTCTAAAATTCTATTAAAATTTACGGGACAAATATGGCTGTCAGAAATAAGAGATTTTTCATCTCTTTCTTGGAAAATTAACAACTCTTTCTTTGAAAAAGAAAGAGCTGTTTTATTTTTTATTTTGTCATTTTACTAGTTAGGAAAGCGTTTGAAATATTTCACTAGTTAGAGTTTTTCTCAATAACTTTCTTCCATAATTAAATCTACAGGCATAGAAATGTTTGTTCGCTGTAAGTAGTTTCTAATTATTACTGTCCAACAGACATAAAAGCATTCAATACACACACACACACACACATATATATATAAGAGAAAGTCAAAGTTACAAAACTCAAATAAGTAAGTTTAAAAAGCATATAGCTATTTCGAAGCCTCTAAGGCTTCATCATGAGTGCTTAAAAATATATATGTCAAACGTCCCGCTATTGTTAATCACTGCTGGTCCAACAATCATAATTTTAAATTTTCCGAAGCCTCAATAACACAGAAATGCTCATCAATTTACGATCTTGAATTTTGGGAATCCTATCACACATGGAAAAATTCAAACAACTTAGTAAACGATTTGTCCATCACGTCCAATTTTTCAAAGATATGGTTGCAATTTCTTTAATTCGTCCTCTTCCCCCTCCTTTTTCCCCTCTTTGTTTGAACTCTCCCCAAACTTCTGGGCAATTTTGATTGGTCTCTCTGTGTGCGCGTGAGACCGACTCCGTGGTTGTTTGTCAACAGTGAGTTTCATTTTGCCGTTGACGGTCGAAATGCAAGGTATGCCTCTCTGGCTCTGTCTCCCCCCTTTTTTATTCCACAGTTTTGATTTAATTTTATCTTTAATTTTTAAGCACTGATGACGAAGCCTCATTGACTTCGAAATAGCTATATGCTTTTTAAACTTACTTATTTGTGTTTTGTAACGTTGGCTTTCTCTTTTTAATATATTGGCACAAGGTACAATTCTCCTCTCCTTTTGTGTATATATATATGTAAGTAATTCTGTGTTGTATATTCTATTGTATATTTATATTTGTTTCTACATAGTGGAATCTTGTGTTAAGAGTGGGAATCACAAGGCATCATGGGAAAAGGTCTACATTATGCTGTGCATTGTATCCAGTCTGAATTTGGAGAATTTGTTTGGGTCAATTTTGTAAACACTCGAAATTTGAAGATAGGTTTTTAAAACTTATCTTAGCAGATAAACTTTTAAATATTTTACATCAATTTATCAAGAGATATCTACGGCAACTTTTGTCTCAATCGGGCCATAAATTTAAATATTTCGTGCTTGCAAAATTCACGAAGTCTTCGTTGTAATTTTCATCTACAAACAAAACGTTTTTGACCAAATTCGCAGTTTCGTTAAATTTTAAAGATTGTTGCTAGTTTATAATGATGCAAAAGTTTATTTTTTCTGAATGACTTAAATTCTGCTGACTTTGATAAAAGAAAAATGGTACTTGAAGTAAAATTTCAAAAAAATAAATTTAAACTTAATAAAATAAACTGGGGCGGCAGGTAGCACACAGATTAAAATGGAACGAAAGAGTAACAATCTAAACTATTTAATGGTATCAAAATATGAGCTTAATCTTGCTTTATCATACAACTTTTCCTATTTTCAAATTGAAAAATTGTCGAAAAAAAGAGAGACATTAAATATGAAATAACAGCTGATATGTGCAAAATATATGCATGTAAATCCGATGACATAAACTCCATATTTTGTTCGAAAGCGTCTATAATCCAGCAGTATATTTTATCCCGCTTCAAATAAACAGATATTGATCGATATGTTCCAAACTAAGAAGCCCCAACTTTGCACTAATAACTAGTCTATGGACCATACAAATATATTATATCAAAACCAATAGCAGGGTACAACGCCCTAGCTATATCAGCGAAAAAATAAATTACACTACAGGGTGCGGAAAAAGTATTGATAATTTTTTCTTAATGTTTGTGTGTGTCTTTTAAATGTTGTAGAATTATTTTTTTTTGTGTGTATATTTGCTCTTTATAATCTAAATATTGCATTATAAGTAAGTATTTTTGGGTTATTGTTTGCATTTCGTCTGCTGAGCCGAAAAACTGTTCACTATTCAATAAGCTGTTAACCATCAGAATGACTGCATATTAGCCAAAACAGTAAAACTGCTAATTCAAGTGGTGACATAGCAGCCAGAAAAGCTCACCCAGCCAGCGAGATGGTTTTTGGCTGCATCACAAGCAATGGGAAATCCCCTTTCGTCTTTGATGATGCTGGTGTCAAGATATCAATTATCTCAGCGATATTCTAAAGGAGGTCCTTCCATGGCTAAATTCCCATTTTGGAAACAATCCATATGTGTTCCAACAAGATTCAGTACCAGTCCATAAGTCTTGCCAAACGCAACGGTGGTGCCAAGCAAATCTTCGTGATTTCATTTCATCTCAAGACTGGTCTCCAAATACTCCGAATTTTAATCCACTTGATTACTCAGTATGGGAGTGTTGCAAGCAAGAGCCTGTGCTAATTCTCACAAAGATGTCACTTCTTTAAAAGCTGCTCTGACGCGTAAATGGAACGGTCTCGATGCGGACTACTTGCGGCGCACCGTGGATGCCTCCCCCCCCCCCCACTTTCTCCGCGAGTGTATCAAGGCAAAAGAAGACCAAATCGAAAATCAATGACAGAATATCAACTGTACTTAGTTGTTAATCTTACGCAATAAAAATTATTGAAATAATTGTTTCTATGGCGTTGTATGAGAGATTGATTTTACTATCAATAATTTCTCCGCACTCTGTAGGAAAAACTTTTAAAAATCGACTTTGGCCAATTAGAATCGCAAATCTCCTACCGTGCGACGGCTGACAGGTTCTTTCTAGCCTTAAAGCTGGTAGACGCAGGGCCAAAACTAGCCTTTTTTGCAACCCGGGTAAACATGGATTTTGGCGCCCCCCCCCCCCCCTAGCCCTCTTCCGCAAAGTATATTTACAAAGAGAATTTTACTAATTTTATACTAGCCGACTTCTTTAAAATTTAAAATATGTAATAATAAAATATGTAATAATACTGAACTACATAATCTACAGTGGCGGATGTAGGGGGGGGGGGGGGGTGAAGGGGTCACGGGGGTCATGACCCCCCTCTGAACACCAACAAAAATATTCTAAAGATCATTTTAAAAATGAAACATACAGTAGAGTCCCGATTATCCAAGTCTCACTTAACCGATTTCCCGCTTTCACCGAGTTATTTTCTTCTGATGCACTGATGGCTTCCATTATTATGAAACAGTCATTATAAATGAAGTGTTAGGTGAAGATGAAAGAGCAGCCGTAAAAAGCTAGAACTCTGATTATTTGTTCAGAATGGGGGAAAAAATGGCCATAATTTTTGCTCATTTTTTTTTCCCTTTCTGACCAGAAAATCAGAGTTAACTTTTTACGAAAAAAAATTATGACCATTTTTTCCCCCATTCTGACTACTAACTACTACCAGTGAGTTCTAACTTTTTACGACTGCTCTTTCATCTTCAGCTAACACTTCATTTATAATCGCTGTTTCATAATAATGGAAGCCATCAGTCCATCAGAAGAAAATGATCCATTCCAAAGGTATAATCCTTCATTTGGCGCCTCTTCGTTCTGGCGCCCGGGGCACATGCCCTCTCTCTCCCCCTTAGTTTCGTCTCTGGGTAGATGGCTAGGAAGGAGGTTTATAATAGAGTAATGCACCGGCAATTTCCATTTTAAGTCAACCCGCAACCCGACCCGAACCCGCAATGGAAGAAAAGTAATCACATTTTAATGTCATTATGGAAAATAATCTGCAATTGTATCTCTGATACCATTTCTATGTTAGAAGAATGAATAAATCTATATTCTTTAATATTGAAATATAGTAAAACCTCTGACTAGCGGACACTTCGGAACCGTTGAATAGAGTGAATCATCTGGTTGGGTTATCCCGAATTTTCTTTTTTTGGCTCGGAATGAATCTAATTTTCTTCCTGCAGATCGAGCTCACACTGGAAGAATTCTTGTATATATAAGTTTTTTGTCATTCAGGTTATTGAGATTTTCAAGAAAAGTTTGAGCACAACTGTGTTTCAAATGCAAATAAATACGTATGAGAATATATTCAATTTACTGCATGAGAAATAAAAAATATATAAGAAATGCGATAACTTTTTCATTAAGAACCATTTTTAGGTACCCTCGTAATTATATAAATACGTAGCACCTATGGTCGTCGTTTACTTCGTCTGTCTGTCTGTCTGACCGTCCGTCCGCATATAACAGCGCAAAAACTACCCAACCGAATCGTTTGAAATTTAAAATATATAATTGTTGCAAAATTTTGTCGAGCCATTTCAAATTTTATGAAAATTGGATGTATAATTTAATGACAGGAACAGTCAAAAGTTTTCCATTACATTACGGCCAATGGGAAAAATTATTTCAAGTGCATTTTACTGATGTTACAGCCTTTCGAACAGAATGAAATGGATATGCACTTATGAAATGCACTAAAGTATACATTCAGCACAACATGCAGTGCAAAAAATACTTACAAAACTAGTTATAGTACGAACGCACCTCATTTGCCACGTTTGACGTGCAATTTCCTACTTGTTTCTTCTTTTGAAATATGAAAAATATTATCAACATTTCGTTTTTGATACACACAAAAACATGTGTATCGTAATTTTGATAGTTTATGTACTGTGTACATTCCACACATGCACATGTTACGCGTGTGTAGATTGAGAGGTGCCCACTATTCAGAGATATAAGTGTTCAAATCTGTAAATTTTAGGAATTGAAAAGTGTTCGCTAAATAGAGGTGTCCGCTTTAGAGCACCATTTGAAGTTAACCCGCAAAACTATCGGAATCTGAAATGAAAGAAATGTAAATCATATTTTAATGCAATATAAAATGCGATTAATAAAAATCTACATTCTATATGAATAAAAAGAACTATTAATATAATAAAATTCACCCTCAATTAAATTAATATCACAGGTATGATAAACATGTATGAACCCGAACTTTGATACAATGAAAACAAAGCAGAAAAAATGTTTCAATCGGTATAAATCTAAAAATATAATATTTAAATATGCTTTAAATTAGTTATGACTTCATAAATTCCATTTATAACGGTGCACCTTGTTTTACGCAATTGGCATTCTGCCGTTAGTTGATCATCATTATCAACAGTTATTATTTCGAAAAATTTCCCTTCTAATATAGCGCATCCTGCATATCACAATTAAATTATTCACTTTATACATTTTCAACAGGAGCTCTAGTAATTCATACTTTCACGAGTCTTCGAAATAACAAACTGCATTATATTTCTACAGTAGTTTAAAAATACAATACGCAGCAAAACGTTAAAAATGAAACTTCCTGTCTTCCACTGAGTAGATTTTTGTCATAAAAACGTTTCAAATATCAAGACTAGAACATTAGAACTTTAGCCGTGCAGACCTGCACTGCTAAAGCATATGCATTGCTTTGAAGCATTCGACATTGACATTTGAAGTCCACCGAAGTGGGATGCTTTGGGGCCTATAGCTACCATGGCTGTCGCCTCGAACGATCCTTATTATACAGAAACAACAACAAGTCACAACATTTTTTATTTTCCATTACATATATTACAACAATGGGACATTCACAATTACATCCATGTCTTACCCGAGGTTCGAACCCGGACTCCCGCCGCGGCAGTAGCTGTCGCTACCGACCACGCCACAGAGCCCCACCAGTGGCTGAGAGGTTCTGCTCTCAAAGCTGGTAGACGGGAGGTGCTGGGTTCGATCCCAATCGCGCCCGTCGGCCTAAACGTTCGTGGTTTTCTTCGAGCCATGGATTTCCATGCGTAAATACGGGTTAGGTTCCCTTAGAAAGACCCCCACGCAAGGGCACTCCCTCCTCGGGCCCATATCCCTACTGTAGATAATCGGCCGTCAAAAAATAAAACAAACCAAACCAAACCAAACCGACCACGCCACTGGGCGTGAAGCATTCGTTATAAGCAAAGGGAATGTTTACAAACAAACACTTCCGTCAACCAATCTACTACTACATTTTTATCTTAGCGATCATTGCAGGAATCACACTTGGCGACGTAGGCCAATCATATCATGGTAGATCTGTTAAATCAATTTGTTAAAGACCAATCAAATTCCCGGAGTTCATGTGTATAGTAGGAGTAATAATGAATGAATAGGTTTTTCTTGCTGACCAACAGTAATTCGACCAACAGTGACGTCAGTTGCCCTTTCCTTATAATCCTTATCGTACCAGTAGTTGAAGAAATATGCATTGGGAAATAATTATTAATAATGTCTTGTCTGTGGCCACCAAGTTTGTCTTGCCAGATTGGTAACAGTATGTTGTAGTATTGTCACTTAAGTTTCAGAAAATCTGACGAGTCGCAGATGATTTTTGTCGCTTGCAATTTTTACGTGTAATAACACTATTAGAATGTAAAAACGAATGCAGTTGCTGTGCCGGTGTTTCGATTTGATTTAAAATGTTCTGAAGTCTAGAATGTACTGAAAATTTTACCTAAATATTTTCTTCTGTTGTAAATAAACTATTCCTTTTCCTACTTAGTCGCTTAGCTGATATTTAAAAACTCAACAGTATGCTTATATTAACTCCCAGAAACGAATTCCAAATGACAAGACAAAACAGATAGGCAAGTATTTTGCTTTTGTGAAACTTTGATCTGTGGTTAGGTTGACTTTTAACATGAAAAAATATTTTGGACATTCTTTTAAAAAATCGGGTCAACACAAAACGGAAACAATGAAAGCCAACCCGACCCGCAATAAAAAAGTTGAAATAAACCCAACCTGAATCCGACCCGCAACGGAAAAAATATAGCGCCAACCCGACCCGAACCGGGGGTCGGGTTCGGGTAAAAGCGGCTAACCCCAGTGGCGTAACTACATATTCAGCGCCCTGGAGCAAGTAAAGTTGGTGCGCCCTCTTGTCACCCGAAGAAGTTCTGCGACTTTTTTTTTATTACTTTAAAATTTATATACCAATCTTAATTCGATTTAAAACATTACTTTTATTTGAAAGTCAGAATATTTCAACACGTATTAAATACGAATAATTAAAAATAAATAATGAAATGAATTATAATTCTATAAGTATGGAGTACCTACCAATATTTTCTGCGAATTGAGCGTGATTTTCGTTTTAAATCGGCCAATTAGCCAGTACAATCTGCTGCCCTTAATATCTGTTTTTCTTTTGAAAGATTTTGAAGCATTGTAGAGAACTAATAAAAAAAAAAAAAACGCTATTGTCAAGATTTTTTTTTTACTTTTTGCATGTGGATGAAACTGTTTTTAGTGTCAAAAAATACCAAAATTCCATAAAATTAAAAATATCATAACTTGTTAAGTTTTGGTCATACAAAAAAGAAATTTTTATTATTTTACCCGTATACGGAGAAGATTTTTCTAAATATAACTCATAGGACCCAGGGACCGAATAAAAATGCAAATCTCGTAACTTTTAAAAAATAACTATTTTGACATAAATTACTTTTAAGAGGATGAAGAACAACTTTAAAACTTTATTACTATTGGAACTATATTTCCACAGCTAATGGTTTAGAAAATTAGTCAATGGACAACGACAAAAGTTAACAGCGGGTTTCTCACTGGCTTTTGCTAATTTGAGTAATTTCGCTAATCACTAAAGAAAAACTAGACAAATTCAAATAATGGTAGTAATAGATTCGCCGCTAAGAAACACTAAGAATATAAAAACAAGAATAATGAATTACACAGTAAAGGTTTAATCGTACAATAACATAACTGAGAGTGTCTCCGAAAGAAAAAAAAAACACCTCTTGCAATTTGGCGATTTCAGTCTTCCGTTTTCTCCCCAAATGAAACATTTTGGTTCCCCTGCAACGAGAACCCTAATTGACACCCTTATACACTGGTGTGCAAAAATTGAAGACTAGATGGTTTTCCGAATGAAACATCATACAGAAGTTTTCCACATCGGCCGAAATATCGTACCATAAATTCTCCAAGATGTGAAAATATGGTACAAGTGATCAAAACCATCTAAACAAGAAATCAAAAGGACACAAAAACACTTTATTGAAAAGGTAACTTGGATCACAACTGCAGAGAAGACAGAAATGTCTATCTGACAGGCACCTGGAAAGAACAATTCAGTCTTTAATAGGGGATATGGTCACCGCTGACTGAGATGAGGGTTTACAACGTCTGTCCATGCTGAAGACGTGGTTGTCAAGGAGCTGTTGAGACATAGTCCCATTCCGCTTGTAACACCAATTGAAGTTACGGAATCGTTGTTGGCGCCTGGTCACACGCTGGCAAGCGTCTCCCGAGAAAGTTCCATCCGTGTTCTATAAGATTTAGGTCCAGGGACCTTGCAGGCCAATCCACGCGTTGTATATTTTCACTCTCCAGGAGCTCTCCGACAGCCACTGTACGATGAGGTGTAGCTTTGTCGTCCATGAAGAGGAAGTCTGGAACCACAGCACATCTAAAAAGACGCACGTTTGGCAAGACAATCTCAGCTCAATAGCGGGTACCAGTTACTGAATCTCCTTGGAAGACGTGGAAGTTCCAACGGCTGCCAAGCGTGATACCGCCAAAAACGTTAACTCCGGCACCTACAAAACTGTCCCTTTCGATGCTGTTGGATGGGTGATTGCGTATTCCCTGCTATCTCCAAATGCGTATATATCCAGAATTGCTCGTCAGACTAATTCGGCTCTCATCCATAAAGAGTACTCGACCCCATCCCTGTTATGTCCAGTTCTTGTGTTCCTGGCGCTGCAGAAACCACCGTCTCCGATGAGCAGTCGTTAATGGTACACACCGCACTGTTCGATGTGCGTATAGACCACCTTTGTACAGCCTCTTGATCACACTAAAACGTGATATCTGACGTCCAATAGCCGGTTCCATGTGCCTTTCAATTTCTCCAGCTGTCTGTTACCTGTTTCTTTTCGCCTTAGGACAATAAGGCGCACCGGCCTTCTTCTGTTGTTGCTGAACGTGGACGACCACCGCTGAACACTCGGACAGCTTGTTCTATCGTTTGAAATGCTCTGCAGGCTCGTAAAATGATGCTGTGAGCGATCCTAAACTCTTCTGTCACACTTCGACCTTCTTCGAACCTCCCAATGATGCGATATATGGTAAAGTCATCTAGATGACATCTCCTGGATTGGCTGTTGGCCATATCACACAGTAGTAGCAACAAACCGTCGTTGAAATCACTGTACACCATGCAATAGATTTCACTGAATTACTGAGTGTCCACCGCATCTGTGGTTTATACTCTTGCGAGTTTCACCTCTTACCTTATATGTCATATATGCGCATGCCCAACAGCATCGGTCCAAGGTGTATCTCCTGATTGGCCTTTCAGTCCGTTCTGTTGCCTTGTTGGTCTTTTATGCAAATTTATCTGCTTCGTCCTTAATTTTTGCTCAGCAATGTATATAACTCAAGATTACAGTTTTTACTTTCCATACACATATACAATGTAAGGAAGGAATTAGGAAAGCATCGAAATCACACTAAAAAATGAAAATAGTAATGGTATATTTTTGCATTTTCAAATACTCTTGAATCCATTCTCACAAGTTTTACAATGTTTCAATATGTATGTGTGTATGTATGCTTGTATGTTAGAATTTCCCCACGTTTTCAGATTCCCAGAGCACGATTTGGTGATTTTTTGATGATGTCGGCAGGTATGTTATAAATCTGTCGCAAGAATTGTATTAATTTTCGAAGAAATTAGCCTACGGATCTGGTATCTAAACTAGTTTTCAACCATTCTGTGACGATAACTGACCAATATTTTCTCTTATATCTCAATTAAATTATTTTTATTGCTCACGTTCATCTTATACCACAACATTTCACTAGACGGACAGTAGCAGCTCAACAAGGGGTTCGCAATCACTTTACTATTAGTAATTTCACAAAAAAATTCTCCTTGTTTAGTCATGGAAAATCTCACGATTAAAACAAATCAAATTTTATATACCTATATTCTGGTAGAAAAGTTATTGTGAACCCTTGCGGAGCCACTATTGCACGCAGGGTCGGACTCGGTCACTGTCAAATATGCAGACCTTGAATTTTTGAAGGGCGCAACATTTTAGAAATTCATTATTATACCACCTTGCTATTAGAAACCAATAATATCCATTACTATTCGAGTTTTTTTTCTGGGGATGCTTTCAATTTCGGATCCAGTTCCGAAATTGAAAGTGTTCTTAGAAAAAAAAAAAATCGAAACAGGATAATGATAACCGTTTAGACATTGAGCTCAGATATTCAATGCAAAGAAAAAAGCATTTAAAAATACTAAAAATGAGAAATTTGTAATGAACGTTGCCATTGGTTTAAAATTAGCTTGCGAATGACTAGTGTCGGATTCTAAGTATAGCAGAATTTTAGTACTAAATAAGAAAGATTATCTAAACCTATTTTAAACTTTTTGTGCAGCGGAGGGATAAAAAATCTTAATGCTGCTAGTAATAAAAAGAAATGTGCTAATATTTAATTTCCTTTTAAATCAAAGTATCTTTAAAATTTTATATAGATTCTTATAGAGTAAACTCTGTCTAAAGCTCTATGTAAGACAAATTTCCGTCTTATGCAGAATCCGCCTTAGGCAGAATATACTGTATTTAAAATAACCTAGCAACAGGGTATAATCGAAGAGACGCAAAAAGAATCTTCAAACAGAACATGAACAGTCCAGATTTAACGTATATACAAAATAGCAGACCGACGTTTTGATCATCACACTTATCGACAATATTGAAACAGTCCCGTTTTCATATTAAAGTGTAATTTTTGACTAAAAGAATGTTTGATTTATCTTCCTTTTTTTTTTTTTTTTGCCGAAAATATTATTTGTATATTTTTCTTTCCTGAAGCGCAAAAATCAATATAATAAACATTTATATAGGTTAGTTTACAAACATAGCATTGTACGAATACACAGCACCTACACATTTCAATCAAATACATATTTAATGATTTTACAAAAAACTAAATAAAAAAATTCGTATATATATTTTGAAATAGAGACGACGCATAGTCTCTGAAACGAAGAAACTTCCAAAAAAAAATTCAATTCTGCTTTGCAAAGATAAAAAAAATCATCAATAGAAAAAATGCTTCAAAAAGTGATTTTTTTTTTTTTAAATTATTCAATAATTTACGACTGTTCAAATCTAATGCTTATAGAAAATTTTGTAACATTTATTATTTCAACTCAGGGGGAGCACAGCATTACATGGTTTAAGTCTCACCAACCCGCAGGTCAGTTGCCTGCACTGTTAAAAATTTGCAGCATTCTGGCAGGTCATTTGACCGTTTTTTCCGAAAACGGTTACACAACCGTGAATTTAACACTATTCTGACCATATTATTGGCCATTTTATGGTCAGAATATAGTTAAATTATGGTTATGAAACCGTTTTTTCAAAAAACGGTCGAATGACCCGCCAGAATGCTACAAAATTTTTTAACAGTGTGGCGGGCCAGCCTGAGTGTGCCAGAATTTCACTTAATTTGGTACAATCCTATTTTTTCTTATTTTTTAAACTTATAGACCTTGTTTCAGCATGCGCAGAATGAAACTTTGTTGAAAATTAGGCCATTTGAAATTTTTTTAAGTCTTATTAATGAAAGTGCATATTTTCTTTCAAACCGAGGTCTTTATCATTAGTGGAAATATTTCACCTTTGCATAAAATTAGGATCTAAGTTTTTATTCATTGTTATACTTTTTTGAACACACAGTTGGAGTAACTCCAGATTTTTTTTTCATTTTATTATTCCAAAATTCATTGACTACTACTAATTATGCGATATCGGATGGTGCTGGTGTGTGGGCACAGTCTGATTACGGCCTCAGCAAACTCACATTACTATTTTCAAAAAATGTTTTGCCTTATTTAATTATGCGATTAAATAAGGTTTAATGTGCAAAAATATTTTTCGAAAAAAAAAAAAAAGAAATGATATAAATTTGCAACAGTGATAATCATGTTCTGAGGAACACTAAATTTGATAACTAATTTTTTTCTCTGTTTTTGAAGGAAATGCTTATCAATTCTGCGTTTTAGATTTACCATATTTTCAAAATCTCAAAAAACAATATGCACAAAATTTAATTTGTCGTTTCCCCCTCATACCCATCTAAAGTTTGTCGCCTTGGACTGATGTGGAATATGCCTAAATCCGGCTCTTATTGTTTTGTAATCTGCATCGATGAATGTTTAGTTTGCAAAGACACACACACACACAAAAAAAAAAACCCTTTAAAATTTTCATTTTTTTTTCGTTTGTAATATAGTCAATAATTTTCTTCTGCTTGTCAAGCTATTTTTTTTTTCAAATCGTAAAATAACTAAATTGCTAAGTCTGTTACTCGTAAACATAGGTTTCTCAGTGGTCACTACTTTGACTACCATTATTTCCGTACAGTAATCATCATAATAAATTTCTAAAACATTTTCAATAGAAATGTACCAGGAAGTTCATTGTTTGGAAATAGTGGTAGCCAATAAAGTGACCAATGAGAGCCCTGTAAATAAGTTTTGATTGCTTGAAGATTGGAAAATCATCAGTTGTCGTTTACGAAAGAGTCACAGGGGAAAAAATCCGGCATGCTGAAATGGTGTTAGAGAAGTTACTTGAGGCTGCAATAAGTTATGAATTAAAATTAAAACTTCGCAAATAGAAGTAAATTCTGTTAACTGTGTATAAAAATATGTTTTAAATCGAAATAATTGAGGCTAAACACAAGATAAAATATCATAGAAATATGATGGTTGTAAAAATATTTATCTATAATTTCTGATTAATAATGAAAAAAATATGAAAATATTTTTACAAATGTATATTTCGCTCTTTCTAATTTTGCGCCCTTAGGTTGGTTGGTTGTATTTATGACGGCCAATTATCTGCACGAGGGATATGGGCCCAGGGGGGAGTGCCCTTCGTGGGGGTCTTTCTAAGGGAACCTAACCCGTATTAACGCTTGGAAATCCAAGGTTCGAAGAAAACCACGAAAACTCCGAACGATTAGGCCGACGGGCGCGATTGGGATCGAACCCAGCACCTCCCGTCTACCAGATTCGAGAGCAGAACCTCTCAGCCGCTTTGCGCCCTTAGGATTCGTGCGCTTGGAGCAGTTTGCTCCAACTGCTCCACGGTAGCTACGCCCCTGGCTAACCCGACCCGATGCAAGACTCTCCTTGCTTGCTCTTCCAGAGTTTCTATTGGAAATATTTTTTTTTTGTTACTTTATTTAAAATAAGGATAATTTTCATTTTCACAAAACGATAGAAACGCAATTTTGTTTAAAAATAAATAAATAAATATTAAATTAAATTTTAAATATTAATTTATATTTTCCACAAAAGAATACGCTATAATTATTTTTAACTAATTAAATTTTAATTGCTTTTCACGGGAAAATAGAGAATTTTATTAAATTTTCTTTTAATTTACATTTCCCAAAAAGGAGGGGTTATATTTCCGACTTAAAAAGGATGGAAACGCAATTTTAATCGAAAAAATAAAAAATATATACATACATATATTAAATTAAAATAAAATATATTAAATTAAGTTTTAACTATAAACTTATATTTAACACAAAAGAATATGTTATATTTCCTTACTAATTAAATTTTTACTGATTTCACAGGAAATTAGGAAATTTCATTTATTAATATTTTCCACGAAAGGATGGGTTGTATTTCCAACTTAGAAATAATTTCTCTGTATTATAATTCTATTTTAATATTACTTTACATTTTCACGAAAGGATATAAGTCTAATTTTATTTGAAACATGTTTGTTTCTTTTACAGCTTCGAATTCTTTTAATTAATTTTCCTTATCCTTAAATCAGTATTCTTAGATTCATTTTAAGTTTTTGGTGATCAACATCGTCGTATTTTAAGTTATGTTACATATTTTTGCAGTTTTTATTGGCATTTTTTTTTTAATTTAACAATTTTTATTTTAGCAGCGTAATATTGCTTCTATTTTTTTTTTTTTTAAACTGCTAAATTATATTTTATATTTTCCTTAATAATTTTATTTATTTCAGCTTAGGATTTAATTTTAAATCAGTGTTCTAAAATAACCTATCCTTTTGGTAAAAAGGTAAATTAAAATATAAAATCGAGACCTTAAAATAAATTTAAAACATTATTTTTACAAACTTATAAAACAAATTACAAAGTTCGAGCTTATTAAAATGAAATCTCAGACAGAAAAGAAAAAAAAATACAATTCTATTCATAATATGAGCAAAAAAATAATTTTTTTGAAATGTTAAATTTTTAACAAATTAAAGTGAAGTACGACTCAATATCTTTCAAATTATAATTTTGCTTAAACTAGTCAAATGATAAAGTATACAAATACATAACAAATACATAACAGTTTTCAAAGTTGGACAAGCGCCGCTGGTGTAGTGGTATCATGCAAGATTCCCATTCTTGCGACTCGGGTTCGATTCCCGGGCGGCGCAAATTTTTTCTTTATTTTAAAGATTATTTTCTCTTTTATTTATTTATTTCTTTTTTTTTTTAAATTGTTATTTTAAAGTACCTCACACATATTTTAAATAATCTTGATTTTCCCAATCTATGTTCTATTTATGAGACTTAGGTAAAAAATAGTAAAATGTAATAGGAAGATAATTAATTGTTAAGCAAGGAAGCATTTTCTTTGATACTTTCATTTCTAATTTTTCTTTTAATTAAACTAAGATAAATATATTCGTTAGAAATAAATCAATCTTTCTTTTAATTACCTTTTCAATTTAGTTTTCAAGCTATTGTTCAAGCATAAATCTCAATTTGTTGGCAATACATTTGAAATATTATTTTTAACTGATTTCATTTTTAGAAAAATTTTAACCGTTTATTTAAGTTGTGCAAATATTCATGGGACTGTGGTATAAGAGTATAAACTTATTAACACATTCGTGATAAACTAACTATTGTTTGATATTTTCTTTAGTTTATTTTTTAGTTTAAAAAAAAAAAAATAAATAAATAAAGTTATATGACACTAAATAAAATCTAATAATAAAAATAATTTGATTAATACGAATTCGTTTTTTTTTAAAGTTTTATTTGAAACTAATAAATTACTTTACTCTTTACTGTTTGTTATTTTTTTATCTAAAGGTTAATTTTTACCCAAATCATTAGAAAAAAAAAAACATTTTTTCTCCTACAGCGCAAAAAATATGTGACAGCATACACTTATGTGAACTTAAATTCAGGGACATCGCTAAGACTTTTTATCGGTGGGGTAAAGGACCTTAAATTTCCAAGTCAAATTTCAGTATTTGCCAACTACTTTTATAATTTTGCCAAATTACCACAATTAGAAAATGTAAAATAGTTCTTATATGTAACAAGTTTAATAATATTCCTAATCAGATTTTAACTTTTTACAAATCTATCAGGAATAGAAAGTGTATTATAGTTTTTATTAAAGTTTTAAACATATTTTCCAACTAAGTTTGTAAATTTGCCAAGTGTAACAGAATTCACGAACGTTTTTTGGGCCCCCTCCCAACACCAGCACCTTAGAGTGGGCCCTGCTTAAATTTTATAACAGGAGATTTAGTCAATGCCATTCTGTTTATAATTGAAATTTAACTTTAGTTAAAGTTACCTTATTATTCGTTAGATGGCAGCATCACCTACCTTATTAATCCATTGTAGTTATCGATTTTATTAAAAGAGTTTCGTTTGTAAAAAGTATTCTTGATAAGTAAAAAGGTATTTTCTCAAGTCGACTAGTATATTTTAAGGAAAATATTCACACTTACATCGGGGGAAGAGAGATGCTTCTGGGATGCTTACAACTAAATTTTCGATTTGATGTCATTATGGGCAAAATGTAGCTATTCAATTTCTGTTAAAGTCAGCTTGTTGTCCGTTAGATGGCAGCACCATATAATCTCAGAATCGATTACTATTTCTCTATTTATTATCGATTTAATTCCTGATTTTTAACATACGATGTTGGTTGATTTTTGACGGCCGATTATCAACTCTAGGGATATAGGGCCGAGGGGGGGGGGGGGGGGGGGTCTTTCTAAGGGAACCTAACCCGTATTTTAGCATACGAGGAAAGAAACTAGAAAAAAAGAATGCAGCGTAGATAGAATTCAGAGATTTTCCCCCCACCCCCTTGATGGATTTTTGGCACTCAGAAGTTGCTTTTCTAAACCACAATAGGCACAGTATTCTAAAAGGCCTTGTCAAATCTCTAATGTGTCATTAAGATATAATCAAATACAATAATTGAAATCAGCAAAATTTGCGAGTACAAATGTTTGTGTACTTTATTATGACATATGGGCGCCGGCAAAGGGCTTTCGCCCTTTAAATAAATAAACTTTTCTCAAATCTCTAACCAATATCTTCAACCAATATTCGGAATTCAAGCATAATAAATCTTAAATAAATAAATAAAAAAAAAAATTCATAAGCATTCAATGGAGCATTCAATGGCTTGAAAATCCCGCCTAATTTTTTGACTGCAATTTATGTTTCCCCCCCCAAAATATCTGTTACAAAAAATTAATTTGGTGTGGGCTCCGAATTCGATTAAGAAAAATTCACTACTTTTTAACGCTTGATAAAAAGCGTCAGGAAGTGAATTTGTTAAAAAATGCTTTTTTCCACTGGTTATTTTGTTATTTTATATTATACGATTTGCTTTACTTTTTCATTTTCTACTTTTTAGCCTTTAAAATATTTCATTAGTGCTGTTTCATAGCCATTTGGCCTATTTTTGGCGGTCGTGTATTAGCGCACCATTAAATCCACTGTTGTTTCAACTCCTATACAACTATATCAAAATATTAAAATATTTATTTGCTTAAAACACGTTATAAAAACACATTAAAAGTAAATTAAAAATCCATATTTACATGTTTCAACGTCATCAGAATGTACAACAGAAAATTACAAATGCATATGAAAAATAGAAAAAAGTTCAGAGCTCAAAAAAATATCAGAGCTCCTTTGATACTTCTAAAAATAAAAATAAAACTATTAATGAAGTTAATATGAAAAGGGTTGTAGCAAATTATTTCCCGGGTTTCTTTGAATACATAAAAAAGCATTTAAAAATTTTTGGTTTATGTTTGATCGCGAAGCCGCCTCCGAAATTAAAGATGCTTTTAAATACTAAAACTGATCCTATTAATAGAGATGACCTCTCAGGAGTTTATATGATTCCATTTATTAGGGAAGGAGGAATAAAACATCATTATATAGGTATAACCCAACGAAAATTCAATATAAGATGTAAAGAACATATAGCGGACATAAAATATAATAGAGGTAATACTGCTTTATCTCGGCTAAATCAAATAGAGAACATTAACATACATTTTTAACGAGAGTAAAATAATCTACAGGTCTAATTTATTTCCAATTATTTATAAGTGAGTCTATTGAAATTTATTTAAGAGGTTCAGGATTTTGTAATGATACGTTATCTTTTCGTATCCCGAATTTATGCGTTGAATGGCTGGACAACTTACGGCGTCGTGACGTATAGAGGGAACACGAGCAATCGCGAAAATGTAGGGCGCGTTATTAGATTATTTGTTTATATTCGATGTTTTTTTTTCCATTTTTTTTTCCATTTTTCATATGCATTTGTAATTTTCTGTTATATATTCTGATGACGGCTCAGTAATGAGTTGAAACATGTAAATATGGATTTTTAATTTACTTTTAATGTGTTTTTATAACGTCTTTTCTTTATTTGATTAAAGCAAATAAATATTTTAATATTGTGATATGGTTAGTAGTGGACGTAATTTTGACTTACTACTCGCACTTATTTACATTCCTATACAACTGTACAAGTTACTGAAAATATTTCGCGATTTATCAGCTGTGGCTGGCTAACAGAAATATGCCTTAAAATTAATGTATTAAGGGCTCTCAAGTTTCTTAAAGCTACAAAACTTTCGAAAATTTTATTTTTTTCGATGTTAATTCCTATCTTTTCGGAACATTTTGATATAATTATTTCCTTGAACTTTCCATTAGAACAGAAGTTATGGCTTTTAGAATTATACCCGCTCAATGGCTGAAGCGGCATTTCTGAAATTTTGAAGTTATTTTTTTTGCAAATGACATTTTTGGGCATAACATGCAGGGTATCTCAAAAACGTCTGATTATTTTTTCATGAAATTTTCAGAATGTATGTTTCATGTTTGTCTGTATAAACTGCACCTAAAATTTCCTTTTTATTTTAAGCGATTAGATTGTTGAAATTTTCAAAATTTTGTATTAGCTAAATACAAATTTGCATTATTAATATAAAAATGCTTTAAATACAAATTTATTTAGGTTCAGGGTAATTATTACATTCTAAAGTATAATTAGGCACAAAAAATTTCAGCCTAGTTGGAAAATTTTTTTTTGTAACCTTGCGCGTAAGCTGTTATACCAATTTTCTGCTCGACAAATGTCTGACAGTTTGGAGTCCCCTATAAATACTAATTCTGCATCTTGAAGTTTTTTAAATACATGAAATGAAAGAACATACTTATATCTTTTAATCCCGATAAAAATTGTGTTTTTAAATCATATACACATTTTAAGATATTAAATGTTGAAAATGGTCTTTTTTAAATTTCCCCCCCCATTTTAAGAGTCGAGAGACCTCTTAATTTATAATTAAGTCCTAAAAATAATAACATGTTGTATTGTTATCGAAAATACACCTGTGAACGTAATTTTTGATAATTCTAGCACATCAAGAAATTCGTTAAAAATCTATTAGAAAATTCCATCTTTACATACAAAGATCAGGTTGAGTGTAATGAAAGAGTGAAAAAAAAATAACAAAAAATGAACAATCACTGATTCTTGTCTCACGCTTTTTATTAAGGATTTATTGAAATACATCGGCAGATATGTTAATATGACACTTTCATTTCGTAGAGATTTACAAAAAAAGACAGACACAATATATTTACATAAGTTGTACACACGAAGAATGCAATGCAATGAATGATTGTTGATTTATTTTACCTACACTGTTAAAAGTTTCTCTGTTTGAGATTTTATAAATTTTAAATCATTTAAATAATTTATAAGCAATAATTTGAAAAAAAAAAATCTGTCTCGTGTGAAAATAACGGACAAAGAGCTAAAAAAATAAATGAATTCGGAAGTAGGACATTTCGGCCAGCTGCCATTTCGATAACGAAATTTGTAAAATAATCGTCAACTGATGAAGCCTGAAAACTAGTTTTAAACATTTTCTATCGTAAAATAGAAAAGACTAAATATTATAAACAAAAGCAGAAATGTTTAGATTATAACATAATCCAATATTAAATATTGATAAATTAATAATTATAACTATTTTTCATGAATATAAAATTAATTTTTCATTTGAAAAAAATAGATTCTACAAGTCAGAAAATTGCGGTATTCAATTAATCCATATGTTCATATCAAGGCAATCAAGGAAAATTTTAAAATTTCTTTAAATTTTCGTAGTGTTGACTCTAGGCCAATTGCAGGGCTCAATGCCTGGCGGCCCTTTTTAACTACTTTATGCGCTCGACGGCCCTTTTTAATTATTTTATGCACCCGGTGTTCCTTGCTGCCATTTTTGATGTGGCCTTTCGATTAATTTCTCTTTCTAGATTTAAAATATTGTGAAAATTTTCAATCGGTCGTAGGAAAAAATCGGGAAATTCGGCAGTCAATCGCGAGAAAAAAAATCATTATATTCTGCCGTCAGTTGCAGAAAAAAATTCAAAATTCGTCAATCGGTTGCAGGGAAAAAATCGGGAATTCGTCAGTTAACAGGAGAGAAAATCGGGAAATTCAATCGGTCGCGGAAAAATATCGCAAAATTCTACTGTAAAAAATGACTCTAAACAAACCATTTCAAAATATTTTTGTGAACAAAATACAGGAGTGCCCTTTTTGAGAATAATGTGTCTTTTAAAAAAAAAAAAACTCGCCCCTCAGCTCTTTACTTCTAGAGTCAACGCTAATTTTCTGATAGTGTAAGAGAAAAAGTATTGAGTAAATCTAAATATAGATATAAAATTCTTCCAACATAAATATGCCTCTAATTATGTAATGATGAGACAATATAATATCATTAAAGCATATTCAATAAGTAACAACCCGATTAGACTACTTATACTGCAATTAAATGTAATAACAAAAATAGTATATTGAATAATATTCCAATTTTGTGGGAAAGAAATGGCAGCAAAACTGAATGCCATGAATTGGACAAAAGAAACAAAGAAATCTGATAACTTAGACATTTCAATACACTGTTGCATGGAAAATACTAAAATTTTATTTTGAATACCACTATTTTCGTAGAGAAATAGTTGCTTTATTTAATTACAGAAACTTTTCGATTAAAACAAGTAAATAATACTATACGAAAATAGCGGTATTAAAAAAAAATATTAGTATTTATCTGACAACCTTGCTTCAGTACAATATGAGAAAAGGATTAAATGGTCATAAAAAAATATATACATTTGTATTTTTGGGATGATGTGCAGGTTATTTTATTTGATCAGTAAAATTTGAAGGAGTTTGAGAGAGAAATTCGTAAATCACGTCAAAGAACAGAAACACATACTGGTACATGGATATGCAGGATGTTTCATTGCAAACAAAACAATTTTAATATTAATTTAAAACAGTTTTAACTATGATAGAACCAACGAATATTTTTTGCTAGAGAATATACGATCGAATCAGAAACTTTAAAACACTAGATGGTGCTTTGTAACTGTGCAGAAAGACGACCTCTACACACTGACTGTGATTACTTTTACCCATTTTTTTGACAGTCAAACTTCTAAATAACAAATACAAGAAGAAATAAAAAATGGAACTGTAAGTTATATTTAAGAGTACTTGTAAAAGAAGATGACGCATACAATTAGACGTCAGCTAGTTTTGGCGATTTTATTTGCAAAAGGAAGCAAATTACCCACAAGAATCTTTCTCTATGGGAAAGTAACTCTAATTCTCGTTTTATGCAAATAAGGATTACATAGGTGTGAAAAATCATATTTTTCGCTTTTATTTTGCATTGTTTAAGATGTTTCTAACTTTTTTTTGGTAGCATTTGAGTTCAGAAATGCTGAGCTTATTACTTTATTATTCAAGTTCCACAAGTTTTCCACAAGGTGAGGACGAAGATCCAGGAATAAACTATCTAGCAATGTCAAAAGTCTCTATTGACAAAAATAAAAATAAAATAAAATGTGAAATTTTATATGATTTGTAATTTTCCAACCTAGTGAAAAAGTGATCAGACCAGGATTTGAACTAAGGACACGACCAGGATAGCTCAGTTGGCAGAGCTTGCTAGCTAAAGCCAAAGATCCCTGGTTCAAATTCTGGCCTAGTCTCTTTTTAACTCAGTTGGAAAATTACAACTCATAAGATTTATTTGCCAACTAGAATAATCATGTTAAAATTAATCAAGTGTAATTACGTGCCCAGGGTTTACTTGGAGTTTCATTACGTGTGATTTATTCTGTTGAGTTGTGTCAGATGACAGACCAGATGCTCTTATCAAAAGGTTGACTGAATATCACCAGATTTTTCCCGGATCGCTCAGTTGGCAGAGCATTGCATTGGTAGCTTAAGCCAAATGTCCCTGGTTCAAGTCCTGGCCTGGTCACTTTTTCACTCATTTGAAAAATTACAACCCCTATGATTTATTTACCAATTAGAATAATTGTCTTAAAATTAATCTAGTGAAATCTCATACTTTATTAATTTGTCGTGTTTGCCAAAGCTACCACAAAATCAAAAACTTTTATAATGATTTATCCCAAATCTCAGTTTAGAACTTTGTCTTGAGCACTGCTAGTTACCGCTTCCTTATGTAAAGTAACCTGCACCATCAGGCTATTGTATTGTTTGGTATCTGGCGGCTTTAGGATTTAATTTATAATTTATCAGTTGGACATTCTGGTGTTTTTAAGACTAAATATATTACCAATTAGACAAAAATTATTGATTAGTATCGAAAGTGTACATGATAGATTTTTTTCTATTCCGAAATAAGCATAAAGAAATTCACAAGAAACATCCTTCACTTTGAAAGAAATAAAATCATCGCAAATTTGTATTAAATATTGTCTTTTGAACAACTCTGGTAATCAGTTTTAAACAAAGCTTATAATGTTACATAGTTTTTTAAAATAATATTTCATTTTTCCATTTAAGATTTCCGTTGCTTTCATCACTTTGCAAAATGCAATTTGGAAGAATTGTATGTTTGATATAATATCTTTAAATTGTTTGTTCTTATATCTATGTTAAATCGATTTCATAATTTTACTTTATGATAGAGTCTTAGATCCACAGTGATAACAAATTTTCTTAGATCTACCGCTCATTAAATTTTGTTTCATTCTTTATGAATCATCCTGCATTCCTATATCATAAATTATTCTTTATTTATTTATTTTTTTTACTTTAATGTTTTTCCCTTTGACGTACATACCTACCTATCTACATTTCTTCTAGCTAAGCTAATTAAATCCAAATATAAAGAGTCGAATAATGGTAAGGGAGAGAATTGCAACAAGCGTACTTGCGTTGAGGCAACTGCAATTTAAATTCGCGCAGTTGTCAAGAGAATTTTGAATATTTCCACCATCGTTGAACTATTCAAATCTAAAGCACAAGTAGTTTCATTTTCAATATTCCCATTTCAGGTCAGTTAATCTGTTGATTTTTAAAAGTGAAATTACTTTTGCGGCGTTTGAGACTTAAAATCTCTATTCAAATGGAAATGAGGAACGGTTGAAACGGAAATGACACATGCTACCACCAATGAATATAGCGTCATATTTAAAAATAAAATTGTATTGGCATTCATTTAAAATGATTGCATTAAATGATGACCTCATTTCGCGAGCGTTTAATGTTTCCAGTGGTTAAAAAGACGTCAGTATCGAAAGAAAAGATGGGTTTTATCCATAAAACTGAAATATGTTTCACTATTAGGTCATATTCTCTAGACTTTATAACGTAAAGTTGCTTTAACATTAGTAAAGAGACTAAACCCGTATTATTAATTGAAAGGTATTTGGCATGCATGCTTGGTAAGTCAATCAGATAAAATGAAGAAAAAAATGTTTCGGCAAGGAAATTAAATTTTAGCAAAGTTAAACTTGGTAAAATACATTGGTAAAGCACATTGTTTATCATGTGTTCATGCTCAGCTGCTTCCTTCATCTATTTCGAATTGCATGGAAAACATGAACAACGTTTTCTAGATGAGGGCGAAAATGTTGCTCAAAAGAAATCACAATATGCTTGCGAAAAGAATCAAAGATAAACCGTTATTCTAAGTTTGCGTTTGCCATATGTCCGGAGAAAATACTGCGTGTGATTCGACCTGCCATGTAATATGAACTTACAAGCTGGAAATATAAAGAAAATACTAGGTTGAGCAAAAAGTTTCTAGGAAATTTGTGAAAGTTGCGTTGTTATGCGCAAATTAACAACAAAAGCAACAAGGATTATTCTTCAAAGTAGAGACCATCATAGTCCACGACTTTCTGCCATCTTTGTGGATTCCAGATTTGTGGAAATATGAAGTTTGTAGCCGTACCAGCACCTCCACCCTCATTAATCTCATCAAAGGCCTCATTAACCTCATCGTCAGACCTTTTCTCCAATAATGCAGGATCAACACACTCAAATCATACTGTCCAATAGCCTTTTTCGAGCCGAAATTCCTGAACCTCTAAAGATATACCACTAGTACTCCTATATACGATACAAATTCTGGTAACTATTAGATAAAAAATTTCCCAGAACTTTTTGCTCAACCTAATACAAGCTAAAAACCTGAAGCATGTGCCAAATTCAGTGAAAGAAAAGAGCAGAGAAGAACAGTTATTCGAATAAAACTTTTAGTTTCAATGATTATTTTGAACGAAAACAATAAAAAATTCCATCTAGAAAATCCATAATTTTAGGATGTGACCGCAATAAATAACTATTTTCTTTAATGTTAAATGATGTTTTGGAAATCTAGAAACTTAATTCTGAATTAAAAAAGTCAATTTCTAAAAGTTGAAAAAAAAAATTATTTCACAATTTTACTGAAAAGTGTTTTCATACCAGAAACTTTTAACAGTGTATCTTGTAAACACACACTGATATTACAGACACTTTTCTTGTCATAGCACCTGGATGTGGGAGACATCAGAAGCTCATGTTTTTTCTCAGACACTTTTACTCTCTGATTTAGGAAGTTATCTTGGATTCATTCAATCTTTTGTGCTGTATGATTAAAACTTGATTTGTAGAATCTGTAGAAAAGGACTAGGAAGAGAGGTGCAAATATTATGTCAATTAAATAACTGGACATGACCATGGTGCAACCGGTTAATGGAGCAATGACCAGCACAAAGAATATGATGAGCACGAACTGAGTCTGCGAAAGAAACAGATAATATCAATTGTAAGAAGATTATTTAAAAGAAAGTATTCATTCTATACTCATAGTCCGGGAGGCAGCGACATTTTTTATTGCTAACTTTTTTATACAAGCTAATCATCAAATATGTCATTGATATTACTTAATCAATCATGCTAACAGTTGTCACAAATGCAGCGTATGTGGCCTTGTAGGCTGCAACTTTCTCCAGCCATAGCGAAATTAATGCAATCCGATTATTTAAGGCTCCTGTCCCTGCCGGTGAAGGCACTCACGAGCTAATGCTAATCCTATGGGGAGGGATTTATCTAATATCTCGTTTGCATTTCGACATTTTTAATTTTTTTTTTTTGCATTGGATAGCCGAGGTTCGTCTCTACATCGCATCTCTTTTACTTTTTCGATTTTGGTCGCAGATATTTCTTATAAAGTTACTTTTACTTTCAAAACTGGTTCTGAAAATGAAAGAGTCATCACTGTAAAAAAAAAAAAAAAAAAAACGAACTATAAAACGGAAATATTACTGGCAATCTAGACGCCAGTACTATTTCCGTTTTTTTTTTACGGGAATTTTTACCCATAAAATACAGAAAATTTTCCGTTTTTCTGATTAAAAATGGAAATTTTTCTGTAATTTATGGGTAAAAATTCCCGTAAAAAAACGGAAATAGTACTGGCGTCTAGATTGCCAGTAGTATTTCCGTTTTTTAGTCCGTTTTTTTTTAATAGTGATTCTAAAAAATATCTTCAACCAAAATCGAAAAAGTAAAAAAAGTGCGATGTAGAGACGGATCTCGGCTATCCAATGCAGAAAAAAATATTTAAAAATGTCGAAATGCAAACGAGATATTAGATAAATACCTCCCCATAGGATTAGCATTAGCTCGTGAGTGCTTTCGCCGGCAGGGAGCCTTAAGACTGACGAATATTACCGAGACTTCCGTAATTGGCTTGCTAATTATTTAGCTATGACAGGCAAATGTTGCGTCTCCCAAAGCCGCATTCATTGCCATCGTGACAGCTGACGTCTTTTTGGTTAAGTCAGATTAATTAATTATATTTGAACAGCTTGTATAAAATGGTTAAGTAAAAAATGGTGCTGCCTACTTTGTATCAGTTCAAATCTCATAAAAAAATTCCTTATTATCTCCAATCACCTTTTTTCTGACATATTTTACATTTTTTTAAAATAAAATATTTTTGGCGAAAAAGAAGATATTGAACGTACTTCAGGTCAGAATCACAGAGAACCAACTTGAGTCCCTGAGGGAGGGGGAAGGGGGGAGGTTATATTCACGTAAGAGGGGAGGCGAATTTTAGAACATATTAATAAAGCTTGTTAAATTGGTTCATTTTAAATTAAATTAATTTGTAAATATTTTATAAGCTTATAACAATTAATTATTTTAGTTAAATAATTACAGTCAATATTTTAATTAATTTCATTTAAAAATCAACTTAACATTTAATTAATATTTCTGCATTATTTGTCATTTCTGTACAAAGTACTCTAATATTGTGCACATGTAACTGTATGTTTGTCTTATAATAAGCACGTCGGATGTAATTTTCCGCACCAAATGAGACAGAGGTATTATTGGATGTGATACGTTACATCATTTTTAGTCGGAATTTTATTTCGATAGGTCAATATGAAGCATGAATTTTGAAATAGACAGTTAAAAATCGAAATAAGCTTATAAATTTCATGTTGTGAGCAGAGTATTTTTCATTCTTATTCGACACAAAAATAGGATTTAAACTTTGGGAGTTCCGAAAAAATATTCTTACCATAAAATTGTATGAAACTTACAGCAGTGTGGAGCCCTTTTTTAAGAGCAAGGGGTCCCCCCCCCCCCCCTTGTCTGCGCGACTGCTCCAGATGAAAAAAAAAACGTAGATATAGATAATCTTTCTTATAATAAATAAATAAATAAACAAATAAAATAATAAAATTTATTTGGACAAAATGGATTTTAAGTTTAAAATTCTAAGCAACTGTTTTAAAAGAAGAAAGAAATATTTTTCATTTTCAAAATTACAAAATTTTGTTTTTTATTAATACACAATTTTATATAAAAACGTCAGTTGATTCTTTGATCAATCGAAGAAAGAATAAGAAGTAATATTAACTCATTTAAACCGGTTTCAAAATTCATTTTACTACAGGTTAAGTCCATTTCTGCATTGCCATTTGAAGTGGAAGAAGATGTTTAAATTTTAGTTCAAAATTAATCAAACAAAAATTTGAATTCCAGATAATTGAAGTGAAAGGTTTTTGTTGTAATTTAGTTATTGATTAGCCGACGCTATGCTATTCCTTCCTCCTAGCTTATTTTGTGTCATCTCCAAAAAGTAACGTTACGTTGTATAAGCCAGCCGTAAAACAAAGCAGATGTATCATTGTACGCTTAAATACTCTACTGCAATTTTTTAAACTTCTATGCATCGCACATTTTCAATTTTTATACCGTCGTATTGGGGAAAAAAAGTACTTTTAAATGCAATTTGTTTGAAAACTGCATCTCCGTTTATTTTTGAATTATTATTATTATTTTTTTTTTTTATAGTTTTTAGAGCCATTTGCTTAATATTGGCAACGGAAGTACTCCACTTCTGTAGAAAGTAAAGGAAAAATAGTTGTAAAATAGTAATTATATATTTTTGTTGCCATTTTCTCATAACAACCGAAAGAAAATGTAAAAAATACGTGATATTTTGAAAATATATAAACGAATGATTTCTGTTAAAACATGGAGCTATTATAAACTATATTTAGTTTTAAGTATCTATATTAATGTTACAAACAAATGAAGGCCTATGAATTATTATATAGCCATTTTTTTAGTCGAGTTTCTTGAATGACGGCATCTGTTTGCTGCATTTGTGCATTATTTCTCGATAGTGACGTCCTATGCATACTTTACTGTAGACGTTAAGTATCTATATTAATGTTACAAACAAATGAAGGCCTATGAATTATTATATAGCCATTTTTTTAGTCGAGTTTCTTGAATGACGGCATCTGTTTGCTGCATTTGTGCATTATTTCTCGATAGTGACGTCCTATGCATACTTTACTGTAGACGTTTAAGAGTGGTTTGTAAATGCGGAATTCTTAAGCGGATGCGAATGACGTCATTTTACATAAAAGAAATGCGTGTGCTTTAAGTCTTAAAATTGAAATATGTTTTGTACTATTTATACACACATATATTTTTTTTTTTCATCGGGGACTACACTAAATTCTGAAAAAGCAGAATTCCTGTTTTCTAGTTTAATTCTTTCTTAGATGCATATGTTTGAATGCTAATAGGGGATATTAAACTCTCCTAGAAAAGAATTTTAACATTTAACTATCAAATGTTAGAAATTAGAAATTATTTTCATCATTAAAATTATTAAATATAAAAATATTAAATATTAAAAGATACTGTCTCATATCCTCAATACTAAGCAGAATTTTAGTATCATAGTTTTGCCATATCATTTAATACCTCAAAACGTTTTCATTCATAAAATAAAACAATTTTTGAGAAAATGTATCATAACATGTTCTTTCACTAAGCTCTTCATTTGTAGTATATCTTTGAGCAATTCGAAAATAAAACCCTGACTAAATGGAGGGGAATTTTGAAAATAAAATTAGGCTTTGCTTTTCAGAGGCAAGCTTTATTGCAAACAAAGGCATACAACATCAGAACTCAATGAAATGTTTTACTTAATTTTTTGACATAGTTGTTACTTATGGACTTGTTTCATATAATGCAATCAACTTAAAGAAAGTTTTCTAAAGAAATTTCTCGTCTGCGACTTGATTTTATCAGTGGAAGAATAGCTAATATTGCACGGAATTTCCAGACATCAGTGTTGGATAAAATGTAATCATATTAAAATTTACAGATTATGATTACATTTTGTAATTGCTAATTAAGATTTAAAAAAAATAATAAGAAAATAAATTATTGTAAGTGATTATAGTTTAGTAACCTATAATCGCAATCATGATTACTTAATTACATTATAAATGATTACTGTAAAGTTCGGAAAATAGCAAAGACCTCTCCTTCTGAATATTGCACGGAGTTTGCACAGTGTTGGTTAAAATGTAATCAGTTTAAAATTTACAGATTACGATTAAATTTTTTAATAGTTAATTAAGATTACACATTTAAAAAAATAACCAGAAAAGAAATTTTTTAAGTGATTATAGTTTAATACTATATTATCGCAATCATGATTACTTGATTACATTATGAATTATTACAATAAAGTTCGGAAAATAGCAAAGTTTCCTCCTTCAGAATATTGCACGGAGTTTTCACTGTGTTGGATAAAATATAATCAGATTAAAATTTATAGATTACGCTTACATTTTGTGATCGTTAATTAAGATTACAGATTAAAAAAATAATCAGAAAAGAAATTAATTTTAAGTGATTACAGTTTAATAATCTATTATCGCAATCATGATTACTTTATTACATTATAAATGATTACTTTAAAGTTAGGAAAATAGCAAAGTCTTCTCTTTCTTTACAACCTGAGATATGGAAAAAAACGCAGGGACTTATAAACAAAATTGAATTTCCTGAAAAAGTGCAAGATTGTAAACAAAACCGTGAACTTCTTCCTAAATATATGTATGAACTATATTTAAATATTAATTTATATAGAGCATATTTCACAAATGTTTATGATAAAATGTAAAATCATTAAGAGAAGTCATGCATGTAAAAAACAAGAATGAAAAATCATGCATACAGCATAGATTATGAAACACTTTCCAACACATTCAGAATGCTATAATAAAACTTCATTGTTTACTAAGGTGAAAAAAGATGTCTTATTGAACAATTTGAAAAACGCTTAGCGCATTTGAAAACTCAATTTCTGCTGTTATCATGAATACTCCTTAAAATATACGATTTTTTTTGCAACTCTATGTATATTATTTATAGATATGTATGCGTAATACACAGTATAATAAAAGTTAGTTCAGTTACACGGATAGCACAGTTGAAAATTTCCACTCGGCAATTTCCAGCAATAAACAGATGTTGTTGGAAACTTTTGTGCAGCTCTGTGTATGATCTGAAGAATTTATACTCACCAAGTAATACTTCAAAAATAGTTCAATTTAAAAACGCGTACCACAACTGAAAACGCATTTCCAGCAATTATGGTTCGTAGGCTTCAATAGTTCAATTATTGTTCAATTTCTTGTGTAGCCAAATTCTTTTGTGTGCCCCTGTAAATGAACTATAAATTTCATGCACACCCTATTCTATGGTGAGTATCGTTTAGTACACCTCAGTGATGTATGCAATTTCAATAGGTTTAAAATACCGTAATATCATTAAAATACACGGCGAGCGATTTTTCTCCATAGACCGTAATGTAACGGAATTATTCTGAGTGACCCTGTAAATGAATCGAAAATGCTACGCACTATATATATTTTCAATACCGATCATTCCATAGTAAACCCCAATAACATATATCCGTTCCATGGCAATCGGACTCTATTTACACGAGTTAGAGCACGGACAGACGGACAGACAAACCGAATTCATAAACACTTTTCAACTATTTCAAATGAAAATTAAATTTCAAATTAATTGCTTAAAAGGCGCAAAGGCCAACCTAATGAAAAAGATTCCATGCCGGGACTCGAATCCGGGCCATCAGTATATTGCACTGACGTTCTACCGACTAAACCACATGGAACGATACCCAACCTGGAACTTCTCACTATTACAGGTTAACAAGGCTGCAAACGCAGCATAAGATGGAACAATTTTCCCTGAGCCACCGACATGGGGCAAACATGAAACTCAATTAAATCCAGCATCGATTGAAACGTCAGTGCAGTCGGTAGAACGTCAGTGCGCTGTACTGATGGCCCGGGTTCGAGTCCATGTACGGAATCTTTTTCACTAGTTTGGCCTTTGCGCCTTTTAAGCAATTAATTTGAAATTTAATTTGATTTGAAATATTGTTTGCGAGGCGAATTATTCTCTCTTTAAAAATTTCCAAGTATTAATACTTTTCAACTATAGTGCGTCTCATAAGTATATGGACAAGCGATTTTTTGAAATTGCAGCTCAAAATATGAAGCCATAATCACGAAAAAAATAATAAGCATATAGAATCATAATATATGTTTGTTACAACAACGGAATACAGTATAGGTTTTACAGAATTTTTGTAAAAAAAATTAAATTCAAAATAAGCTGCCCCAAAAATATACACTCTCAGAAATGAATACTCAGATTTCACGAAATTTTCTTTGTTTTTGACGAAATAGTTTCCTGGAAAATGCTCCGAGCGAACATTTCGTCAAATTGATGAAATTAGTTTCTTCACTTGCTTGACGATATAAATTTCGTCAATAGTTTCGTCAAAAGAGGGCTGGTGGCGCCATCTCTCAATCAGTTTGGAAGCTCCAATATTTGACACGGGGAAAGAAAAAATAATCACCTCTCTCTTTCCCCGGCTTGATTCGAACTCACGACCTTTCGTATGGGAGGTCGCTGTTCTGCCAACCTGGCTACTGGGGAGTTGAAAGTGTCTGCTTTTAGCCTGGTATAATGAATTCTACTTCGTATTTTATTTTTATAACGTAGATTGCAATTTTATCGGGCAGCTATATTTTCTGAAAGTTTTAAGGAAAGCTAATTTATTTTTATGGTTTTCTCGTATCAATGAATAATTATAATATGGCTTGATTAAATAATTTACAACTGAAATTTTCTTTGATCAATGGATGATTAGAATATGGTCTGGTTAATTTGTTGCTCACAAATAATGAATTGTGAAGTGCATATTGCGTGAGATTTTATCACTTTGAGTAGGAAGATAAGATTTTAACACTTTACTGTTTATAAAGAGGAGAGGGATCAATTATGTTTATTTTTAATTTGATTGAAAACATAATGTACTTCTTAAAAAAAAAAAAAAAAGATATCCTAGAAGTTTGAAATTTTATTGACCTAATTTTCTTATTGAATGGTTTTGAAAAACACGGGAAATTTATTCTTTTCGAATTAAGACATAACGAACGACAACATATAAATAAAATAATAATAATAATAATAAGCATTCCTAAAAATTCTAACAGCTAAAAAAATAACTAATGAAGAAACAATAACTACCTATATTTCAGTATTTTCTGAAAAGCACTAAGTGCTGTTTTAAAATAAATTATTACAGGACTAACACAAACAAGCAAATATCTGTAGGATTTGAGGATCGTATAGGAAATAATCGTAGGATTTGAGGAGGATTTGATGAAATGTTTCCTTAAAATGCATTGAGTCTGACCGTGATTGAGGCAAAAATTTCGTCAAATATTTGAGGGTTTGCGTTTCGTTACAAGTCACGTGATGTTAATAGGAAATGATCGTCAAAAACGACGAAATACAGCTCGAGGATTTCTGAATCGTCAAAAGGGAGAGTTTTATTTCTGAGAGTGTATGGACAATGAAGAGAATTGCTTTTATTTCCACCGTATCAAAAAAATTTGCATTTTCTGCGTTCTGCACATGTGAAGTACCCACTGCAAAATATAAAATCACTGCTTATTCTTCAATTATCGAATAGTGGGAAAATGCCTCGCAACGTTCAATTCTCTGTTGCTGATATAACTAAAATTTGGCGTTTAAAGACTCAAATGTTAAAATTTCTGATATTGCTAAACAAAATAAAGAGTAGCAGATCCGGACTTTATGAAATTTTATCAAAAAGTGGCAATGCAATTGCAAAACAACGTTCAGGTCGACCAAAAAAGGCAACTCTATACGACAAGACAGATAGATTTTTCGAGCAGTTTCAACCCAAAAGAAGTTTGTTCGTGAAATTTCGAAGACTTTAGCTTTTCCTAGAACGAGATCTGGTGTTCACCGTTGCATACGGCAAGCAAAATTCATAAATATCACAGAATGTGCGCGGAATCTATGTTGAAATTGCACCATAGAAATGCACGCGTTCTTTGAACTAAAAAACACAAGCCTTGGGAAGATGAATTGTTAAGTGTTTCTTCAGTGACGAAAACAAAACCAATTTGGATAGCCCAGATGGCTGGGCATACCATCGGCATGATCTGCGACGAGAATCTCGGGAGTTCATTAGTCTACAACAAGGAGGTAATTCTCTCAGGGTGTGGGGCGCGATTTATTTCAATGGAACAACGGATATTGCTTCTCTTAATTGTCCACAGTTCTCTGAGGATTATTAAAATGTCCTTAAAAGCAATCTACTTCCATTTGGAAACATTTTTGGAAGGGATAACTGAAAATTCCAAGAGGACAATGCGTCAATTCACATCTGTCATTCAACAACAGCTTGGTTTACGCAGATTCAAGTAACTGTTATAGACTGGCCAGCTATCAGTCCAGACCTAAATCCAGTTAAAAACCTTTGGGGAGTACTTGCACGAGATGTATATGCTCATGGTCGTCAATTTTCTACTATTAAGGAATTAAAGCAAAGCGTAGAGCAGAATTGGTTCTCTTTACAGCCACACATTCTCCAAACACTAGTTTGAAGCTTACTTGATACGGTTTTCAAGATAATTGAAAGGAACGGATCCAAAATTCGAATTTAAATGCAAAAAACTCGAAAAGTCGATATATTTTTGAGACAGGCTATTTTGATTTTTATTTTTTTACAAACATTCTGTATAACCTATACTGCATTTCTTTGTTGTCATAAACTTGTATTTTAATTCCATATGCTTATTATCTTTTTCGTGATTATGGCTTTATTTTTTGAACTGTTATTTCAAAAAATCGCGTGTCCATATACTTTTGAGACGCACTATATGTTGGAAAGTGTTAAAAAAAAGAAAGAAAATATTTAACTTTATTTTTAATTTTAAAGTTAAATTAATTTTATTTCTATAGCTTTCAAAAAACTTGACTTGCAATTTAAGCAAATTTTGTTTCGACAGACATTTCTTTAGTCTAGATAGGTAAATAGAGAAACTTAAAAAACTTTCAAAGATATTTTTTAATTTTTTTTATGTTTGCATTTTGAATACTATTCAAGGGCACACTGTATGAGTTATAGCATATATTTATCACACAAGAAATTAAAAAAAAAATTTCTCAGAGAAAAATAATTAATTTTCCGGAATATTTTAAGCGTTATGAAGAACTTTTCAAAATGCTCCATGTGCATTCCATATCCATTAAAATCCCCGATATTTTTTATGTTTACATATACAAATAACACTGTGAATAGTTTATTTAAACTAAATATAACTGGAAAAATTAAAGGTAGTTAAGGTATCCGCACACCTTCGCAAGTGATTTTTTGAAATTTTTGAAATTTTCTTTTGTTATCCATTTTTTATAATGACATTTATTCTAAAACTTTGAAAAAAAAAATATAACAATTTTAGCAATTACCCAGAAATAAATTTTTTTTAGAGAAAATAGTCAAAATTATGTCAAAAATTGACATTTCCGCAAAACGTGATAACTCACAAATAAAACAATGTATTGACATTTTGTAAATTGCATGATAAACAGAAAAACTTTCTCTAGGATTTAGACTACACACATTATAATCGCATCTCTATCTCAGATGATATGGTATTTAAAGTACTAACGTAATGAAAAATTCGCAAAATTTGTCTCAAGTTTGTCATTTATACCAGTGTAAATATAAAACAATTTAATATATTATCGTGTGTGTAGTCTATTCCCTCAAAAGACATTTGTAAAAGAAAATTTCGTGTCATTTCATGCATAATTTTTTGTTTTAGGATGTTTTGCGTATAGTAAAAATCTGAAAAACTTCATTTTTAGAAAAAGCGAAAAATAACTTTTAATATTATCACGAGTGTAGTCTACTCCCTCAGAAGACATTTGTAAAAGAAAATTTCGTGTCATTTCATGCATAATTTTTTGTTTTAGGATGTTTTTTGTATAGTAAAAATCTGAAAAACTTCATTTTGAGAAAAAGCGAAAAATAACTTTTAATATTATCGCGAGTGTAGTCCATTCCCCCAGAAGACATTTGTAAAAATTTCGTGGCATTTCATGCATAATTTTTTGTTTTAGGATGTTTTGCGTATAGTAAAAATCTGAAAAACTTCATTTTCAGAAAAAGCTAAAAAGAACTTTGAAACACAATTCAAAAGCTGTAAATAGCTGTAACTTTAAACAGCTGTAACCCGGGTTGTATTTTAGATACAGACAAAATTTAAGCAAATTTCGATAGATAAAATATTCAATTTTAATGTTATTGCCAAAATGAAAAATCGATATTTTGATCGAAAATTACGTTTTAAAGGTGTTCGGATACCTTTTAAGTGGATAAATAGGATGCAGAAATGCTGAAAATTTCATAAAATTTAGTAAATATTTTTTTCTTTCCTTTATATTCAAATCTATAAAATTCTATGCAATTTTATTTGTGTATGTAAAACAAACTAGCATAAAAATATTGGAAATTTTAATTGATATGGAATGCGCATGGGGCATTTTGAAAAGTTCTTCATAACGCTTAAAATATTCAGGAAAATTCCTTATTTTTCGCAAAACGAAAAATATTTTTAAATTTCTTGTATCATAAATATATGCTATAATTCATATCGTGTCTCTTTGAATAGTATTTAAGGTACCAAAACAAATTGAGTTGAAAGGTCCCTTATCCCCTTAATGGCTTTTTAAAAATGAGCATATCCTCCATAGTCGCGTATTACCAGAAACAGCAACTAAAAACATAGTCAGAAATTTTCATTTCGGATGCTTGTAATCTATGTAAACATGATTAATTACTGTAATCTTGATTGATGATTACAAGAGCCGCGATTAAAAAAGTATTATAAAGAATTAGAGAAAGTAGTCATTATTAAATGAAATCACGATTATTTTAAGCGTGATTATAAATCTGATAACAAAAGTAGTCTATTACGTACAACACTGCCAGATACTCTGGAAAAATCAAATCTATTACTTGTTACAACTCTTAGATCTTGAATAATAAATTTCCATTCCCTGTAAACATGTGTATAAACCAGGGGTCGGCAAGTAATTTTAAGCAGGGTCCGAAAACTTTTGAAAATTTTTATAGCGGTCGAAAGAAAAAAAAGCACATAAGTAATATAAGTGCTTATTACTTTTAAATTATTACTTTTGCATACACATACATAGTATTTATTCGTTCTGAAAAATTACTACATATACACAGGTATACGATCTGAAAATTTTTACATGCAGATAATAAAGTTGAAAGGCAGGTATTCGTCGAAAATTACACTTGCGGTCTTGAGCCAGTTTTTTATAGTTTGGTTCACGTGGTGAAAAGCTAATGCGAAGTGCGTCTTCAAGGTGGGCGTCCGTTAATCTAGAACAATATTTATTCTTCAAAAAATACATTTTGGAGAAAGTTTTTTCAGATACATATGTGTATCCAAACATAGTAGCCAGGTCAAAAGCTAGTTTTTTGCAATTTTCCCATTTTTCTTAGACATGTTTACCTCAATATTCTTCAGAGGATGCAGTTTTATACATCTGCAAGGAAATATCTTCTTGGAAGTCAGATATCTCCATTTGCAGTAAAGGTTTTTCAAGACCGGATAACTGCGCCACAACATCAGCCCATTCTGCAGTTGGAGCAACTTCATAAGGCCATTTAAAGGATTGAGACAACTTACCTATCTCTGCAAATTCCTTCACAAGATATAATTACCTGGCATAAAATTAGGATCACTGTAGTGTGTATTTCGGAATTCTTCTTTCTTTTTATATTTAAGAATTGTTGGAAAATGAATAAATTCTTCATTTGCAATAACTTTTTCGTTGGTCCAGGCTTCGATCTTCCGCGGTCCGCCAGTTGCCGACCGTGGGTATAAACCACTGGAGCGTGGAAAATAACAGAGAACATTAATGCCTGGGACTAACGAAATTTATTATTTAAAGTTTAATCCCACCCCGCTACCTGTTCCATTAGACATCAAACTCTTTTATACATTGAAAGACGGCATTTAGATGTCTTACTGCATTTAAGATGTCTCACTGAATTTCAGCAACAATATGCCACGAAGTTTAACCGCAAGACAGTTTCTTCCAGTAGAAATGCAATGGACCATATTCTCCCCTTCGGTTCGAGGCTACAAAAATTCGTCTGCTTGGGAATAATATTCATAACCGCGCCATTGAAAAGCATTGTGTTTAGAAAATTTATGCTTATATTTTATTTTATACGGAGTTTTAGACCTTTTCAGGGATAGGTATGGGTTATACATGAATTCTTTTCTCTATTTTAAAGTAATGTCATGCCTATTTTTCATTTTATTTATAAAATAAAAAATTTAAATTTTAGTTAATACGTATATATGGATTTTAATTAATATGTATATAAGTACTGATCAAAGATAATTCGTATAAAATAAATCTGCAGTATTTTACGCATGCATTTACCTGTATTTCTTCTACATCAAATGACGCAATAAGGTAAACAAACGCGCTAGCCGCTATTATTACACCACGTGATTCCCACTGTGACGTCACGAGAATATTCTCCATTAGACTTGTGAATGATTATCAGTAGCACATACAGGGTGGTCATAAAAAAACTTCCCCGATATATGAACCCCTAGCGGCCTAACCGCTCAACCAACCGAAAAGAAAATTTAGATATACTTATTTGAAGGTATGCGCTCAAGATCGTGATGATTTAAAACAACAGAACCCTCACGGTTACGGTTACAGTGAAAAAATTTCGAAATTTTCGAATGGCAACACCCATTTTTTTCATGCGCAAACTCATCAGCGCATTGAAAAAACATAAATGGCGTTGGAATGATACACACACTATGATAATTGCCGGCGTAAAACACTTGCAAAAAAGACCATTGCGAGGAACGAAGGGAGTGGCTACAAGACACGTTTTTCAGTAGCCGTTTTTTTTTCTCACTTGTGAACTGAGTAATGTTGTAAGATTTGTTTTAAAATGTTTTTTGAGTTGCGTTTGTGTACAGATAGTAAAAATAAAAATGTAATGATTTGTTTTAGTGTGCTGAAAATTACGTTGCACAGGAACTGATTAGGATTGAGTAACACGATATTACACCGGCAATTTTAGTCATACGTGTATCGTTCCAACGCCATTTATGGTTTTTGAATGCGTTGATGAATTTGCGCAGGAAAATATAAAGGGTTTTGCCATTAGAAAATTTCGAATTTTTTTCATTGTAACCGTAACCTTGAGAGTTCTATTGCTCTAAATCATCATGATCTCGAGCGCATATCTTCAAATAACTAAATATAAAATTTCCTTTCGATTGCACTCTCAGAAATAAAACTCTCAATTTTGACGATTCAGCAGTCCTCGAGCTATATTTCGTTGTTTTTGACAATCATTTCGTATCAAAATCACGTGACTTTTAACGACACGTAAATTCTCAAATATTTGACGAAGGTGTTTCTTCACTCACGGCCAGACTCAATGCATTTTATGGAAACCGTACCTCCTCAAATCCTGCGACTTTAGCAAGCAAATATTTGCTTGTTTATGTTATTCCTGTCATAATTTATTTAAAAAATTGCACTTTTTAGCGCTTTTCAGAAAATGCTGAAACACAGGTAGTTATTGTTTCTGCATTAGTTATTTTTTTAGCTGTTAAATATTTTAAGAATGTTTATTATTATTTATATTATTATTATTATTATTATTATTATTATTATTATTATTATTATTTTACTTTGCTCGCTATGGTTTAATTCGAAAAGAATAAATTTCCTGTGTTTTACAAAATCGCTCAAAAAGAAAATTTGGTCAATAAAGTTTCAAAATTCCAAGATCTCTTTTTCATTTAAGAAATATATTCATATAACTATCAAATTAAATATGCATAATTGATCCCTCTCCCTTCTCTTCTGTAAACAGTAAAGTGTTAAAATCTTAACCAACTACTCAAATTGATAAAATCTCCCCCATATGTACTTTAAAATTCGTTATTTCTGAGCAACAAATTAACCAGACCATATTTTAATCATTCATCGCGCAAAGAAAATTTTACTAATAAATATCAAGCCAAAAGTTAAATTTTACTAATAAAAATCAAGCCATATTATAATTATTCATATTATAATTATTCATATTAACCATAGGAAATAATAATAATAAATTAGTCTTACTAATTAAAATTTGCAAGAATTATAACACCATCGATAAAATTACAACCAACCTTATAAAAATATAAATATACAGTAGAATCCATTACATGCATGTAAAATCGTATCTGTTCGAGGACTCAATACCGTAATAGTTAGAGTGACCGTCTCCCACACCGGAGGTCGAGAGTTCGAATCAACCCGAAGACCGAAGCTATTATTTTTTCTCCTGTCGATACAAGAGCTTCCAAACTGTTCAATAGGTGGCACCACCAGCCCTCTGATTGCACTTTTCAAATAAGCACTTTTGACGAAATTGTTATCCTCAAACAAGCGAAGAAAGTAATTTTCTCAATATGACGAAATATTCGCTCGGAGCATATCCCAGGAAATGGTTTCGTCAAAAATGAAGAAAATTTCGTGAAATCTGAGTATCCATTTCTGAGAGTGTGGTTGAGCGGTTAGGTCGCTAGGGGTACATATATAGGGAAAATTTATTTATGACCTTCCTGTATATTGAAAAATAGCTAATATACTGAATTGTTTTCTGACGCTGCATGCATATGTAAGTTACTGAAAAACAAAGGCGAAATACACTCGACACATACATGAAAATTCTTTGTAATTTTTTCCAAATTACGAAGAATGTCACATTCTCATGCGTTATAAAAAAACAATCATAATTTTCTTTTTCGTAAAAGAAATAAAAATTCCAAAAAAGATAAATAAATAAATGTACTATTTGCAGCTGAGTCAGGTACTTCTTCCACCAAAGATATTTCCTAACTTTTGGACCCATTGCAGCTAGTCCGTAATAAGTATACATTATAACATGAACAGCACAATTCAGTATGCAAGGAATAGATTGCAGAGCACCTAGAAAAAAAATTACAGGGCAATAATAAGATAGTTAAACTAATGTCATTCATTACAGCAACACAATAGATTAAGTAACTTTCAGAGAGATCATTTTTATTATTTAGAATATTTCATTATAGGCCAACAAATGAAACAAAATGGAAAAGCATTAGCCAAATTTCATAAGTATTATCCAAACCTATCATTATTGTACAGGAGATATTCTTCAATTTTTATACAAATTTATGTAAGTCATATTGTTAAGTCTGTAACGGGTAACATTTAAAGATCCTTACAATAGTTGGCAACACTAGCCGGCATATTCCCCCATCTCCCGTTCTTACCCGCTGTTAGTTTTTCCCGCAGAGTCTGTCATGAGACACTATTCGAAGAGGTTGTGATATGTACCCGTATTGCGTTATTTTATCCACCACGGAGTTGTCTATGAGACGCAGAAGGTGGAGGTGGTGAAATGTATGCGTGTCAATGTTTTCCCCGAGAGGATCTCTTCTAATATTACTAAGTTATGTAAATATGTACATTGTGTAAATAGAAGTGTGTCGTGTAGTACAGAAGTTTCACTAAACGTTCTTTTCTACTAAATTCTCAGAGTGGAGTGTCCTTTTGAAGTAATGAGTCCTTATTTAAATTATGGGGCGTACTTACGGAAAGTAAACCGCTCTAAGTCAGCGGTACTGTACTGTAATCGAAATTGAACTAAAGTGTGTATTTAAAAATAAAAACACCGCAATATAAACTAAACAACTATTAGTTAGACTGTATACTTAATAATTCTAAAAAAAAAAAAAAATATGCAAAACACTTTTAATTAAAAGTTTTTCTTTAATCACATTAAAGAAAAACTATACAATTATATCTAATCCAGGTAAACTTCCTTTTACTTTACAAAATCAGTTAATAATCCGTTTAGTTTGTGGTTTAAGAAAACCAAATATTATTTTATGTTTTTTTATACAGTCATTTATCAATATAAATATTCGGTAATATCCCAGTCACAGTGCCCGAAAAATATGATTCGCCAATTATAAAAATATGTATGCTAATCACTTTTAATGAAACAAAGCTAAACAATGCTATAAAAGTGATATAATACCTTTATTTAGATTAACGCTCCTTTCATCGCACAGACGACGACATTTTCAAAATCATTCATGATGGAAATGTCACGAGACTTCATGCATAATGAAAATCCATGCAAACATAAAATAAAATGAAAATGGATATTTGTGAGAGTGGATTAATTTTTACTTTTGTTACTGAAACTGCATAGCCTCTCTTTGCAAATTTTAGGTAACTCAAAGGACACGGAATCATTGCAAATATTGTCGTTGCGTAAAATTATATCTATTGATTCCCGGATAATGGATGGTAGATAAAATCTTGACGAATCAATTATTCTGCTATGATATAAAAGTGATGTAGTACCTCTATTTAGATTAACGCTCGTTTCATCGTATAAACGGCGACATAGCATGTAGGCAATTGCGTATCACTTGACTCCCTTTACTGCCATTCCAAGTAAACTAAAACAGTGGTGGAGGTCAGAGTGAGCTTAAGATAATCGTACGGGATGCGAACTTTGAAGTTGTCTCCAACCAGACAGAGATAGCAATAGATAGAGCATTGATGTACAGTCGTAGAAAAAAAAAGTTAACACCCCTTACTAACTCTGCAACTAATTATAATAGAAAAAATTACAGGTACCAAACGATTGGAAATAAAGTCTACTTTAAAATGATGTATATAAAACTTGCTTAGGGGGCCATCTACAAATCAAAACCAGACCAAACTTTGTTTTTTTTTCAATGGCAACACCCATTTCTGACGATATATTTTAAATCTTTGGTTCAAACTATGCCTAGAAATGAAATTTCAAGTCATTTGGATGACAAGTTTTTCAATTATAAAATTCAAAATTTAGAGCTTTTAATGTTAAATTACATTTTTATATTTTTTATAAATATCACCTCAAATTATAATTCTAATGTGATAATTTTTTTGTTTAATTATAATACTAAAAAACCCAAACATAAATACATTGAATTCGTAATTTTTAAAATTTTATAATATGAATCATGAATTATGAAATTAATATTCGAAAAGAAATATAAATTGCAATCTGCAATTTTTTTTGATAGATTTATGTTTATTATGTCCTGCTTTCTTCAAATTCTCAATTTCGAAATTTTCTTCCGAGAAGTTTTCTAATTATGATCAAAAAACGTCAAAATGACGGTTTAAGGAGTCTATGATGTCCAGAAAAGCATAATTTGAAAAATATATATTTTACTCATTTTAATGAAACATTTGGGATAGCAATAGTCGAAACATATTATGCGAGTGAAATTATCATATTGGCAAGAAAAAATACATTAATAGAAGTGACATAGTCATTTTGCAGCATTTCAACAATCGAGTACCGAACTTCAATTCGGATACAGCCTCTAAAATAGACTCATTTTAAAATAATTTCTCAGAAACTAATCATGCGAATTTCATGAAAATTTGAATTTGGACTAATTTGAGGGTGTAGAATTTATTTATGGTGTGAAACTTGGGTATTGCTATTGAAAAAACAAAATTTGGGTTCGTTTGCAGATGACCCCCTAAGCAGATTTCATATACATCGTTTCAAAGTAGATTTTATTTCCAATCGTTTGGTACCAGTAGCTTTCTTCTACAATAATTTGTTGCTGTTGGTAGGGGATGATTACTTTTTTTTCCCACGACTTTACAATTTAATTGTACATCCAAGGGGTAGAGTGAGAGAGGGTCAGCTCTCACCTCTCTAACATCGGCTATGGTTCAACGGATGAACTTGACGCTGTAACAAAACGTCCAAAAGAATAACGAACCCTTCGGAAGCGCTGTAAGGGATGAGCGTTAGCACATTACAGTCATCGTAAAAATATTGTAAGGATTTTTCTTAAAATTATCTTATACACCCATAGGATGACAAATATACAAAGCATTTGTCATACAAAAGCAGTGTTAGAGAAAATGTCTATCTCAGGGCAGAAAGGCTCAATTTTTTTAGACAATTTTAAGCTTTGATGCCACGCCCGGTTTCAGGATTATATAAAAAATACTAACTTGGTTTAATACTGCTTGTCTTATATCGGCTCCTTTACTGCTGGTAAATTCAGTAAAGAATGTTTTGATACTTATTAAAGAAACATATATTCATTGGCTATGGATAATAGATGAAAGAAGCATTAAAAAAAAAAAAAAAAGCTGGCTTAGATATGTCGGTTAGAGGTTTACACGGGCTGAAATTTTAAGGTCCGAGTCCAGGTCCAAACAACACAAAAAAGTATTGACCCGGCTCGGTATAAAAGCTAAAAGTTCGGCCCGAGCCAAAAAAATTTATCAGCCCGGACCTGTATAAAAGTATAAAGTTTGGCTCCAGCCCGGATTAAATTCTACAATTAAAATTATTAATAAAACATACTTATTTACACACATATTTTATTTTCAGATTATTAATAAAACATATTTACTTATGAACATATTTTATTTTCATATTATATTCGAAATTCATGAATGCAGAAAAATAACAATACTATTAATGACTACTTAGGCATGAACTAAACACTGCGTAAAAAACTGACTTAGACAATTACATTCAAATGAAAGTTCAGCAAGGAAATCAGTTTGGAATGAAAGAAACGGATGATAAAAGAAAATCATAATTTTAAAGCTGTACTATGGATTTTATAAAAGATCCGTATCTGTAATTTATTGAACCAAATTAAATTTCTACAGATTTCGCTAAATAAATGTACATCAATATAATTTTTACGAAAAGGAATAGGTAAGATGCTAGCCCGAGGTGAGTTCAGGGGGTTGAGGGAAAATTACAGGCCTGGTCTGGTCGGGTCAATAATACTTTCTGAACGGCCTGTGTTGGACACGGACTGAATGTTTAGCTTGTACACTGTGCCGAGCCCTGACCTGGAAATTTTGTCTCGTGCAGGCCTCTAGGAAGAATACAATCTAAGCCAGGTTCGATATCGAAAAAAAAAGTCTAGCTCGGCCCGAATCTGCAGAAACAAAAGCTCTAAAGAGAGAAAATCTCAGCCAGCCTGTTGCCCGAGTCTCGTGAATTGAAATTGGCGCGGCCCGGGTCGGACCTTACCGGACTCAAGCTTCGGTTTAACTGTTTTCCTATAAAGGTTTCTAATGTCGTTTTGGTGAACCCTTTATTTACCCAATGGGAGGGTGGTCGCACCTTCGCCCACCTTTCTTAGATCCGCCATTGGTTCTTGCATTATTATACAAATATCACGTTTAATACGCGACTTTTGACCCCTCTCTTGAAACGTGTCTTAACCGGGTTCTACTGAATTTTACAAAAAAAGGCTATAATTACCAATTTATCAAATAAGTTTTAATGAAAAAAATTATCTAAATTTCATATAAATTTTCTAATATATACATAGAGATTAAAGAAGATAATTATTGAGGTGGAACAATTTCTTGATTCATAATTTGGGGTACAAAGGATTAAGCCTCTTTCACAAAGGATAAATATAGTCACATTTTGGCTCAGAATTCTTGGTTCAACATTTTACTAGTTAAGGGTTCAACCTAAAACTTTATGTATCTCAAACAATTTTAAGATCTCAAACAAAATTATATATGGTGCAATATTCTACCAAATACTAAGTGAAAATGACATAAATTGTATCAAGTTTCGTGAATCCTTAATTCACCTTATTATGACAAGTCATATAAATTATTTCGTAAAAACAAAATTTCATTTTAAATTACTTAAAGGTGTTTTATTCACATACATGCGTCTAAAACCAAGTATTTTCGAGCATCTGACGTGATCATTATCTGGGCTAAAATTTTGAAAAACCAGAGGTCGATATCATTCATTTATACTTGATGTACTTGTTACTAATTGATGTACATGATGATCTAAATTGATGCACTTGTTACTAAATACTTGTTCCAAAATTTAAATACTTTATGGAGTCTTCCAAAATTCAATAAGGTGAATTAAGGATTCACGAAAATTAATATTTAAATTTTGGAACGGCCAGTATAAATGAATGAACTCGACCTCTGATTTTTAATGATTTCAACCCAGATGATGAACACGTCAGATGCTCAAAAGTACTTGGTTTTAGATGTACGTATGAGAATAAAACATCTTTAAGTAATTTAAGATGGTATTTTGTTTCACGAAATAAAATAATTTTTATGTCAATATTGTACCATTTCACTGTTCCTGTGAAGAATTAAGTTATGATAACATTGTTCATCATCCTACAGTTTCAGCTACTACAACACTAAAATTTTATTCAACCTAGCGGGATATTTGTAACAGTGTATAAATAAATGTAATCCACCAATATCATATAGATTATAAATGATTTTTACTGGGTTTTAGCTGAATATCAAATATATGAATTATGTCCGAAGAAGATTTAGTAGTGGTCGACTTTTTAAATTTTTCTTTGCGAATATGACCAATATGTTTAATTAACCTAAAACTAAGCTCGCCCTTAAATTTAAACCAGCTTTCCGAGGTACCACAGATAGCTGGCTGATCGTTGGAAAGTTTATAACCACTGTTGGGAATCGTTACAGTTTAATATGTCAACAATAAGCGAACAGAGACACTTCTCATTCGGAGTGTTGTTAGATCAATAAAAAATAATTTCGTCTTCTCGTATCGAATTGTATGGACATTTGAGCAGCTAACGAATGGGTTACTGTTGGGCCAGTTCGTTGACCAACTATACGATATTTTGGGCATTCCTAACCGTTGGCCAACGTGGGACTCAAAATTTCATAAACATTGGCCCAATCATTTTGTGCTGCAGGGATTTAAATTGTGATTGTTTGTATAGTTTTCGATATATCTAACATGTTGTTATAAAATTAAAAAAATATTAAAAAATAAGATGATGAGGCAATAGGCAATTACTTTTTTCTGTTCTAAACAAAATCCATGCAAGAAGTGGCACAATGGCGTGATGAAAGACATGCAGAAAAGTGACAAGATTTTCCTTTTTTCGTAGGACGAAGAATACCTGAAATGATATTTTAATTATACATATTATTATTATAACACACAACGAAAGCGATGTCAATTATTATAAATTTCAGTTTTAAAAGTGTAAGAAATTAAACACATAATTTATGAGTCAGATAGCTAACGCAATCTTTCATCTATACAGGGTGAATTTGACCTAATCTGAAAAAGAATATAGGGGGTGATAGAAGAGAGCAAGTAGAGCATAAAACAAAATTGAAATTATGGTGTGAAAATTGCAATTGTACTATATTTAGAACATATTAGATCTGCAAGCGAAAACAACAGCGTAGATCTTTGCCACTATCGTTATGGTGCCAGCGTTAGTGATGAATATGCTTTTGGTTTGGTGTAAGGAGTTAATTTGTTCTAATCTGCCAAACGAAAGTGGGGGGGATAGAAAGTCCCACGTGGAGCATAAGACATCACGGCTATCCCTGTCCACCTTTGAGTTAGGACGGATAGAAGGGAAATGTGTCAAGTCTGAGTGAAAACTGAAAAAAAAATCTACAGGTAAAATATACACATAGTTGTAAAGGGCCTGAAACATCTTACAATATAAAACTACAATCAGGATATCTGGATTTAATGGCAAGCTACATATGCTGAAACATCTGCGTAGTACAAAATCGAATTATTGCCAAAATATTTAACCAGTAATATTGCAAACACTCTTCGAGATAAAAAAGCTCAAATGTACCAAAAAACTTGTTTTTTATACCAGATATTTAATGACCCTACAACAAACCATATTGGTGTTCTAGTTTAGGAGAAAATTGAGCATTTTGTTTGCAATGCATTAGTGAAATAACTCGGTATGTCGTGTTACATTTACATAGTTGTCATCATTACGCCCAACAAAATCAATTTATAACTCGAAAATCATTGTTCCAGACCCGATTCAGCTTAAAAATTTGGCTTAGTGTGCTTGGCGATCGTTTGATGGTTTCACACTTGTTCCAATAGATCGGGCGATCTAGGTGACAAAGAAATAGCCGCGTACGACCAATTGATCGCGGATACAGCTCAGTCAAGAAATCCCGAACGACATTTGAAGACTGTGGAGGGGCCCCTTGATGTTGTAAAACGATACCCGTTCATTCGTTTCGCAGGAATGACAAAGTAATACTGGCTCCAAGTTCCAGAAACTCCAAATATATTTTACTTGTTAGTTGACTCCGGAATGCATTTTGATCTATCAAGGGATCGCCAACCATACACCGAGACAAATACTTAAACTAAATTACGTCTGAAACAATGAGTTTCGCCTAATAAATAGATCTTGTTAGACGTAATAATGTCAATGATGTAAATTTAACAGGCCATCCGGATTGATTTCGGAGATGTATGTCCAACAGAATGTCGAATTTTTGACAACTAGAACACCGATATGTTTTATTGTAGGCTCATTCGGTAGCTGGTATAAGAAACAAATATTTGGTAATTTTGACTTATTGTATCTAGAAGGGTGTTTGCGGTATTGCTGGTTAAAGATTTTGGCGACAATCTGATTCCGCACAGCGTCAATTCTTTAGATCTGGTAGCTCGTCGTAAAAAACAGATATCCTGAGGAAAATAGTGTCATGGGATGTTTGTGGGTCTTTCTAAATACATGCTGATTTTGTGTGTAGGTTTTCTAGAAAACTCACAACTTTGGTTTTCAGCGCTGGTAGCTCGCCGTTGAAATCACATATCCTGATGAAAATAGTGTCATCTTATGGGATGCTTGTATATCTTTCCAAATATATGCTGTTTTTATGCGTAGGCTTTCTAGAAATGTCACAACTTTGGGTTACAGCGCTGGCAGTTTGCCGTTAAAAACAGATATCCTGATGAAAATAGTGTCATCTTATACGATGTCGGTTGCTCTTTTCAAATTCCAATGCTTCTCCTTTTATTTTCAGAGTTCACACTGACTAGACGCCTTTTCCTTCTATCCGCCATAACTGAAAAACGGTTAGCGATAAGACAGGTGTTTTATGCTCCGCTTGACCTCTTATATCACCCCCTTTCGTTTGGCAAATTAGAACAAATTAACTCTGTACTGTAAAGCAAGAACATATCCGTCACTAACGCTGGCTTCATAACAATAGCTACAAAGACCTGCGCTGTAGCTTTCGCTTTTTTATCGCACATATACCGGGTAAGTCAAAAGTTCGTTACAAATTAAAAAAACTGATAAAAAAGGAAGAAATTATGATAAAGGAGTGCGCTTTGCAAGAAAGGGCTCACTAGGTACTCGGATTATTTTAGCAGCAAAAAAAAAAAAATAAATAATAATAATAAAAAAATAAAATTCGTTAAAAAATCACATGTAGAGGGCGCTGACGAACCGAAACACAATGAACAACAATGCGCTCCATTCATTTGTTTTTCCAATAACAAATGTTGAACATGACCTCCAAAACAGCCTACGTCACAACTGTTCTCATATTCATTGCGTTTCGAGTTACCAGCGTGTGATTTGTTAACTACATGTGATTTGTTAACTAAAATTTTTTTTGCTGCTAAAAAAAAAAATCCGACTACCTTGTGAGCCCTTTCTTGCAAACCGCACTCCTTTATCATAATTTCTTCTTTTTTTGTGAGTGTTTAAAGTTGTAACGAACTTTTGGCTCACCCGATATTATGTTCCAAATGTAGTATAGCTTCCATTTTCCTTGTATCGAATTAGAAAAAACTACTTTCAAATAAAATTTGCTTCAAAACTGTTTCTCACTTTACTGATATTTGTTATTTTTAAATTAATTTTTAAGCAAGAATTTTTAAAAATCTATAACAGCAACGAACAATTATTTGCTACAATTATGTAAAGTAACATTTACAGTAATATGAAGAAGTATGCAAAAATAAGGAAAAGCATTCAACGTTACCACAATTAAGTACGCATATTTATTGATCACAATACCAAATGAAAGTGTTTTCCTTTTATAAAATGGTCAAATGTCTGAAAATTTGAAAATTATTTTTAATGTTAGTTTATAAATTAATTTTAAACAAGATTAGAGCAAAGCAAAGGAAGCTTTTTCATTTAATCTTGTAGTTGTTAATAAAATTTCAAAACTTATTACTTTTATGCTTTCAAAACTTTATGTACACGTGTTATTCTCGGTTGGATTACCAGGTAATTATAACGTAAAATATCATTTTTCTTTTTATATTAACAAAGGCCTCACTGAAAATGTTTTTGCTAAATTTCGTTTAATAAATTCGGCTGCATTAAGACAAAGTTGCTGCCATTAAAAAGTATTTTTACGTGCAATAACGTAATAAAAAGTATAAGAAAAGTTATGCAATTATTTTAATATACACAACTAACACATGTAATAAAAATATGAGTAGATAGATTTTTGTAGTAAAAGCCTAATTTCATCTATTATATATTACTATTATTTAAATTTTTATACATACTGTGTCTAAAAATTCGATGTACTTCAATAAATATCCAATCCAGCCGATACTGAGTAACTGCAAATAAATTTTAAAAACGTAACATGACTAAAAGATTATAACAAAAACTTTAAATTAAATATACATTTGCAAGTTTTTAAGTAGTATATTTTAAATAGAATAAGTTACATTAGGCACGCATTTTCTAAATTGCTATGAAATACCATATCTATAAACGCTAAGTTTATTTATAATTTACTTTTTAAATAGCCTAACCTCGTCTGAATTTTCATTTCCATCTTATTTTATTTCTTAATATGCCTATTATAGCCTGCTTAAAACAACATTTTAAGCGTCAGAGCATTTTAAGTGCATACTAGTTTCGATAGCCTTCAGTGTACTGTCATCAGTGCAAATGAATTTTGCTCATATAATGTAAAGGCACCAGTTGTGAACCACTGTTAATGAATTTCAAAAGATGTATATTTTTTTAGTCTGTTCTAACTTCCATGTATCAGAATAAACATTCAAAGTTTTAAAATATATTCTTTGGAAAAAATGAAAATATTACCTTCCTTTATATACGCTCCAGTAGCGGGCATAGTAAATTTCTGATGCATGAACATTTAAGTTTTCGACTTATCGAACAAATTATTGATAATGTAATAGAGTATATCAACAGTAGTTTAATCTAAAATAAAACATAATATTAAAGAAACAATATTTTAAATAAAAATTTATCTCTTAATGAAATCTCCAAGAATTTGCCAAAAAAAAAAATCTGTTTTTGAAGACAGCCTAGAAAATAAACAAGTGTGGCAGCAGAAAAAAAAAATTCCAAACAATTTATGGAAAGTTACCATTTAAGGATTTAATCAATCATATTTTTTCCGTCGTTTTTCAGAAATGCATTTTAGGCTTGATTGTAAACTTTAAACATTAGTGTAGATACACCACTGGTACGTGGTCCACTATAGGTGCCTTATATGGAGGAAAAACGGATTCGAGGGATATATTTACTAACCAATAGAAATATAGGGAACTACAAGGAACAGCCCAAAAAATATATATTTTAAAATGGAATAGTTTGCATTAGGCGCGTATTTTCTAAATTGCTATGAAATACGATATCTATAAACGCCAGAAATTCGCAGGGAAGCCAAATGCTTCTCCTTTTCTTATGTTCACCTTAAGCTTCTTCTCTTTCCAATATTAGAATTATTTTATAAAACTTTCCAAAACCCAGCTTTCCAATTGTTAAGATTATTAAACATATGATTTCAAAATAATTTTCACTTCTGCCAATAAACTTACTCTTTCCAAACTGAAAGATCCCATTGAGATTTCTAATTCCTGAGGGATGTATAGTATTACTTACCAGTGTGGTCTTTCCTATCCTAGACAAACCAAACGTTTTAATGTCTGTTTGATTTAGAATGTCGAATTAAAGAACACAAGGAACATATTCGTAAACGAGAAACTAACAAATCGGTCATTCCCAAACATTGGTGGTAGATGATACACGCCTTTGACTTTAACTCAGCTAAAATTACCTTTAAACACAGCTAACATTTTAATAAGTTTTACACTTGAACTTAACTTTTTTGAAACATTCCATATCTATAAAGCAAAATCATAAAAATGTTGTTAATAGTACACTCTAAAAACGACATTTTCAAAACTGAGTAAAAAATACTCATATTTGAGTATGTCGCATAGTCAAAATGGCTCCGAAACAAAATTACTTAAGTTTGAAACATGTATATACTCATTTCTGAAAACATGGATATACTCAAATTTGAGCACATAACGCTTTATTCATGATGTATATTCACGATTGTACATGATGTTTGTATTTATATATTGTTGATGGTTGTCAAATTCCACCTGCGAAGTCTTTCCTTTACGAAATTCATCCATTCTTCGATTTGGAAGGCTGAAGGATAAAATTTACGCTTTCGCGATTATATTACGACGGCTTTTAAGTGTTCTTCCGCGAACACGATAAAAATGTAGTTCGCCACATTTCATGTTATAAATTAATACTGAAAGGAACGTTTTGTTCGAAATCATAACAAAAGAAATAATATGAATAAATTCCACTACCCTAGTAAAATTTACTATCTTTAATGAATGATAAGTAATTTTTGAACTGAGTTTGAACTAAGTTTGAAACTGAGTATTTCTGGTATATCAGAATTGAAAGCATTGGGTTTTCATATTTGAAACCAAAAGTTTCATAACAAAATGAAAACATAGATTTACTCAGATTTGAAAGTGTCATTTTTCTCAGTGTAACTTTTCTATTCTTCTGTTATCAGATTGTTGGAAATATTATACATTATATTAAAACTTCTTTTTTTTAAAATTTCTAATAACATTTTAGTCTTAATATTGTAGAACAAAATAATTTAAAAAACCTAATGCATTATGTTATTAAATTCAGCCTTCCATACAAAAATAATGGTAAAACTTTGACAATGCATTTTATTCAAGATTTAGCTTTATTGATCCATAAAATTGCAATAGATTATAATAAACCTATTGAACTTTTTAATGAATGAAAATTTATAGTTATAAATTACTTTAAAAATGAACTTTTGAAAAAATAAGTATAATAAAAATGTAGGTATTAAAAACATAAAACACTACATCAATAATCTACAAAATAAATTTATTATCACTATGTACGTAAATCTCCAAACAATTACACCATTATTTGTAAAGAATTTGAATTATTTCTCACTGGTATTAATACTAGTAATATTTTTAACAAAACACGATTAAAAACTGAAATTAATAATGGAAAATTATGAAATTAGCATAAATTATTAAAACTTTGATTGGATAAAATTTCGTATTATAACTATTGGTCATGATGCATATAATAGAATGCGGCTAGTAATTTATTGCTGAGTATTCTAACTCAGGTATACAGTTTAGCAATGATAAAAGGCAATCAACATTGCTTAAAAAACAGTTTCCTTCTTGTAAATAAATTACAAAACATAAATTCCGTAAAATGCATAATCATTTTTATTTCAATGATATTATTAACAATAGATATATCAAAGATTTAGTACATAAAATTATGTGTTAACTTTTAAAGAGTATAAATCTCAATTGAACTTAAAAGAGTACATTTTTGTTAGTTTATTTAAAACATTATTGATGTTAACTTTGCGTCAGTCTTATATTGTTTATTACAGTACCATTTATAAACAATATCAATGAATTTCTCAATTTCTTGAGGAACAGCATCAAGTATAGATCCTAATCATTATTTATATTACAGGGTTCGTACGGGTCCTTGAATTTTCAAATTAATAAATTCTTCTGTACCAGTATTTTCTTATGGAAAATCTCTCTTTAAATAAGGCGAAATTTCATCCATTTAAACTAGATTTATTTTTCTTTTAAAAAAGTCTGATATTTGGCCTTGAAAATAACGGTACCCGTACAAACCCTGTTATTACTATGGAAGGAAATCATTAGGGAATAACAATGATTTTTTGCTATTTTTGTATAGATGATATAACTATTTTTTATTTCAGTGACTCTAATATACCATCGTTACCTATCCGATATCCCACACAGCTTACATTAAGTTAAATGATATGATTTATAATTATAACAAACACAATATAACTTTCTTAAGTTAAAAATAAATATTGATACTACAGTTAAATTAATGTTTCGTCTTTACGATAAAAAAACTAATTTTTCTTTTACAGTAAATACTTTTATGCATTATAATTCATGCTTACATAAATCTGTTTATAAAATTATTTTACTTAATTACCCACACAGAATAAAATAATTTTTCTCAGCTAACAGTAAAAAACAAAAACATTAAATTTATCAGTAATCAAGTTAAATTATATGGTTATTCTAATTACATGGTAAACACAATCATTTACTCCTTAATATGATTTGGAATTTATATACGAAAATACATAAAAATTAATGGAGTTTGGGTTCGCGGTTTGTGCATCTATATCTATATCTATATATAATTATATATATATAATTAAAAAAATAATGATATGAGATAGTAATTCAACCAATTAATCACAAAAAACTACGGTTAATGCTATTTCATTTATATAATGATTCACTATTATTAGTTTTTTAATTAAATTTATCGTTTTATGAATTATCATTTACATTACAATGGTATTTCATTTACATAATGATTCACTATTATTAGTTTTTTAAATTAAATTTATTGTTTTATGAATTATCATTTACATTACAATGGTCATAAATATAAATTTTTAAATTGGAACAAATGAATATAAATTAAAGATTACAAGGAAGATCTTACGAAATAGGACGGATCTGTTTTACGAATCACACCCCCCTTGCAGAACAACTCCCAAGGAACCGTCGGAAGGTAGAAGGAAATCTAGAAGGAAATGTTAAAGAAAATGCTGTTAATATAAATTTATGACACTCTTATAATATTTAAGTATTGCGCGGCAGCACAATAATTATTTATTTCCAGTATGACTGCTCAATAGGGTGGGCCGAAAAAAACTTATTTTCGATTGTCGATGATGGGTAGTGCGGAATAGTTGCCCCTAGTGGCACAAAGTTTACACAAAAAATTTGAGATTTTTTGGACAATTCCTTGATTTGCCGCAAATGGCTTGAAGTTTTGCTCAAATGCTGATTTTTGATTTTTTTAGCAAAAATTTTAAAAATGTTAAATTAAATTTATGTTAGCTGAATTTGCTTGAAATTTCATGATTAATGTACTAAATGTTTAAATAAGCTTCGATTATGTATTGTTTAACAGCTATGTGTATTTTGAATTAGGCAATTTTTATATCCTTTTCGCGTATAAGTGAGCAAAAATTGTAAGTATTGTTTGGTTTGTTCATCAGTTTCTCTTTTTCGTCTTTATTATGGTCCTCGCTCTTCCTTCTGTTGTTCAGTGCGTTCAGAGTCACAAATTTGTATGACGGAATACAGCATGTCTTGACAGCAATTCTGGAGGGAGAGGAGAGTGTGGAGCAGAAACCAATGAAAACGCAATCAGTTATCATGGAGATGAGGGAGGAAATAAGAGATGGGAGAAACTGCGAGATGGGATGTTAATTATTTTTCTGCTCTAAAATACAGATATTCTCAGAAGATTAAAATAGTGGGAACTTTGAAGCAGGCAGTTCGTCTGAATCAGAATTTGAACCAGGGCCTTCAAAAGCAAACACTCCCAACCGCAAATCCCTTTCTCACATAGCGTTTGCACTTTTAGGACTGGCATATCATATAGTAAATTGCATTAAGAGCTTCATCCGTACTTCAGGATTCAGGAATTGTGACAACAGGGAATATGGATCTCGTCATCGATAAAGACAAGGTCAGGAGACAGAAAAAGAAACTTGAAAAGAAGATACAGTGGGAGGAAGATCTTGGATAAAGGAAAATACAAGCAAATTTTTTGATAGTAGAAAAAATAAAATGATATTCATAGAAAAAAAAAGGGGACAAGCGGCCCCGTCGAGAGAAAGACGAAACAAATATCACCATGTTGTTGAACGTAGTTCGGAATATGACATCACTTGACACCTCCTTCTGGTCACTGCATGGAAATAGCAAAATCATTATATAAGTTTTTAAGCCAGAATAAAGCCTGCTTTGGAAAAAATTAATAGAACTGTAACATTTGATGTGTATTCTTCATACGAACGAGCTTCCACTCGACCGACATCAACTGTTTAAACTAATGGTAGAACCGCTTGAACTAAGCCCTTTACCAACCCAATGGGAGTTAGATTAATAGAGTACTCAAATTTTCGGCCTTTTGCATTTCTGATGCCTATGAAACAGGAAGAAGCTCATAGAAAGCGACACGTACATTTTCGCACGCCATTAGTGATATGTGCTTCATCTTTCTCTCGACGGTGCTGCTTGTCCCCTTTTTTTTCTATAAAGAATATGCTTGTAATTTTTCTTCCTCCAAGATCTTCCTCTTCCTGTATCTTTGTTGCAAGTTTTTTTTCTTCTGTCTCCTGACCTTGACTTTATCGATGACGAGATCTTTATTCCCTGTTGTTGCAATTCCTGCATCCTAAAGCACAGATGGAGCTCTTAACGCAATTTATCTATGTGATATACCAGTTTTAAAAACGGTGAACGCTGTGTAAGAAAGGGATATGCATTTGAGAGTGTCTCCTTTTGAAGCCCTGGTTCGAATTCTGATTAAGACGAACTGCCTGCTTCAAAGTTCCTATTATTTGAATGTTCTGAGAATTTATATGTATTTTAGAGCAGAAAAATTAACATCCCATCTCGCAGTTTCTCCCATCTCCCATTTCCTCCCTCATCCTCATGATGACTGATTGCGTTTTCATTGGTTTCTGCTTCATATTCTCCTCTCCTTCCAGAATTGCTTCCAAGACATGCCGTCATCCAAATATGTGACTCTGAACGCATCAAAAACAGAAGGAAGAGCGAGGGCCATAATCAAAATGAAAGAGAAACCGACGAACGAACCAAACAATACTTACAATTTTTGCTCACTTTTACACGAAAAGGCTATAAAAATCGCCTAATTAGAAATACACACACATATAATATTAAATAACACATAATCATAGCTTATTTAAGCATTTCGTACACTAATCGTGACATTTCAAGTAAATTTAGCTAAAATAAATTAAATTTAACATTTTTAAAATTTTTGCTAAAAAAGTTCAAAAATCAGCATTTGAGCGAAACTTCAAGGCATTTGCGGTAAATCAAGGAATTGTCCAACAAATATCAAACTTTTTGTGTGAACTTAGTGCCACCAGTGGCAACTTTTCCGCACTACCCATCATCGAAAATCGAAAAAAAGTTTTTCTCGGCCCACCCTACTCCTCAATGTTAACATACGAGTCACGGGAGACTTCAGTCACGGGAAGAAAATAAATCTCTAATGTTAAGTCTATGGGGGAGTTATTTTCAAATTTCTCGCTTTGATTTTAATATTTTTGAATGATTTTTTAAAAAAAAATAGGATAACCGAGGATGATCTACAATCGGACTAGTTTTTATTTATTCGAATTTGATCATAGTTTTTTTTTCTTTCTAATATTAGGATAGTTTCAATTTCAGAATCGGTTCCAACCGGTAGCGAAAGTGAAAGAAATAAAAAAATCTGAAACCAAAATCGAAAAACTAAAAACTAGCCTGGTTGTAGATCAGCTATTATATGCAAAAAAAAAAAAAAAAAAATCATTTAAAAATATTAAAATTCAAGCGATATGTGTTTGAAAATAATGTTTCCATAGACAACATTAGTGTTTTCGTTTTTTCCCGTGACTAGTGTAGCCCCTCTTTTTGACTTCTTCCTACCGTTTGCATATAGGTGTATTATAACCCAGATTGTAAGATAGGCTATCTTTTATTTATTTTATTCAAATATTTTTGTTAATAATTCAAAATTTCGTTATTTTCACTGAGAATCAATAGACATGTTTCCCATGAAAATTTTTTGCGTGATTTCCGCGTGAAAAATGAAGTGAAATTTTTTTATAGAGAAATAAATAAAACATATTTATGACGTCATACCGAAAATAAAACTGACATTTTCAAATATTTGGTTCCAATATAAGGAGCATGAATTCTCTGCATATGTACGGAAATTAGGCGATTATGAAACATAATTATAACGAAAAGGACATTTTCAAACATTTGTTAATGGAACAAGAAGCATAATATGAATAAATACAAAAAGCAGGTGAATATGACATCATATAAAAATATATAAATAAATAAAAAGTAAATATATGCTACCGATACTGACTCTTAAGCGCATGAATATCAATTACACACAGACATTTTTATAATGATGACCAGGGTTTGGTGGAAAGCGCTTGGGACACCGGCGAATTCTTTTATATTTAACATCTGTAAATTGGTTTTAATGCCTTAAAGCCTTTTAATTGTTTTTTTACACATATTTTAGTAATAAAACTATGAATTATTTGATGTATTCATGTTTTTAATTAACATTTTAAGGTGAATTTGACCTTCTTTTACATATCTATATATTTAAGATTTTCCTGTCGAACACGATGTCATCATTCATACGAAAAGAAAATGAACATGTTATTAAAAAGAGAATTCGCCGAAGAGAAAATTGACGTCTTATATAAATGTCTTTGATGGTTATTATGAAATAGACTGTACTGGTTCAACACCATTTTACTTTTGCGTTTATAGCAGGGCTGCGGAGTCGGAGTCGGGTCCATTTTTCAGCGGAAGAGTCGGAGTCGGAGTCGTCCATTTTACAAGCAGGTATGCGTTGTCGGAGTTGGCCCATTTTAGAACGAAATAGTCGGAGTCGTCCATTTTTCCCACCGACTCCGCAGCCCTAATTTATAGCGCTCACTGAGAGGAAATAGGGTAACCAAATTTAAAAAAAATTATTTTTTAATACGTCACTGAATTTAAAAGTACAGTGAAACTTCTATTTAAAGAAGTCTCATTGTTACACTTTTCGTTAAAAAAAAAAAAAAAAAAAAAAAAAAAAAAAAAAAAAAAAAAAAAAAAAAAAAAAAATTCGTTAAAGAGAAATCAACTCAAATTCATTTAAAATTTTTTGTAAGATGAAACACGTGTACAAAATGAAAAGTATACATAAAATGGAAATAGTATTAAAAAAAAATGTATTTTAATTCTGACAGTACCTTTTTTTTATGCAATTTAGACTTATAAAAATATTTAATTAGAATAATATCTAAAAAAAAAAAAAATAATTAAAAGATGTAAACAGTAACTGAAGCATTGCGTAACTTTTTTCTCAGTATTTCAATTCCTTAACTTTAAAACAGTCTGTAATATTAGTTTGTACAGTTTTCTTATAAAAAAAATGCATTGTTCATAATTTTTTTCGCATTTTTGTAAGTACCCGAACATTTCATCTGCAACATTGTCATGAAACTGCAATCCTCTTCTTATTGTATCGAAGGCTTTTAGCATTTCTTTTGAATGGAAATGATTAAATAAATGAAGAATTTCACTTTCATACAATCCGCGGAAATAAATTCATACATTCATCGCAACAGCAACCTCTCCTTTGAATGTTGCACACGCACGAAAGTGGAATAAACATCGTTATATGGAATATATTTTCCGTAATAGGGAGATTAATTTGCTTGTTAATGGTGTTCAAAGTCAAGGTTCAGCAGAAAACTTCGTTAAGTAGGAAACTTCGTTAAAGGGAAGTTCAACTGTTGTTGATATTTTTCAAAGATGGAAACCATAACCCAAGTTTAACGTATGTAATAATTTTCTCCTGGGTTTATACTGCTCCCTGGTAGGAAATAGAGTAACAAAAATAACGTAAAGCTTTTTTTTTTTTTTTTTTTTTTTTTTTTTCAGGATAGCAGCTATATTGTAGTGAAAACTATAGTGAAGATTCAACATAATTTATTTTTGTATTCATAGCGTTCCCGAGTGGGAAATAGCGTAATAAATTTCTTTTTTAACCATTTGGAAAAATGATTATTGTTCTCGTCAGGATGGGAAATCAAAACCATATCTGAAGGTATTCATTGGTTTAATCCGCAATTTATTCGTTTTCTGATTGGTCTATACAGTAATCTGTATTTCCCTTTAATTTCAACAACGATGCATACTTTCTGTTGCTACTATGACAAAAAAGTAATAAAAACTACAAAAAAAAATTAATAACTCAGAAACAAATTGAGATAAAGCTTTCAAACAAATTGCATTTAAAAGTAGATTTTTTTCTCTATCCGACGGTGTAAAAAGTAATAGTGTCGGATGTTTAGAAGTTTAAGAATGAAATTTCATTTAAAATGGGCCGTCAGATTTCTTGGAAATCTGACGATGGAAAAGCCTTTTCCCGAACAGCCAATGAAATGCTTGGATATTTACGTAAGTTTCAGGTGGATAATACTTAAGTTTCATGAAATCTGACGGGTCGCAGGCGATATTTTTGGCTTGCAATTTTTACGTGTAATAACACTATTAATGTTTAATTCATGGCGTACGTAATGTAGGATCAACTCCGTGTGATTTTTTATGTCTTAAATTTTAGTCTTCAAAAAAATCGTTTTCCAAATGGTCGTTGTAATTTGATAAATTGCTTTTTTTTTTTTTTCAGGATAGCAGCTATATTGTAGTGAAAACTATAGTGAAGATTCAACATAATTTATTTTTGTATTCATAGCGTTCCCGAGTGGGAAATAGCGTAATAAATTATTTTTTAACCATTTGGAAAAATGGTTATTGTTCTCGTCAGGATGGGAAATAAAACTCATATCTGAAGGTTTTTATTGGTTTAATCCGCATTTTATTTGTGTTTTGATTGGTCTATACAGTAACCTGTATTTCCCTTTACTTTCAACAGAGATGGACAACAGAGTGTTGCCACTATGACAAAAAAGTAATAAAAACTACAAAAAAAATTAATAACTCAGAAACAAATTGAGATACAGCTTTCAAACAAATTGCATTTAAAAGTACATTTGTTTCTCTATACGGCAATATAAAAAGTGATAGTGTGGGTTGTTTAGAAGTTTAAGAAATAAATTTAATTTAAAATGGGCCGTCAGATTTCTTGGAAATCTAATGATGGAAAAGCCTTTTCCCGAACAACCAATGAAATGCTTGGATAATACATAAGTTTCAGGTGGATAATACGTACGAGTCGCAGGCGATTTTCGTCGCTTGGAATTTTTACGTGTAATAACACTATTAATGTTTAATTCATGACGTACGTAATGTATGATCAACTCCGTGCGATTTTTTATACCTTAAATTTTAGTCTTCGAAGAAATCATTTTCCAAATGGTTGTTGTAATTTGATAAATTGCTTTTTTTTGTTCTTTTATTTTTTATGTTTTTGTTATAGATTTTTTATGTTCAAAGTGGCAGTTTTGGCCCAAATTACGACAATCTGCATTACGTACTCGTGAGACATTTTTGGATTAATCATTGATAAATTACATCACACATTGTGATGCAATACCGCATACATCATCTGATGATGGTATATTCCGTTAATTTTGAAATTAAGTTTATCTGAATGTGGTACTTATTAAAAAACTTGGCATATTAAACAAAAACATAATTTGTAGAACAAATTAAAAAAACCAAACACTTTATATCTGACATTGTTTAAGCCCGAGAAGAGGCGGATATTAAGATATTGAATTCAGTTAGTTCTATATTTAGTACTCATTTTTTTAATAACAAATAAGTTAAACCAATTTCACATTAAAATATAAAAATAAAATTCAAACAACCTGATATTTAAAAACAACCTAAAATTTAGATTCCGTTCAAATGAAATCGAAATAAATCTTAGACTTTTTACATTTTTCGATTGCAAATATTTGTATTGAAGATTTTGTAGTATGTTTATGATGGGTGTATACAAAATAATAAAATACACGTAAATTACAAACCTTTTAATAAGTGTAATTTTATTCCGATTTCATACTGATTCATTTTTAAATATTTTATAGCTCACTAAAATTGATAAAAACTTGTAATTTCACGTTTTTTTGGTATGCAGAGTATATATATATATATATATAACAGTAGCCAAAATTTTGCATTTTTAGCTTGATATGGCTAATGCAAGGATGAAAACGTACAGGTTATTCGTGGAACTTAAGGTAATTTGGGCCTGAAAAATCTGCCTCGGTTCCACAAATATTTCCATTTTTTCAATGTTTGCTGAATGTTTAGTTCCTTGTTTTGCTTGAATTGATTATATGTTTATAATTTTTTTTCCCTAAAGGAAAAAACTTCATTTTAGGTAGTTTTCATAAGAAATACTACCTACTACATTCTCTGTTATGTGAGCATTTCTGAAATTTTTTCCAGATCTATGCCGATCATGGCCTCTAGAACCCCCCCCCTCCCCCCCCCCCTCAGTTCAAAACTTTTTCTATCTATCTATGTCACTTTTTTGTGGACACGATAGCTTCCATAATTTTGCGCTATTCATAATACTGCATAATTCTCTTCCAAACTGATACATAAAATCAAGGGGCAAAAAATCTAGGTCAAGTTCGTTAATGGGAAAAATCGGACCAAGGGGGAGAAAATAGGGAACGGTTTTGTGAAAACAGAAAACACCCCATAACTTCTTAATTATAATACATATCGACTCAGTTTAAAGTTTTTATTACTCCTAGGAAAATAGTAAAAAAATTATGTATGACAGCTTTTTGATATCATAAAAAATGGGCTCAAGGGGCGGAAAAAATAGGGTTTTATGAAGAAATAAATTCATAACTTCGTCAGTTCACAAGATATCATATCCACTTAAATTTATTATAAATCTTAATCTTATCTACAGCTTTTATATCGACAAGTTTTTCATAGGACTCTTACAGCAAAAAAAAAAAAAAAAAAAAAAAAAAAAAAAAAAAAAAAAAATTAAATAAAAAAAAAACAAAAAACAAAAAAAAAAAAAAAACAAAAAAAGGGAGGCGTGAAGAAAAAAAAATTTCATAACTTCGCCAATTCATAAGTTATCAAATCCACTCAAATTTATTATAAATTTCCTTAATATTGTTTAATACTTTTACATTGACGTTTTTAATAGGACCAACTTTTATAGTAAAAAAAAAAAAAAAAAATAGGGGTTGAAGAAAAAATTATCGTCTTACACGATTCTGATAAAAACAGCTGTTATAGATAAATGAAATTAAAAAATCGTCAAAAGCGGTCAGATAAAATTGTTAAACTGGTTTTATCTCTATCTTGTTTAGTTTTTGTTGGTGAAATTAGTACTTAACTTCGAAATCGACCTGTGCCTGTAGGCCGAGCCGGCAGGGAATTTTTTAATTTCCAAAAACTTTATTTATAATTTATATATTCACTTTTGTAGATGATCATTTGCATTGGTTTATAATGGTTATATATATATATGTGTGTGTGTGTGTGTGTGTGCATGTATATTAGGGTGGAACTAAAAAACGAAGTTTCGAATTTTATATTCTAATAGTGATTATTTTTTTCCTTTTTAACTCCATAAAAAGAAAATATTTTTCTTTTAATTTTAAAATTATATTTTCCGGTTCCTCAAAGCGCCTGATTTTCCATAAAAAACGAAAAAAAGTCAATAATTGCATGAAAAGTTTTTTAAGCTTATTGTTAAATTTATATTTTGCAAAATTAAATTAATTAAGTGTTAATGTCCTGTAATAAAGACAATAATTTAGTTTGAGAGCCTTAGAAAAGTTAGCCCCACTTTATTTGACTTTTGTAGAAGCCAGCATCGTGGGCGTCGGCTTTCATTGTCTCTGATTTATTTGGCTGCCACACATAACAAGTTAGTCCGATTTAACGGGTGTTAACAGTTTCTTTAATTATTTTTCGATAAACATTCGGTGTCAAAAGTGACAAAGTCTGTTAACGTACCTAAATTTAGATAATTATTGAAGTGTCTTGTATTTCGTGAACCAAAACAATTAACATTAGACTGTCATCTTTGACGAACATATGAAGAAGTTATGAAACATTATTTTTGGGTTCAGCTGTTGATGATACAATTAAAAGTGTATTGCTGAGACCTTCAATTCCAACGGTTTCTGATACACAAATCATAAAAAATGATTAGAGACTAGTGCGAGAAATGTCAAAATTTGAAGAAAAATATTAAGATTAGAAAGAATAATCCCACATCCAATATAAAATTGCAAAATGTTAGATAATCCTGTAAAAAACATTTCTTTGTGTAAAAGCACTAAATGTTATCGTGTATCAGAACAAGAACGTCCCTTTCTCAATGACCAAAGAGAGATGGGGTGATGACAATAGGATCAATAGATGTAAAAACTACAAAAAATGTGTAGCAAGACTGGAAATGGAAATATCAAGGGAAAAAGTTATTTTAAAACAAAACATTGATGTTTTGATTGAATGACCGTCAAGTGTAAAAAACAGTTCGGAAGGAAATAGTTCAATCGGTTGTTTTTCTAAACCTGAGTTTGATAATCAACACGGTGAAAGAACCGGAGTATTAGACAGAACTGCAAATATTATTGCAAATGGCACCTTAGAAGATATGGGTATTTCTGATGATAATAAAGAAAAGGTAACTGAAAGAAGGACTTGAAGATGACAAAGAGAAAAGAAAAGGAAGAATTTGAAAGAACAGGAAAGACGAAATGAGTTAATTTTAGAAGGTTAGTATTTTTATGGCAGAAAGGATAACGCTATAACTGAAGCAGGGGAAAAAAGTATAAAGAATCATTAAAGACGAACATCTGGTCTCAGTTCAAAAACCAGGATAAAAATATATCCGTCATATTTCATTGACATCTTCTTCTTATATTAATAAGGCCACTGCAATTTTAGTGTATTTTCAAAATAATAACACAGACATTTCAAGTTTGAGAGTTATTAGGTGAAACAGAAACGCCTTTAATGCAGGATGCAAATCTGGAGTTGTTAAAACATCGGAAGCAATACTCTAAAAACTTTATAATGGATAATTTGATTATTACATGCAAATGAACTTTTTTCTTAGATACTTATTTCAACATCTTGCTGAAAAACTACGGGTACAAAAGGATTTTGTGGACCAGTAGGAAAGCGACTTGAAAAAATGCGAACATATTGAAATTATAGACTATAAAAACATTGATCCTATCTTGACGGTCTGATCGGATGAAGAACTTAAAAAAAGTACAAACAGGGGATACACCTGAATTTTAGATTTTCCTTGTCATACTCAAACAGTGGAAACGTGTGTCAAAATTGTCCCGCGAGCTGCGTCAACCGTCTTTAATATTAATCAAAAGACGGCTTTTGAAGTTGAATTCCCACAATGTAATGACAAAGTTTGCCTAAAAAGACAGTAGGTTGAATATCCAATTGAATTAATCCATAACAAAGGGAGGTAAGGAGGGTGGAAGTCGATATTTAACCACCTCCTCGTGGTGACTTCTGGATAGTATTTGCTAAAAAAAAGTAGATATGAGCTAACAGCTACGTTGTTTACTTTTAGTTACTTTATACTGAAATTTCAAAACTTTGACCTCCTTGAGGAACCGGAAAAGAACTTAATTTAAAAAAACCTTTTCAGCCAAAAGTTTAGACATCCAAAAAGGAAAAAAGTTTTCACTATTACACATTAAAATAAAAAAGTTTTTTTTTTACCCTATACTTAAGTTCCACCCTAATGTATATGGTCTGTAGACAAAATGTCTGTGAGTATAACGCTGACGTCCAATAAATTTCGCATTTACTGTACTTTTTTAAAACTTCTAAATATAGTAATATCTCAATTTTTACACCATTGGATAGGAAATTAAATGTTCTTTCATATGTATTTTGTTTGAAAATTGTATCTCAATTTACCGATTTTTATGATTTTATAAATAAGTTTCAATTACGCATATTTTTAAATCTATCTGTATCTCGTGCTGTCCGATTATGAAATATTAACCCGCTTGCACTTAAATCTATATAAATAATTCTGCGTTTGTTTTCGGGTAATATTCCATAACGAAATTAAAATTTCAAGAATAAATAAATAAAATGTTAAAATAATGCTAATAAAATGCAAATTTAACAGAGATGAAATCGAACTAAGCGCTTAAGTCATGGAAATTATCAGAATAAAAAAGTATGCTGTAAGTAGCGAAATAAATAGTTGTAAGTAGTCATTGGCTATTTATTCTTGGCGTGCGGTTAATATCTAATAATCTATTTTAAATAATTTCAAAATTTCATTTGAATACATTTTACTATTTTTCAAATAGAATTGTCTTTTGGTGGATAATTAAAAAAATATATTAAATGTAAAAAGTTTTCAATTAAAAACAAAAAAAAAAAATATTTTTTCAGCTGTATTCTGTAACCCGGGAAGACCGAGTTGGATTCCCTAATACATAAAAAAAAATATGGTGTTACTATTGAACTTTAACTCGTAAGTCGCGTTGCAAATTTTTTGTCCATTGTAAACTATAGGTAACGAAGTTCTTGGGACCCAAAGACGGACCGTCGAAGTGATGCCAATGTTACTCATGGACATGTTTTTGCCTTAGAATATAGATTATCACATAGAACTTTTATTCAAATCCAAAATTTGCAATCCGGGTTTTTTTAAGTATAGCAAATTTAGTAAATATTTATATGAGTGCCAATTTTTTAAAAACTTTCTAAACGATTAGAGATAGCTTGACTCCTTAACAATACTAAACTAAAAATAAACAAAAGTCTATACTTTCTTTTAAAGGCAAATATAAACCATGACTTAGATTTAATTGAAAAACTGAGAGTAAGTGTAAGCACGGCAAAATTTAAAATAATTAATAATCATAATCAGTAGACCGTTAGAAAAAGTTCCTTACCAAGATCAAACAGGTGGCGTAAATCGAAACAAGGGAAAAGTTGAAGATGATCATGGGCTTTCGTAGGTCGAAGGGTTGGCGGTTCCGCATGAGGCGTAGACCGATTTTAATCATGATGACGTAGCCAATACTCAACATGAAGGGAAGAAAATCGTTTCGAACTAGAAACCATTCTCGGACTAAGGGATCTGTAAAAAAAAAAGAATAAGTACAGTTTAAGAAACAGTAAAGGCCGGTTAGAAAACACAGGAACCTACATTCAAGAGGTAAGGTATTTAGTTTTGAATCCCAAAGTTTTTATTCCGCGTACTACTATACGATCTGAAATATGTGCTCAAAGTCAAAGAAGGCTGGGTCTTGAGTGCTCATGAGGGTCTTCATGCCCGCGTTCATCTGGCATTCATCCTAAACAATCGAGGCAGGAGTTGTACAACCTTAAATGAAAGTCTAAAGTTTGTCTCGCTGCTTGCAAGCCAACAGCGGAAGAGCAGCCAAGTTGATGTAGTGTAGTACTCCTGATGCTTGAACCCTTTATCTACTGGCGGTATTTATTAGGTAAAAATGCAATAGAAGATAAAATTTTTATGAATTCATAATTCAGTACATAAAGGGTTAACAATAGCGTATTTAAGCCACCGCTCCCTGAATACTAGGTTTGAGCGCTGACAGGAAAATGGCGGCTGTCGTAAGCAGATTTTTTTAAGCGTTTGTACGGTCCCCTAAATTTAGACACCAGTATTTTTTAAAAGTTTTCTTTGACTTATTTAATCTCAGAAAAATAAAGCTGAAAAAACTTAAAAAAATTATTGGTATTCAAATTCAAAGGGCCATAAAAACGCTAAATAAAATCTGCGTACGACAACCGCCATTTTTGTGTCAGTGTTCAGGCCTAGTATTCCGGGGGGTGGTGAGCAAGCATTAAATCTCCCATTGGTTAGTCCTCCCAGCAAGAAGTCAGCAATCTGTCTAAATGGTGATGTCAGAGAGATAGAACAGCAATGGAGCAAGGGGTGAGAATCAGGGCAATAGAAAAAAAAAATCTAAATTAAGTATAATGCAAAGTAAAAAAAAAAAAATTGAATGCAAGAAATATGTGTTATTGATTCTCACTTCTTTGAGGCGTTCTTTCGTGCTGCAACTAGTATAATTTTTAAGGCTAAACAGAATCCAATAATGCAAGCAACACGTGGAATATTTGGCGAGTAACAGCTTTTAAGTATTTTGAACGGTAGTGTAAACCCGGAGAAATGAAAACAACTTATTTTAGAGCACCTTAATGGGTGGAATTCGAGGTGATTTGTACAGGGTGTGGCAGGTATTTGACAACAAACATTATAGGTGAAATACTACCCTGTACATCATGGTTACAAATCCTTTTCTGTTACGCAGGTAAATAGGTTAGAACCTAGAATAACCGAAGAAATGAAGAATCATATTGTCACTAGTCGCCTTTGGCGACCAGTTTGGTCTCCCTTAAAATTTATGCTTGGGAAAGCATGCTAAGCATTGTATCGTTACTTTTATTCGTAATTTAATTTACTTGGACTCCCTCAAATAGAATTAGTATAATCCCTTAAGCTAATATTAGTTTTTGTTGCATTAAAATATTCCAATTTCTTGATTTTCTGTAAGCAAGTAAACCCTATTGGTTTACAATGGATGGGAATTTGGCGAAATATTAGAGATATCGCCACGTTGGCGTCACTTTTGGCGATATATCGCCAAGTTGGCGACAAAGTTCGCGGCATTTGGCGATAGAACAGGGTCTCCCCTAAGGTAACCCCCTTATAGGTATGGAGATGCATTAAATGCAGTTCAATAACCAATGAGATGCGTTTCATTTGGACGTTGCCGTTAAACAATTAACAAATAATCGTGATTTTTGTGCTACGTACGATAGCGTAATATATTTATAGATTGGATTGTCTCATTGGCTGAAGAACACTCCGATTTAGAGACTGCTGCATTACTGAAACTCGCCGGATCATTCGTCTTTTAGGAGCGAACTGACTGCTGTCAGGTTTGATGTGGCAACCCTTTCATACAGGGAACTACATTGTCGGTGATATGAGATTATCAAGACACCGGAATTCGTCACCCGTGTCAATGAAAATCCTAGGAAGTCGATGAGAGCACTTGATAGGAGCTGGAGGTTGATGAGGCCACCATCCGATGTACTATTCATAAGGTGTGCATGATGAGGAGAGGACAGTTATAGTCCGAAAGAGCCAGGTATAACCGCCTGACCAAAGCCAAACATCTTGTTAACATGATCAAGCTGAAACATGAAGAGTAGCCAGGAATGCTGTTGTTTTCCTCAGAGAAAAACAGATCCAGAAAGTGAACTGCAAAAAGGATCGGTGGCAGTGTAAACCCCCCTAAGAGATTCCGACCGTCATGCAAAGAAATTTCCATCTTCACTGATGATTCTGGGAGGTCGACGACGACCTGATGCCTCCACATTTCCTTGTTCAAGGTGCCAGAGTCATCGCCGTTGTTTAGATTCCTCCACAACTTGTTGTCCCCTAGCTTCTCAAGTATTAAGGGGGCTCATGGCTTGAAAACTTTCAAAAAGTCGATTTCTTTTTTAGTATCTATTTTGATTATTCAATTAATTCTGAACACAGTGCAAAAAGCCGCATTAAGATATTTGCATTTTTAACGGAGTTATAAGCATTTATGTAACAATCACTTTCAAAGCCGCACCCATTTAATTGCAACTTTAAGTCGCGTTTTCGCAAAACTTGATTTTTGACGACTATCCGTAAGATTAAAAAAAAACTTTTTGATGGAATGGCTTAATTTTTTTTTTTTTTTTTTTTTTTTTTTGCACGCATATAACATCATTATCTATCGAATGAATTAATATATTTTAGGTAGTTTAATATTTTGAGTATTTTTAATGAAAAATAATTGTATTTTTTAGGGTTTTTTTAATTTTTCAAATTTGAGAGTTTTTATAAATAAGGTTTCCTTTAAGTGATAGTTATATCCTTAAATCATTCTATAGAGTAACGTTTTCTGATAATTTTAAAGAGCAAAAATCAGGGTCTTATGTCGATTCAGTGTTAAGATATGTTACGGATGGTGATATGACACCTAATTTTTTTTTCGAAAGTTGTCGTATATAAATTTTGCTATATTTTTTATTTTATTCCATTGAAGTACTTCATTTTATAATTTTATAAGACTACAAACATGCCTTAAAAATATCAGAAAGTTTAAATTAGTTACATTGAATACTTCTGTTTTTATATGGATTTGAAGCGAGAGCTCTGTTTACATGTTTCTCGGTGTCGATCAAGCCCTGTGTCCCCTTAAACCGACGGGCTGTTACGTAGTGGCGCGATTAAGGGGTACTCCAATAGGCATCCACACAGCACTGTTGCGACTCTCACGGCAGCTGTTTGTATTCAATGGAAAACGTTCCCAACACACATCTGATTATTGTCTGCAGTTGGTTTCGACAGCATGTAGAGACTATTATTGCAGCTAACGGTGGTTTGAGAGAAGGATGCCATCAATTGGGTATGTGGTCACCTCTACAGAACTTTAAAGTGCTCTACCTGTAGTTAAAATAATAAATCTTTGTAAAAATTCACCATAATCACCATTTTTTGACCTTGTCCCCTTACGGACACGTGTTTACTGTAGCTGATGACGAGCTGTTATTATTTTTAACCCGAAACACGTCCTATGTATTGTTTTTATTTTATGGTAATTTTTTTACAAAGATTTATTATTTTAATTGTTTCATATCGCCAGTTTTCGGTGCTGTTTCGCTCTACCTCCAGTGTCTGTTCAAGTTTGAAAGCAGACGTTAATTTGTTCTTAAATACCCGCCACACTGTATGATATGTTGACTCTGTATTATAAGAAATAGAAACAGCAGTAATTTCACAACTGAAGGGGGTAAACTATCACAGGGTGCATTTCCCACAGTTTTCCTCTTGAGAAACTTGTTTATGAAAAACTTGTTTATGACAGTGCCTATGTATGTGTGATACGTATACAGAGCAAAGTTTTTAAATAGTAGTGCATCTTGAAAATTTTTTTTATCGAGATAATACTTTTAATATGTTCTTAAACTACATTCAGACACAGAATCTATAATTTGCCCTCCAAAGTAGGAAAAAAAGTTCTTAAATAGTAGTGCATCTTAAAAGACTTTTAATCGAGATAATACTTTTAATAAGATCTTAAATTACATTCAGGCAGAGAATCTGCACTTTGCCCTCCAAAGTGGGAGGAAAAGTTTTAAAATAGCAGTGCACCTGCAAAAATTTTTAATCGAGATAATACTTTTAATAAGGTCTTAAACTACATTTAGACACAGAATCTATAATTTGCCCTCCAAAGTGGGAAAAAAAGTTTTTAAATAGTAGTGCACCTGCAAAAACCTTTAATCGAAATTATACTTTTAATAAGTTCTCAAATAACATACAGACAGAGAATCTGTAATTTGTCTGCAAAGTGAGAAAAAATAAAATCAAACATACTAAGCTAAATTTTGTAAAAAAAAAAAAAAAAAAAAAACAGGAAAAAAACCCCAAAGGATTAAGATTGACATCTTTTTCTGAGTACGGAAAAAACTTGAAATTTAATAACTAAAGTAATTTGAAACTTGGGCTTAACAACTTCCGTCGACATGATGGTTCATACACTGTCAGAAAAAATCGTCTTTATACACTAGGGGAGACTAAAGAGGGTTGATTAATTTTTTACAAAATGATTTTTTATTTTTTACATATTGAATCTAGAATAAAGATTCATATATTATTTTATTCATAATACAATCAGTTGTCACAATGACACCAAATCTTTGCTAAAATCTTTTCCATTTAATATGTATGTGAAATATAGCCTTTTTCTTATTTCCTTATAAATTTGTTCGTAAATTTCGGTGCTAGTCATTTATTTCAACATTTTAGTACTGAAAGTACTTTACCTCCGAAAGGGCTAAACGATGTTAATAATAAGTTAAGTGCTCAATGCGGCTGCAAAAGAAAATAGCATTGATCGAAAAACTTTAGAAAGGCATGAAGACAAATTTCACCAGGATGAATACAGTTAGATGAAGCCAAACTATGTAACACCGATTGTTGTCAGGTCGAGTGTCACAAAAAGTAAGACAAGGAGACAAAAAAAAGGCGGGGCAGTGTCTCCTAAATCCGGACATAATAATACATGAAATCCTAAGAAAACGGAACCTGTCTCTAACGGAATACTATCTTAAACGTTAATATTTCATTTTCCCTGCTGTACAATTATACATGCTCAGACAAAATCATGTTTAAACCAAATGATTTCTCCTATGACTTACAATTGCGTGAAAACAGGTTTGTTTAAGCGTGATATTTTCACAAATAGTTTGTTTAATAATTAAAGCATGTAGCATAAAGTTATTTTCCCTTTTTTAAACTGATTTGATTTCTCTTCTCAAATATTTCAATATAAAACAAAGTGGGTCAAGCCTCCATATAGTGGGTCAAGACTCCCATATTGTGGGTCAACCCTCCCGTATGTGGGGAGCCTTGACCCATTATTTTCTTATGAATAAAATCAATCTTTTTTCCAATTTCTTATATATTACACTTATGTAGCAATTTTATTTTAATAACTGATTGTATAACGAATAAAATGATACATAAAACTTTATTCTACGTTAAATATTTAAAAAATAAAAAATCATTTTGTAAAAAGTGGGTCAACCCTCCCTAGTCTCCCCTATATATATATACTTCTCGAATTTAATTCAAAATATAATATTTATATTTCCCATCTAACAATCAAATTATGTCTTATAAAAAATATGTCTAATACGTAAATAATTTTTATCTGTAATGTGTCTAATATGTAAATAATTTTTATATGTAAATGATTTTTATTAATTATTATTTTATGAGTGATAAAACACGAACCATTATTTCATAACGACGAAATGTCCCTGCAACTAAGTTTAAATTTCAGAGCTTTCTGCGTAAGAAATTTAACAAGCCTTACCCATCCCCCATTTGAAGAAAACCCGCATCTTCATTTTAAACTCGATTCGAGACGCGCGGTTCCGGGCTCAAAACCAAGTGGTTCCACGAGAGAGAGACGCATTTTTTTAAAAACTCCTTTTTTTTAGATTACGAAAATTTTCTGTCCTAGAACAGAAAAAATAGGAATGGAAAATTCTTCACTTTTCGGATATATACCGGTAGCAGTGCTGTCAGGAAAATTTTCGTGAATTGAAGAAAGAATTTCTGAGAGTTTAGATATGTCGTTTACAGATCTAGTGAATGTTTAAATGTCATACTTCCATATTTGTCTTATGAACGTTAACTCCTGGCATGAGTAAGATTAAAATAAGGATAAAAGGAATACGTATTTTAAAACTTTTAAATACACTTCGTAATTTAAAAATATTTTAAATGAAAAAACATGTGAAATTACATACCTCCACTGTAAAAGAAATCGCCCAATCTGTTGGAATAGTCAACAATCACCTCATTAATCGATGGCACGCTAGACAACTCCTGAAAGAAAAAATGTTGTTTGATGAAAAAAAAATATATACAGTAGAGTCCTGATTATCCGAGTCCCGCTTAACCGAGTTTCCGCTTTAACCGAGTGAAAGTGTTACCGAATGAAGTGTTAGGTGAAGATGAAAGATCAGTCGTAAAAAGTTAGAACTCTGATTTTCTGGTCAGAATGGTGGAAAAATGGACAACTGCTCTTTCATCTTCACCTAACACTTCATTTATAATGACTGTTTCATAATAATGGAATCTATCTGTCCATCAGAAGAAAATGATCCATTCCAAAAGTATAAGTTTGATTGAAAAAACTATTTAATACTTTGAGCAGCGAGAAGAGGCTACACTTGCAATTTTCATCACACTAATAGAATAACATAAATCCCTGCCGGCCCGGCCTACAGGCGGAGGTAGATTTCGAAGTTAAGTATATTAATTGCGCTAACAAAATCTAAATCATGATTAGATATAAATCCACTTCAACAGTTTTATCTGGCCGTTTTTGACGAGTTTTTATTTCATTTTTATATAATAGCCGGTTTTATCAGAATCATGTTAAGGCGGTATTAAAAAAAAAAAAAATACTTTTCCATGCTCAACAATTCGAAATTTTCTGACACATTTTCAGATTCATTTTTAATAGAAAAAATACGAAACTTGCTGACGTGATTTTTGAAAAGATTTATAAGCGACATGTGTTTTTATTTTTATTTCAATTAATTGAAACTTGATTAATAAACAATTATTTTCTCACTAGGGCAATATTTTTTGTTTCTAACAAAATAGCTTCGAGAAATTCTGTTCAAAATGCCCACTTTGACATCATTTTTTGAAATATATTCTGCCTCTATCAAAATATCGATCATTACGGTACATTATATAGTTTTTGAAGAAGAGAATCTATCAATTGGACGCGTTTGAGAGCAAAAATGAATTGACAAATGAGTAAGAAAATAAGCAGTTTGGATTTGAATACATTCTTAATAAGAGGATTTTTTTCTTCAACCGCTATGTATTTTTAATTTGTTTTTGCTGTAAGAATTGGTCCTATCTAAAACTTGTCTATATAAATGTTGAAGACAATATTAAGAAGGTATATGATAAATTCATGGGGATTTTATATCTTGTGAACTGACGTAGTTATAGAAATTTTTCTTCTTCACCCCCCTTTTTTTGTTTTCGTTTTTAATTTTTTTTGCGGTACGAATTGGTCCTATCAAAAACTTGTGAATACAAAAGTTGTAGATAATATTAAGGAGATGAATAATAAAATTAATTAGATTTGATATCTTGAGAATTGACGAAGTTATGAATTTTTGTCTCCTCAAAACCCTTTTTTTGCGCCCCTTGAGCCCATTTTTAATTTTATCCAAAATCTGTGATACATAAATTTTTGGTCCTATTTTTAGAAGTAATAAAAACTTTAAACTGATTTGATATGTTCAAAAATTAAGAAGTTATGGGGTTTTTTCTGTTTTCACAAAACCCCTCCCTATTTCCATCCCCTTGGTCCGATTTTGCCCATTCACGAACTTGACCGAGATTTTATGTATCAGTTTGGAAGAGATTTGCGCAGAATTGTGGAAGTTATCGTGTCCAGAAGAAAGTGATATATATATATATATATATATATATATATATAAAGTTTTTTAGTGATGGTGGTTTTGGGTTCTAGGGGTCATGATCGGTGTAGATCTGCAAAATTTTTCAGAAATTCCAACATAGGAACGACGCTAATAGGTAGTATTTCATACGAAATCTACCTAAAATTCCAATTTCTACTGTTTTGTTACCTCTAACTTTAATACAAAATATTTACCATATTTAATCGTTAGCAATTGTTAGATTTCGACGATTGAATTAGGCAAAATTTGCTAGTAAGTTTTAATGGTAAGAAAAAAAATCTTAGAAACTGGAAGCTATGCATTAGCGTGATACTGCAGGGAAAAAAAAACTGCAGGAAAATTGACATTTAACAAACAACAAAAAAAAAAATTATACTTCTTTTTTTCGTGGAATAGGCTAGTTCAGTGGTTTTCCAAGAACTAAAGCATCAATAAAAAATGAAAATTTAAAAAAAAAAAAGATAAAAATAAGAAACTACATTTTATGGATCCACATCCCTTATCATTTAGATGTTTTCAGAGAACAACTAAAAATCAGCTCACTCTTTCGCCAATATCTATTTGAATTTTCACGATATTTGATTGGATTTTTTTTTTATGAGTTGCTTCATAGAATTGACTAGTAAATGATGAATAAAAATTTAAATATGCAAAACAATATATACATTTGTTAACATGAGCGCATGCGCAGATAAAAAAAATTTCATGCAACTGCTCATATTTCATCAAATGTTAAATATATTTACATTCCATTTGCACTATATTATTTCTACTGTATTTTGTCAAATTTCCAGAAAGTGACGATAAATTTTGTAGAAAACCCTGCATGATATAAAGAAAACACATTAAGGAATTTTTAAGCATTAAAAAAAGAAACGATATATCTGCATGAATCTATTCCATGATCTCCATGATCTACTCTATGAATCCATCTTCCTGAGCTATTCTTACCCAAATGAATACACATAATTGTACAATATCCATATATTCGTAAGCTTACAGCGATATATCATTTCATGCATTTATTTTACAGGGAGATTCCAAATATTATTATTTTTCTTTGATTTTTTGTTGCCCCCTAATTATTCTCCTGATCAAATCGCCTTTGATAAATATGAAGTCAAACATATTCTTCATAATCCTGAAGTTCAAGAAAAATCTGACAAGTATATCTTTAAATATTCGACAAAATGTCTAAAATTGAAAATGACCGCTGATTAATGGCTATATAGTGTATATGTGCGTATGTGAGAGAGTGTCTGTGTGACGACTTGCACTACAAAGCATAAAAAAAATCTATATATTTCCGATATCATGATTTATAAAATATCATGATTTAAATAGAATGTAATTTAAAATAATTTAAAGCCTACGTATGAATTCAGAACTAAAGTCAGTCTGGAATTCTTAGTTGATAATTTTTTTCTTTTTGTTCCAGAGTTTCTACACACCCATAGATAGCTTTTTCTGACTCTCTCTTTGCAGTGATTGTATTAGCAAGATTGTTTCTGACGAGTTAAATGATCTAAATAAGTCCGTAGTTTTTTTAATTCATTTAAAATTTTACATGAAATAATGCCTCTTTTTAAAAAAAATATGTGATTTAGATTTGAGTTATATGAGTTCTCCATGATATATGAACTACTGTTATTAAAACTGCGCTTAAACATTTTGAAAGACATTACCATTTTGACAACACACAGTGAAATTAAATAAAACGGATAATTTCCATATTATCTTCAATTGATAAATCTTTCAGTGATCTACAACATTAGATCTTATTTCTTTTTTAGGATATTATTAGCGAGATTTTTTCCCTGTTCAGTTCTTTGTTTGTTTAGTCAAGGCACCAGGGCATCGTCATTACAAATATTTTGGCCTATGACAAATGGACAAGTTTGAGGCCCTACAGGGAGTGTATCAATGCATACCAAAGAAATGTTATTTCTGAAATTTAGAAAGAAATACATAATATAATTGCTGTGCTTATATTGTGGAATACCTAAATCATGCGGTTCATAATATTAAAAAAAAATTGCTATTTACCGTGAATGAAAACTAAAACCATTATCAAGCCTCGCAGTGTTCCTAGAATTTTCTACATTTCCTCCCATTATTTCAAATCAAAAATATTCATGTTGTTTTTTTTTTCATCTTAAATAGATATCTAATATATAAAAATGAAAATTTGTTTGTCTGTCTGTAATTCAATGCAAATCCACAGTTTGGAAATCAGAATTGTGAAAGGTTACGTACACATGTGTATTAAAACACGGCCGAGGCAACTAAAGTAATCCGGAATCGAAATAATTTATAGTTATTCTTTAATTAATAAAAAAACACCAATTTAACTGCATTTTCCAATGAAATTTAACATGTTTCATTATAGAAGTTGACAACAATGAAAAATCAACAATAAAATTCTTAGCACAACAATTACTTTTCTATTGCAAGATTCCCACGTGAAAAATGAAAATGAAATAAATAGTTTGACTAATTAAAAAAAAAAAGTGACTATTAAGTCACAACTTTTCTATTGCAAGATTTCCACATGAAAAATGAAAATGAAATACGTTTGACGAATAAAAAAAAAAAAAAGTGAATGTTACATCGTATTGGAAATATAATGGACGTCAGCAGGTGAATATGTAACGTCATATGAATTTCAAAAAAGTATTGAATCATGATAAAAACCCGATTGTAGAAATAGTGGCATATTTTAACATTTTAACGTTCTCTAAATTTGTTTTCGCCATTTTTAAATCTATTCCCTATATATACGTGTGCGTATGCGTGTATATTAGAATTTCCACAAAGTATTAGGTCCCTAGAACTCATTCTTAGTGAAGAACTGAAATAAAGATGGCTTTACTGCTTTTTCTTATTGTTTGTTTTATATTGTATATTTAATTTTGAAATTGATTTTTCAAAACGAACATTCTTAAAATGCCTGGAAACACCAGGTACTTTAACTAGTATCTAATAAGGGATATCGTTTCCAAATAGTCGTAGAAAAGTAAGGAAGTTTAATATCGCTGGGAGACCTATATTAGATTTTTCTGCATCTTTCGCAGCCGATTTGACTAAATACAGAAGTACTAAAATAATGTACTCTGTTACTCAAATAGCTTTTATTACTACATAAATTGAGTAGAGTTAGAACTATTAATATTTTGAGCAATAAAGATCAAACTCAATTGATGTCTGTGATACGTCTAACCATTAAACTTACGTTGTACTTCACCAATGTGTTATAAATTACTTTTCGTATAGAAATCAGATAAAGCAGGAACTATTTTAGCTTTGGTTGTTATGAACAGATATTTTAAAACAAAATTACGAATAAATCTGTCAATTAAAAAATATTTTTCTTTTCTGGAAGAAAGTCAAAATGTTTTATTGAGTGTTTTACGTTTCAGTTGTCATAAAATAAATATCCGGTAATCAACGTATAAATTTAAAGATTTGAAAATTATAATAAATTTTAATAACAGTTCTTGAAAATTTATAATCTTTTTGTGGCATAGATTTCCTTTATTTCTGAAAAAAATTGAGCCCGTGAATTGTGTAAGTTTTGAATAGACTTTTGAAAAATGTCGGGCCCTTGCTATTTCTGTGTTCTGGTCAAGTGCCTGCCCTATCTGTAAGAGGGTACCGAGTCTGGGTCATGAAAAAACTTTTTTAAAAGTCCAACAACACAATAGCTCACTAGAGTTAGTTTTGAAGACTTACAAAGAATATGATTCTAACATATACTTGATTTCAATGTATATTTAATTTCTAGAAATCCAAGGAGAAATCTTCAGCAAAATGATTTTTCCTCTAACAATCTACATTTATTTTTACTTTTTTCTGTCTTTACAAGGAGAAAGTATTGGATTCGTGAAAAATTTCGACTTTCGGTTTTCGATGGATTTATACGTTTTAGAATGTCCTGAACACGATTTGATGGTTTTTAGAAAATGCCTGTCTGTCACTCTGTCACTCTGTGAGTCTGTATGTGACAAAAATTTTGTGGGCGCTCTATCTCAAGAACTAATGCGCGGAATTTCACAAAACTTTAGATTGAGTTAGACCTTGATAAAAACTGATTCTGATTACTTTTTGGCCTAAATCGTCCAACAGGTGGCGCTGCTGGGCTGCATTTTTCAAGATTTCCTCAATAGCTATATTTCAAGAACTAATGCACGGAATTTCATAAAACTTCATTATTCAGTTAGTCCTTGTTATAATTTGGTGCTGATTACTTTTTGGTGAAAATCGCCCAACAGGTGGCGCTGCTATTCTGCATTATTAATGATTATCGCAATAGCTCTAACTCAAGAACTAATGCACGAAATTTACATCAAACTTCAGATTCAGGTAGTCCCTGATATAAATTAGTGCTGTTTAGTTTTTGATGTATATCGCCGAACAGGTGGCGCTTCTGATCTGAATTTTTCACGATTTCCGCAATAGCTGTATCTCAACAACTAATGCATGAATTTTCATCAAGCTTCAGATTCAGTTAGTCCCTAGTATAAATTGGTCCTAATTAGTTTTAATTGTAAATCGCTCAACAGGTGGCGCTGCTATGTGTAATTTTTAGCGATTTCCGCAATAGCTCTATCTCAAAAACTAATGTACGGATTTTCATCAAACTTCAGATTCAGTTAGAAGTTAACATAGGTTGCTGTGATTAGATTTTGGTATAAATCACCTAACCGGTGGCGCTAGTATGATGCATTTTGCATGATTTACACGATTTTAGCGATAGTCCTATCTCAAGAACTAATGCACGGAATTTCATATCTTTAGAATCCTCATGGTAGGCATAGATAGCCGTTTAATTTTGGCACTGTACAAGAGAACTTTGAAGTATTAACATGTATGAGATAGAAGAAAGTTTTGGGATTGGCATATCCGATTAGTTTCTTTCGTATTTAGAAAAGAGACGATGAAATGTACAACTTTTTGTTTTAACCAAATTCAAATTTTTATGAATTATTATTCTTATAATTGACACAGGTGTACTTAAAATTTTTACGACAGTCCTTTACAATTATATACTTTTTGTTTAAAAAAAAAAAAGAATAAAATTCGACAAGAAGATCATTTGCACATTTTGTGTAATTTTTACTTGTGTGTGCGTTTTTTTTTCTTTTTTTTTGGTAACACCATGTTAATAATATTGTCTATTTTATACTTCCAAACTTGAATTGAATTTCGATTTTTGTTTTCTTAGATAATATTTAAATCTCTGCTTATTTTATGGTTCAAAACACTTTTTTTTCTAAATTGAGAAAACCCAAATATCTTCATGTGCTACAAATCACTACACGAGGTTTACAGAAACAAATACAGAAGCATGTTTCTCAATGTTTTCACTTTTTCTTTACCACTATTTTCAAACAATAATTTTTCTGTAGATTTATTTGACCTGTGCAATAGAAATCTACTTGAAGATTTTTGGTTGGAAAGAGTGGTAGAAAAAAGTGGTAACAATGAGAACCTTGGCAATAAGCCACAATTGAAAATCAATAAAGGAAATAGTAATAAAATAAAATAATGATAATAAAATAATGTGGAAGGACAAACTATATTATTAACATACATTCAAAATATTTTTTAAGTCGTTAATTTTGAATGCTTTTCTCATGAAAAACAGAATATGGCCTTTAAGAGGAAGCTTTTTTCCGTATGTCACATACGACAGAAAATGATTCTAGGTCTTTCCATTTGCATGTAGTTATTTTTTTAATGCAAAATCAAAATTAATCTCAAATAGTATAAACACCATCTTTAGTTAATAAAATCCAACACACATGGCTTGTAAATAAATGTTCTTCATATACACATGCACACGTGCTTATTACAATTTCGAAACAATCTTTAGCTTCGTATGATAAAAACATGGCATGTAATTTTTTTTATTAAAATTTATTTACCAAAATATTTTTTTGTGTTTTTTCAATTTAAAAAGTTTAGATCTCTTTTAGAATTGAACGATTTTCTTTCATATATCTAGTCTCCCTGAGAAATGTTGAATGCTATTTTCAAACTTTGAGATTTTATCTTTATATTTTGATTATAAATGTATGGTTTTTTTTTTTATAGCAATTAAATAGAAATAGACAAACTGATAGAACTACTACTGTCTGACAATATTGAATGAAATTGAATGAAATCTTGTATTTGAGTAAGTGAATCTGAGTGAATGAATTACAGCGTTTGTCATATCATCTTAAAATATGATTGAGTATGAGTGAAGCAATATATCTGACTTATATTTATCAATATATGTATAAACATACATGCAATTATAACCAAACACCATAAATACATAAATGCACACACATAAAGATGAAGATTGGTATATACGTTAAAAGATTTAAATTACTATATATATGTATCATTTAGTAATAGTACTGAAACATATAGAGCACAACGAAATTTCATGAAATATAACTTGCCTTGCTCAAAATTACTTAAACATTTAAAGTTTAGCGCTTTTTAATAATTTTGTCAGTCTTTTATACTATCCATTTTCCATGAAATTTTTTCCAGCTAAATCAAAACAGATTAGCCTTACGATATGTTGTCATAATGCGATAAAGTATGTAATAAAGTGCATAGTTAAATATATAAGTCACATGTGATCCCAATTCCCCCGTATTAGAGCACTGGGTATACTCAATCGATCCATTAAAAGCTGAAAAAATCTTACCATTTCAGGAGCTTTTGAATAAAACTGTCTTGCAGACATCTTGCTGTCATCTTTTATGTAATCACACTATTTCTCATCTTTAATGGATGTGAAAAAAAGATTATTAGATTTTTCACAAAAAACATGCTTCTAACGAGTGTAGGAGACCGTTGAAAGCATTGTTCGAGCAGTCAGCGCCACCTTTTCCATGCCGCATTTTGGAATTCTCTCCAATATTGATTTTTTCCCGGATTTCGGGATTTATGGACTAGTGTAACAGTTCAGCTATATGTTCTGCCCGAGGGGGCTGTTCAGACAGCTCTTTTTTGGACAAAAGAACTGAAACCTTGCTAGATGATATACCTACAAGCATTTAAGGACATTTAAAGCTTTAAAAGATTAAATTCTCAATTTTTACCTTAAGTGAAAGTATATCTAAAAATATCCAGCCTTCACTCGCCGCATGGCGAATAAACTAAAAAATGTGTCATCTAAATAACGAGCCACTATTTTTTTTTTCAATTTCTATTAAAAAAGTGTTTCAACTTTTAAAAAGTTTGACCTACATGTTTTTAAATTGACGTAGTTGTCTCTGAACCCTATGTTTTAATACTTCTCTGAGTCAAATATTTCGATTTTTTAGGGTTCCGTACTTAAAAAGTAAAAACGGAACCATTATAGGATTACTCCTGTGTCTGTCTGTCCGTCTGTCACAGCCATTTTACTCGTAAATTATGGAACGTGGAAAGTTCATATTGCCTGAAGTAATAAAGGCTAATGACCCACATATTTATAGATTATTAACCATTCACAAATATATTTAGGAAAAATGTAGAGGGGATAATTAAGTTACTTGAAAAAAAAATAAATCTTTTCTTTGTACATCTTGTGAAGCTTTCGTAATTCTGAACTCAAAAGTACATTTTTTTAAATTTTATGTATATTTTCTGGGATATCATCGAAAATGTATTGTAAAAATATGTCCCCCCCCCCCACCTCTATTTCCGAATCTACTGAAACTAAAATTATGAAAAAATTAGGGATAGTAGAAGTTTATTAAAACCTTACAGGAAAACTACAGCTATTGCCCCACGCTACATGGATTTTGAGAAAATCACATTTTTCCGTTGCACACAAATTCCGATTTGCAGGAGTTCAGCAAAAGAGTTGAGGAGCGCTGGTGGTACCTATCGTCACAGAAGTATAAAAAAGATTGTTGATAATGATTTTAGAAAAAAAAAATGTCCGTAATTACCCGAGATAGTAACCCTTAAAGACGCTGATCATTTGGACATACATAAAGGCACAAGATTGAGGAGCGCTGGTGGTACCTATCGTCACAGAAGTATAAAAGGATTGTTGATAATGATTTTCCAAAAAGAAATGTCAGTAATTACCCGAGATAATAACCCTTAAAGACACTGATCATTTGGACATACATAAAGACACAAGATTGAGGAGTGCTGGTGGTACCTATCGTCACAGAAGTATAAAAGGATTGTTGATAATGATTTTCGAAAAAAAAAAATGTCAATAATTACCCGAAATAGTAACCCTTAAAGACACGGATCATTTGGACATACATAAAGACACAAGATTGAGGAGCGTTGGTGGTATCTATCGTCACAGAAGTATAAAAGGATTGTTGATAGTGATTTTCGAAAAAACAAATGTCAGTAATTACCCGAGATAGTAACCCTTAAAGACACTGATCATTTGGACATACATAAAGACACAAGATTGAGGAGCGTTGGTGGTACCTATCGTCACAGAAGTATAAAAGGATTGTTGATAGTGATTTTCGAAAAAAAAATGTCGGTAATTACCCGAGATAGTAACCCTTAAAGACATTGATCATTTGGACATACGTAAAGACACAAGATTGAGGAGCGTTGGTGGTACCTATCGTCACAGAAGTATAAAAAGATTATTGATAAGGATTTTCGAAAAAAAAAATGTCAATAATTACCCGAAGTAGTAACCCTTAAAGGCATTGATCATTTGGACATACATAAAGACACAAGATTGAGGAGCGTTGGTGGTACCTATCGTCACAGAAGTATAAAAGGATTGTTGATAATGATTTTCGAAAAAAAATGTCAATAATTACCCGAAATAGTAACCCTTAAAGACACGGATCATTTGGACATACATAAAGACACAAGATTGAGGAGCGTTGGTGGTATCTATCGTCACAGAAGTATAAAAGGATTGTTGATAGTGATTTTCGAAAGAAAAATGTCAGTAATTACCCGAGATAGTAACCCTTAAAGACACTGATCATTTGGACATACATAAAGACACAAGATTGAGGAGCGTTGGTGGTACCTATCGTCACAGAAGTATAAAAGGATTGTTGATAGTGATTTTCGAAAAAAAAATGTCGGTAATTACCCGAGATAGTAACCCTTAAAGACACTGATCATTTGGACATACATAAAGACACAAGATTGAGGAGCGTTGGTGGTACCTATCGTCACAGAAGTATAAAAAGATTGTTGATAAGGATTTTCGAAAAAAAAAATGTCAATAATTACCCGAAATAGTAACCCTTAAAGGCATTGATCATTTGGACATACATAAAGACACAAGATTGAGGAGTGCTGGTGGTACCTATCGTCACAGAAGTATAAAAGGATTGTTGATAATGATTTTCGAAAAACAAATGTCAATAATTACCCGAAATAGTGACCCTTAAAGACACGGATCATTTGGACATACATAAAGACACAAGATTGAGGAGCGTTGGTGGTATCTATCGTCACAGAAGTATAAAAGGATTGTTGATAGTGATTTTCGAAAAAAAAAATGTCAGTAATTACCCGAGATAGTAACCCTTAAAGACACTGATCATTTGGACATACATAAAGACACAAGATTGAGGAGCGTTGGTGGTACCTATCGTCACAGAAGTATAAAAGGATTGTTGATAAGGATTTTCGAAAAAAAAAATGTCAATAATTACCCGAAATAGTAACCCTTAAAGGCATTGATCATTTGGACATACATAAAGACACAAGATTGAGGAGCGTTGGTGGTACCTATCGTCACAGAAGTATAAAAAGATTGTTGATAAGGATTTTCGAAAAAAAATGTCAATAATTACCCGAAATAGTAACCCTTAAAGGCATTGATCATTTGGACATACATAAAGACACAAGATTGAGGAGCGTTGGTGGTACCTATTGTCACAGAAGTATAAAAGGATTGTTGATAGTGATTTTCGAGAAAAAAAATGTCGGTAATTACCCGAGATAGTAATCCTTAAAGACACTGATCATTTGGACATACATAAAGACACAAGATTGAGGAGCGTTGGTGGTACCTATCGTCACAGAAGTATAAAAGGATTGTTGATAATGATTTTCGAAAAAAAAAATGTCAATAATTACCGGAAATAGTAACCCTTAAAGACACTGATCATTTGGACATACATAAAGACACAAGATTGAGGAGTGCTGGTGGTACCTATCGTCACAGAAGTATAAAAGGATTGCTGATAATGATTTTCGAAAAAAAATGTCAATAATTACCCGAAATAGTAACCCTTAAAGACACTGATCATTTGGACATACATAAAGGCACAAGATTGAGGAGCGCTGGTGGTACCTATCGTCACAGAAGTATAAAAGGATTGTTGATAATGATTTTCGAAAAAAAAAAATGTCAATAATTACTCAAAATAGTAACCCTTAAAGACACTGATCATTCGGACATACATAAAGACACAGGCGGCGTACTCTATGCGCCATCGGCTTTTAACCCTTCATGTACTGAATTGTGAACATTTTATCTTCTAAAGCATTTTTCGTGAATTTTAAAAACTACATAAATAAATTTACATAATGATTTAATAAATTTTAGAGGGATTGAGAAGGATTCATTAAATTTGAATTTATAGGGATTTTGCGCAATATTTATAACCCCACTCAAATCTTTCATTTTAAATATTTTTCATAATATTTTGTAGAATTAGGAAATGCACAAATATAATCTTCTTACGATTGAAATATAGAAATATTTCCGAATTGAAGAATCCCCCCCCCCCTTCCACCAGAAACGTCAAGGAAGCTGAAAAGATGCAAAGGCAAAAGAAATTATCCTTTAAAAAATATTTTGGTTTTGTGTAACCCATGATGATTTTGGAACAAGATAAAGTAATGCATCTATAACTCATTCTAAACTGTATGACTACTAATCGATGTATTAAATGACTTTTATAACAAGTTATTTTAATGGTACTTACACTGGGTTTCATAATGATATGAACACCTAGTAATTTTGTGATATCCTGGCAAAAATTCATAAACGATTATCAGAAATCTCCATTCTCGAGACAAATATAGAAATTTTACATAATACATAGCTGTAAAAAAGAAAAAATCAAACTTTAAATTCATTGAAAATATCAATTATCTAAATAAATAGTGTTGCAAAATGATATGAACATTGATCGAAATTATCAGCAAACGAGGATGGAAACTGTACAGGAATATTGAAGGTCGCTCCGAGGAGAAAAATCCGAAATATGCAAATTAGTTTAGCATATAACTATACTTCGCAGACTAGGAAGTTTCCAAACCTGATCGCAAAGTGAGTTCTAGAAGTATGGGTCGTAAAAGCGCTTTAAGTGGTTTTGAGAAAGGGAGAATAGTGGCTTTTAAGGATCAAGGACTTTCGGCCAGAGCTATCGCACAAAAATTAAAAAGATCTCCTGGTGTAATATTAGATTCTCTTCGATTAAAAGAGGATTATGGAGCGAAGAAGTCTCCGTGACGTCCGCCAAAGCTGTCCAAAAGGGAAAAAAGAGCCATTATAAAAAGAATTAGCTGTGGGAAAACAACATTAGGCGAACTTTCAAGAGATCCACTGATAGCAGTGTCAAAAAGTACCTTGCCCAGAGTAGTCAAGAGCTCTAAGATGATGAGGTACAAGAAAAGAAAACACCAACCACGCATGACTTAAAATTCATCAGCAGAATCACATGGATTGCGCAAAAGTTTTGAAATTTAGAATATGAATGAGTAATACTTTCCGATGAAAAAAAAAATCAATTTGGATGATGCGGACAGTTTTTCTTATTATTGGCTCGATCTGCGCAAGAAACCAGAAAGTTTTCAAAACGGCATCAAGGTGGAGGTTCACTCATGGTTTTCGCTGCGTTTGGACTTCATGGTAAGATCAACGTTGCGTTTCCCTCTGGCAGAATGCGTTCATTAACCTAGCAAGATCTGTTTGAAGAAAACTTGCTGCCATTTGCTGAGGAAATTGGCGAGTCTTTCTGGATGTTCCATCAAGAGAATGCATCTATCCACACGGAAAACAATACTTGGGAATAGTTTCTTAATAATGGTGTACATGCAATTCCATGGCCATCTGTTTCTTCTGATTTAAATCCAGTGGAAAACATATGGAGTCTACTGGTTAGAGCTGCTTACGCAAATAGAAAACAATATGCCACAATTTCAGAATTAAAAGCTGTTATCATCTTCCACTGGAATGAAATCGATCAAAATATATTAAAAAGCTTGGTACATTCCATGCCTGATCGTGTTTTTACATTAATTAAAAGATCTGGTGCATACACTGGCTATTAATCTATATTTTTGGTCACTATTCATATCATTATGAAACACTTCAAAATGGTAAAATGCTGTTTATTTTACGTATATTATCACTGCTACTGTTATATTTTGTTATAAAAGAAAACAATTTGTTCTATTTCCAACATCGATTAGACTACAATTTGCTTTGTAACATTTTCTTCCTTTTTATGCTTAAAAAACTGAGTGTTCATATCATTTTGAAACCCAGTGTATAAGTACCGCCAGTAGATAAAGGGTTAAAGCCTAGATAACAACTTTTAATGATGTATTTGTGTAATGCAATGCCCAGTTACTAATTAATATATTTATTGTACGGAACCCTCTGTACTCGAGTAATACTCGCACTTGACCGGTTATTTGTATTTTGCAATTTTTCATCCCTTACGTGTGTAGATAATTGCTCTAAAGCGGTTTCGTGATGATTCAATTACATACAATATTTTTTGCTCATTGTATGTAATGCTGATCGCAGAAAATAATCCCATTGTACAATTTTAAACTTATTTTTCTCTAAACGGTGATTTTCAAAAGTGGGTGACTCTTTTCCTCGAGAACTATTGGACCGATTTCCGCAATTTTTTATTTAAAATATATCTAAAAGTTTATGCTGCATCTTATATCATTGAAAAGTATAATTTTCATTGATTAAATATTTTTTAGGGCCGCGAAAAGGTTTAAAGAAAAAAAAAGAGTGACCTTTTTTGTTCAAATGACTGCCATTTTGTCAAAAATCCACTTTTTAGGTATGTTTGTAATTATATAAATATGTAGCATATATAGTTATCGTCTGGTCCGTACGTTTCTCTGTCCGTCTGTCCGCATATAAGTACGCAAAAACTACCCAACCGAATGGTTTGAAAATTAATATCTATAATCGTTGCAGATTTTTGTCGAGTCTTTTCAAATTTTATGAAAATCGAATCAAAACATAAAAGGATATTAATAAAAATGTTCTTCATTTCATTGAATCCTATCTTACGTAAGGAATTCAATGATATCCCATGATAGGTAATGATTCTAGGTTGGCGTAAAAAATGAGATAGTCCAAGGAGAAAGTGTATAAGATCTGTTTTATCTACTCCAACAGTGAACCAAGTCTGTTTTCAAATACTTTCTCATATATGTCATCTGTTTACAGACTTGGTTTACCATATTACAATATTAAAATATTTATTTGCTTAAAAGACGTTATAAAAACACATTAAAAGTAAATTAAAAATCTATATTTACATGTTTCAACTCTTTTACTGAGTCGTCATCAGAATGTATAACAGAAAATTACAAATGCATATAAAAAATGGAAAAAAATCATCGAATATAAACGAGTAATCATATAACGTGCCAACATTTTCGCGATTGCTCATGTTCCCTCTATGTCGCGACGCCGTAAGTTGTCCAACCATTCAACCCATAAATTCGGGATACGAAAAGATAATGTATCGTTACAAACTCCCGAACCTCTTAAATAAATTTTAATGGACTCTCTTATAAATAATTGTAAATAAAAATTATACCTGTAGATTATTTTTCTCTCGTTAAAAAGTATGTTAACGTTCTCTATTTGATTTAGCCGGCATAAAGCAGTATTACCTCTATTATATTTTATGTCCGCTATATATTCTTTACATCTGATATTGAATTTTCGTTGGTTTATACCTATATAATGATTTTTGATTCCTCCCTCCCTAATAAATGGAATCCTATAAACTCGTGAGAGGTCATCTCTATTAATAGGATAAATTTTAGTATTTAAAAGCACCTTTAATATCGGAGGGGGCTTCGCGATCAAACATAAACCAAAATTTCTTAAATGATTTTTTATATGTTCAAAGAAACCCGGGAAATAATTTGCTACAACCCTTTTCATATTAACTTCATTAATAGTTTTATTTTTATTTTTAGAAGTATCAAAGGGGCTCTGAATCAATTTGTTAATTAATTTTACCTGATATCCATTATCAATAGCAATACGCTTGATTTTCTCTAATTCATCCCTCAGATTTTTATCGGAAGAAATCCTGAAAGTACGATTAATTAGGAACCTGAATTAGGTGGATACTTTATAAGGCATTGGGATGCATGCATCGGAAGGTATAACGTTTAAATCCGCGATAGGTTGACTTGGTTTACTGTGGGAGTGGATAAAACAGCATTTTTTATGCACCTTCTAAATGGATTATCTCGTTTTTTTTTTCAAAATGGACTTGGTCTACTATGGTTATTAGCCACTCATGTTATTTAGGTTTACTCTGGCATATTATGTGTTAAAAATGAAATGGTGATGATGTCCTACTTAAGACAGAGTCCTATTATTTCCGTATTACTGAATTTAATATATAGAATCGTAATAAATATTGAATTCATGCATTTTTGCATAAGAGTGCATCAGCTATGGCACCAAGATCTGAATATTTATAAAACGAGTTATAGTATGAACGCACCTCATTTGTCACGTTGGACGTACGATTTCCGACTTGGGGGCTGTGCATATATAACGTTATCAAGTTTTTGGTATTTTCGGACCCCCTCCCCCCCTTACGATATCATATGTTATCATCCCTCGAAGCCTCCCCCCCCGTAATGATATCATTATCATATTAATAAATAATAAAATTGTATAAAAATTCTTTAGATTTTTGGAATTTTTTTCTTTTGTTTGGAGTGATATACAAATATGTTACATTTATTTTTCTCATACTTTATTGTTTCAAATGAAGAGAAGTCAATAAAATATCAATTTATATATGAAACAACTTTATGTCAAATAACACTTAAAAGAAACAGACTGTTTAAAAGTATTTAATAATAGCTTTTCGTTGCATAATGCATTCAACAGTAGTAATGTCTTTTTGAACTTGCCCCCTCACGTGGTGGGGCAGACAGAACTTCTTATAAACAAAACAGGTGGACAACATTCTCTTTTATTTACTTGTTAAATACAAGTATAATTTCAAACATACTTCGCATTATACTTTGTTGAACAGCGGATTATATATGCATACACGTTGGGGTATTCCATATTTTGGAACTGAATAATTTTATAATCATTTAAGGATTTAAATAATAGCTTTTGTATTTTAAGGAAAATAGATAACATACTAAGAAAGATAATATATTATTTGGATGTGAAGACCAAGTTACAAATAAGAAGAGAAAATTTTGGTTGGATCAAAAATGATAACAATATCAAAACACAACCCCCCCCCTCCCCCTAGAGATACCTTACGATAGCATGTGCCGACCCCCCTCCCCCCTACAATGATAACGTTATATATGCATAGCTCCTTGTTTTTTCTTCGAAATGCCACAATATTACAAACGCAAGAATCAGATGCCAATAAAAAAAAAAGTATCAAAATCTAAGCATTTCTCCTAAATCTACTCGTTGACATTCATTAAGTACAAACTCCTTTGCTGAAAGCCAGATAATAAAAAATGACAATTTGTGGAAAACCCCTTATGATCCAGCAGCTTTTAGAGAGCAACTAAAAATCAGCTCACTCTATTGACGATATCTTTCGGAATTTTCAAGATATTTGACTGGCTTTTTTTTAATGAGTTGCTCCAATCAAATCATAAACAAGTAAAAATCTATATTGTAAAGGACAAACATATCTGTGCGCAACGCATACATCATTTTGCAAATGGCAACACTTTGCAATTTGAAATGAAATTTCGGTTTTGCAAAATTTTAAACTTCTAAACATCACACATTTTCAATTTTTACACTTTCGTACAGGAAAAAAAATGTGCTTTTAAATGGAATTTGTTTGAAAGCTGTATCTCAATTTATTTTGAGATATTAATTTTTTGTAGTTTTTAATACAAATTTTGTAATCGTGGCAACTGAAGTACTCCATTTATATTGCAAGTAAAGGAAAAATAGTCATAGTTCATTATTTTTATTAGCTATATCCTTATTGATGCCATTTTCACATTACAAATAAAAGTAACTTTTTTATAAGTTTTGAAAAGAAAATGACGTCAGACATTAAACAAAACACGCATTCTTCTTCATAAATCAGTTACATTTCAATATTTTTACATTACGCTGATACCGAGTTTGAGACGCTAGGTAAAATGATTCAGTGAGTAAAAATGATGTCATATTTTAAACAAAACGATCATTTTTTTTTTTTTTTTTTTTTTTTTTTTTTTTTGTATAAAACTAAATATTTGAACAACACTAAATGGCCAATACTGTGACAACCAAAGGCAAATTTCTGATTTTTTTTTTTTTTTTTTTCTTTTTTTTTTTTTTTTTTTTTTCGCGGCTACGGAGTTTAGAGCTTAAAGTTTGGGAGAATGTTCACATGAAAAGTTGTATCGGACAAACGTGACTTTAAGTTTGGAAGTACATTCATTAATAATCTGTTGCGCATTAAAATACTTTCAAATTGTGAATTTGAGAGGTGCGCATGTAAATTGTGAGAATTTCAAAATAATGTACAGTTTAGATTTTATGGGGTAAAAGTTTATGATGTGACAAAGCGAAATCCTTTTTACTGATTCTTAATGCCGTAAAAACAATTTAAGAGCCTCAATCGATAACTTCATCATAATTAATCATCTTGATTGCGTATTCTAACATAGTTTAATTTTTCAATAATTTCAGCAGTTGAAATTTGTGGAAATAATACTTTGGTAATTTTAGGTTAAAAATATTATTTGTTTAAGTGTTAGACAACCAATGTAAGATGATTTTTTTTATTGTAATTATTTTTGTAGGTTTATTATAAATTCGATCTCACAGTTACTTTCTAACATTTTAGTTCGTCGAATTTCGACGGGTTCCAACTCGTTAAATTTAAAAAATCAAAAAACCCGACTGCGTAAAAAGCGAACTAATTCATTATTTCTCATCAATGTGAAACTATTTTTTATATTACCTATTTATTTTTTTATTTCCTTGTACTGATGACTTTTAAGTTTGTATTTAATTGTTAGTTGCTATCTATAAACACTGTTTGGATGAGGCCTATAGATGTCTATGAAGGTTGGAGTTGCAGTAAAGCTAGAGATCCTACCTACACAACTTCCAGGTTGTGTAATATTTAAACGGAGCTGCTGACTGTAAAATAAACATCGTCTTCATTTTGAAAGACCTATCCAATGATATGCCACTCAATAGGGTGCGTAAAAATTTTTTTTCGTCTCTACCGCCATTTTGTATTTTACGACCTCCATTTTGAATTTATAAAAAACAAAACCTAGCCTATAACCATCGGACGGTTAAGACGAATCAACAGAGACCTCATTCATTAAAATCCATCCAGCCGTTGGGATGTTTCGAGGGTATAAAGAAATCCACATACCCAGATACGCGTGAAACACATAACCCTTCTTGACAGTCGGGTAAAAAAAATATTTTTTATCGTGCGCGCATGCGCAGATAAAAAATGTTTCATACAGCTGCTCATATTTCATCAAAAATTTAATATATTTACATTCCAATTGCATTATATTATTTTTACTACATTTTGTCAAATTTTCTGAAACTGGCATTAAATTTGGTAAAAAGCTCTGCATGATATAAACAAAAAACATACAAAAAGTTTTTGAACTTAAAAAAAAAAAATCCCTATACTTCCACGAATATACGTTCTATTCTTCTACAAATGAATGCATATATTTTACAATATCCATATATTCGTAAGCTACAGCGCTAGATCATTTCGTGTATTTTGTTTTACAGGGTGATCCTAAACATTATTATTTTTCTTTGATTTTTTTGTTGGCCCCCTAATGGTCCGCCTGATCAAACCGCCGTTGATAAATGTGAAGTCGAACATATTCTTCATAATCCTGAAGTTCCAAAAAAATCTGAAAAATATATTCTTGAAGTATTCGACAAAATGTCTAAAATTGAAAGTGTCCAGTAGGCTGGTCACAAGCAACATGGGAAATTTATTTTAAACATTTTCTTCCGGGGGACCCCTCTAAAAGTTGCCAATTAGTTAGAAAATGAGATTGGCAAAGTTTCAGCTCAATTGAATAATATTAACCCGTGCCTCATCGAGGCTGAATTCTTGAAAATTTGCGATTTTTCGCAAAAAACCGTAGTTTTTCTTTCATTAATTGAAAACTATTTGACTTAGAAACCTGATTCTTATCTTATTTCATAGAAAATGTTGTTCCTTGAACTTTTACTCTCATGAAAGCTTATATTTAATGACATTTAGTGTTTTTCAAGTCAGTTTATGAACCACACCCTTAAACTCTGCATTTTTGAAAAATAAGTGAAAAATGAGAAATGAAATTTTTTTATTAAATTTGATGTTATTACTTTTATTATTTGCGTTAAAAAGCAAAAGAACTTAGACAATTTTTGTAATTTTAACAATATTTCACGAATTACAGTTAATTATTAGTTATCAGTTCCGTGTATGGAAAGAATTCCGAATTTGTATTGCAGTTGAAACGCATTTAAAATGAACCTCTGAATTTCGCTTTTGATTACAAGGCTGTTTTTTTTACCTGCTATCATTATTTATTTTTTAAATCGACGAAACAGTCCAACCCCCACCCCCTCTTTCGGTATCATGGTAGCAATGCAAGGTTTTTTTATTTGGCCACATGTTCATCAAACCACCGGCAGTAAGTTATCAAGTAATTCTCAAATTTTATGTATTTTGCTTCATAATATTCCCAAGTTAAACTGAGCTAGCTACTAGACTTACAGTACACCCACCAGTTAATCACAAATTTTAATTTTAAGTAGAAATGTAATAGGATTTCGCAAACAACTATTTCGAAAATAAAGAACTGAATTCATCAAAAACAGATTTCACAATTCCGATTTACAGGGAGCTTTTGTTAGCTACGATGAAAAACTGTTTCCTCATTTTTTGAATAAAGAAAATGTTTACAATTTATTTATTCAAAAGAAATAGAAGTTGACTGTGGATAGCAGTTTTAATTAGTTGTGGGGATGAGGAACACTTAATAAGAGTTCCTCACCTTAAAAAATAGTATCGGAATAACTCGGGCAAAAACTGTATTTTCAGCAGTTGAAGAGTGGGTGGAAGTTGGTAAAAACCAGGCAATGTGTTTTGATACCACTGCAGTAAACACTGGTCGTCTCAGAGGAACTTGCATTGATCTATATCAATTATTAAAGTAAAATCTTCTGTATTTACCATGTCGCCACCATAATTTACAAATTAACATAAAAGCTGTTTTCAGCCAGTTATTTAAAATAAGATTCAGATTGGATGGCCCATGTTGGACCAGATTAAGTATGGAAATGCTACAGATGGTAAATTATTAGATATAAAACACTTAATTCAGAAGAAATTTCAAGGTTTCTTATAGAACATTTAAAAAAAGTAATAGCCCATGGGTGATTATAAAGAATTTATCTAACTTTGTTTAATTTTTACAGGATATCTTCCTCCAAAAGACATCCAGTATCAATTCATCGACGACGGATATCACAGGTCATTTATTCTCTCAAAATATATCTTTTCAGGGATCAGTTTTCATTAACAAATTTAGAAAAAGAAGGTGTTAGAGACATTTTATTATTTATAATCAATATTTATATAAAAGCATGGTTAAATGCTTCCACTTCCCCGCAGTCAAGACCTGCAATTATTAAAATCACTTGTTTAAGTACAGAAAAATTTATAAATTGCTTGCAGACAAAGCACTCGCTAAAATGATAAACCACCTTTGGTATCTGAAATCTGTTCAAGTTGCATTTTCATTTTTGGATAATACTTTGGGAAAAAAAGTGAAAATAAGCATGGCTGTAAAATTAATATTATTTGAAAAAGAAAATGATGTTGATGATAGGAATGTAAGAGCAACAATAGGTTTCAACCAAGTGGATTATTTATTGAACAAATAAGTTTATGTTTTTGTTTAATATCAAGCTGACTTTTTTTATTAGATTGTATATTAATATACAATTTCTAAATACTGATCCCGATGTATGATGGGAAAATAATCACTATTTGAAATCAAGAAAAATACCGAATGGTTTTAAGGTAACACAGCTGAAATGGGAATAAAATTAATTCATGATTTCAATTCCAGTTTAACAAAAGACGAAGAACAAAAACGTTTCTGCTAAAAGTTGTATCTGAATGTAGTAAAACATTTCAAGACAGACCTTACCACCTTAACATGACAATAGGGTATATGATGTAAGGGATAGTAATTTCTTTTCCCTATAATGCTTCCTTTCTTGTAATACAACTTTAATAATAAAATGCATTTTAAAATTTTTGTTCCCATTTTTATACTTTCTTTGCCCGTTTTCTCTTTTAAATCTTTCAGTTTAAACTTCAATTTTTATCATAATTAAACCCTTTATTATATACAAAATGAAAAAAACAAAAAACAAAGAAAAACAAAATGTTGAAAGCAGATGAAAGGGAATGTTAAATTGTTTTTTCACATTTTCATAAAAAGTCAATTTTTAGGATTCGGATCAAGTCTGAACCTGAAAAACACGCATATGTTTAAATCTATACATTTTTACAAAAATTTAGCGAGTGGTTTTTCAAAGCAAAAATATTTTTTTATGAAACTAGAGGGCTCTGCCCCCTACGAGCTACGCTCGTCAACCCCCGTTCAGACACCGCAGACTCTAACAGCACGATAATTTGATCGGCTTTAAAAAGATTTCGGAAGATTGAATTATAATTTGAATCTGAGAAATATAATCTGACGTAATTTTCACCAAACTTTTCTTTTTCTTTTTAATATTCACGTAAAAATACTTTTGCTAGAAATGAAATATTATGATCATCTTAAAATATTAAATAAATGTCTCGAGCAATTTTTAAATTTAAACTGTTTAACAATATTATTTTTTGTTCATTTTATATAATAAGTATAATTTGACGTAAATTCTCCTATTTAAGACTTCTAACGCATGTTTATGAATTTATTATTTTACAATATTCTGTCTCTTTTAAAATTCACGTGTAATTATAATTTTTATGACGTAATTTTCAATGAGTTCCTGCTTTTTATATTTTCTGTTTATAATAGTCACGTGTAAAATAAATTTTTAATTTGAAGTAAACATTATTGTTTGCGCTGCTTATACAACTGGCAACAGTTTAAATTAATAACATTTTCTAAAATTTGTAAAAAATATCTCTCGAAATGCTGAAAATTTGAATTTAAAATTAAAATAAAACCTCAAAAAATGAGTCAAATAAGAAAAATAAATACAATCTGCACACCGGGAACTTATAATGTATAAAATGATCTAAAGATGATTAAATTCTCATGTATAGTTTTTGCTCCAATAAAACTTTTTTAATGGAACGATTTTGTCTAACTTTAGCATTAAATATCTCTTAAAATAATTCTTCGATTTGAAAACTGTCTGCATCAGGGTGTTTATCAAACATTTCTCTATAATACCACCGATTTTCATATTTTTGTATGCAACAGTTGTTTTAATATTAACGATGAAAGGCCATGCTTAAGCATTCAAATTGGATGTGGATCTACCCGGAATATCTACGCAGATTGTCATTGGTCCATTTCCAAATCAAAACTGTTTTTTATATATAGAAGGATGAGATCAGCATTATGCTTCTAGGTTTAATTGTATTCATTTCATGACGAAAAAAACAGCATTTTTTGCGAAAAATCACGTTTTCTCCGAACTTTGACCTCAATGAGGCACTGATTAATATTATTCAAATGAGCTAAAACTTTTCCAATCTCATTTTCTAACCAATTGGCAACTTTCTGTAGGGTTCCCCCGAAAAAATCTGAAAACTGATTTCTTGTGACCACCCTAGTGTCCAGTCGTTAATGGCCATATAGTATATATTATGCGTTTTCTAAAATATTTACTTAGGTATCTAATTTATATATACTAAACAGCGAAGTTTTATTAAAGTTATCTGAATGTATCGGAAAGTGCTTCATTATGTATGCTTGGCGCATGCTTTTTAACACTTTCCAACAAAGTTGAAAAGTGTTTATTAATTCGGTTTGTCTGTCGCTCTGCCGTGTGTCTGTCTGTCCGTGCTCTAACTCGTGTAAATATAGTATGATTACCCTGAAATTCATAGATGTTAATTGGGTCATAAATGTTAGTATGGCATGTTCGGTATTGAAAATAAAGTGTCTAGCATCTACGGTTCATTTACAGGGACACTCAAAAGAATTCCTTTATATTATGGTCTAGTGTGAAAAATCGTTTGCAGTGTATTTTAATGATATAAGACTATTTTAAACATACTGAAGTTCATATATATACACTGAGCTCCATATATAACAGGAGTTCTGTGAGTCGGCGGTCAGAAGCATGCAAAGCAAATGAAGCATGCTAGGGAAAGGTAAAAAATAGTCCCCGTTGTCAATGTTAGATATTAGTTTTCCCATTTATTATTATACTAATTTATGCTTCTCTAATTAAGCTGTACTTATCAAATTAATTATTCATTCTTTAATCATGTACGTGAATGTGATAAACAGCATTTTTTTTTTGCCATGAATGCTAACTAAAAGGATCGTCACTGTATCCTTCCGCGAAGACCGCTGCAAATCATGTCAGGAAATAGGAAGACAGATCTCCTGTTACACATGGAGCTCAGTGTAGTGATATATATCACTGAAGTGTACTAAAAGGAGCTTACTGTAGAATAGCGTGTATAGAATCTATCGTTCATTTACAGGGACACACAAGAGTTTTTGATTACCGAACTATAATTGAACTATTCAAGCCTATAAATAATAATTGCTGGAATTACGTTTTAAGTTATGGTACGCGTTTTTTAATTGAACTATTTTTGTAATACTAATTGGTGCCTATAAATTCTTCAGATCATATACAGGGCTGCACAAAAGTTCCCAAGTACACTGTTTATTCAAGGAAATTGCTGAATGGAAATTTTCGACTGTGTTATTCGTTTAACTGAACTAACTTTTAGCATACTATTTAGTATACATACGAACCTATAGATCAGGGACGGCGAACCTATGGCACGCGCGCCACTTTTGGCACGCGAAAGAATAATTTTGGCATGGCATTGCTTGTTGCTCTAAATCAAAATAAAGGGAAATTTCACAAAATCGCAACTGATTTTTTCTAAATTCGATTAATTGAAATATCGAAATTAAAAATTTTTAATTGCGGCATATTATATTCCAATCTAATTAATTATGGTCTCAAAAGTTTTTCAAACAAAGATGATATTTGAAAACTATCGGCAAGAATATTAGACATTACTAAGTTCCGAAGGTAATGTTATGGCAACTTTGAATTTATTTCAGATCTATTCAGAGAAACTGGCGTTTGACATTTTAATTGCTTTTTCACCTATCTATGCTTTCGAGTCGCTGTTTTCCAAAATGAATAATATCGAAACTCAAACTGAAAGCATTTGTCAGATAAATCCGGATCAGTTTGCTTTAAACTGATAGGCTTTAAACCTGATATTAAGATGCAAGAAAAGAAATCAAATTACATCGCATTCATTTTTTTAATTAATTTCTAAAATATATTTGTTTCCATAATTATTACGAGGTGGAAACCGCCGAATTTCGACGAAAGAAAATGTTTACAAAGGAAATGTTGCATCAAATTTATAATACATAGACAACAATAATTACAATAAAAAATCCATCTTACACTTGTTAATTTAACTCTCCAAAGACATATTTTAACCTAAGATTAACAAAATATTTTTTTCATAAACTTCAAGTGTTAAAATTATTGAAAATATAAACTTTATTCATATGCGTAATCAGTAACACATAATCAAGATAAGTAATTTTGATTAAGTTATCAATTGATGCTTGGTATTACGGAATGAAAAAATCAGCAAAAATGATTTCACCTTGACATAATCATAGAATCCCCCCTCCCCCTTTAAATCTAAACATATCAAGTCATTTTCAACGTTTTACATCCATATTAACCATTTAAAAACATTTTAACGCGCAGTAGGTTATTAATAAATATATTTTCAAGCTTGAAGTCACGTTTGTCAACTATTACAACTTCCCATGTTAAAATTCCCACCCGTGATTTGAGGTCTTAGTATAATCGCTGTACCTGCGCGTAAAAATTCCAGAAATTTATAACTTCTAGACGTATTCATGGGGAAATATCTTGTTTTATCAAATAAAATTATTGTTTCTTTTAAATATGACGTCATTTTCAGTCGTTGAAATATTTTGCCTATTGTCTCAAACTCAATATCAGCGAAATGAAAAAAATAGTGAAATATAACAGCATCATCAGGGAAATTGTGTATTTTTTAAAGCGTAACGTCATTTTTTGTTCAAAATTTTAAAAAAATATATTTTTAATTGTAATGAGAAAATGGCATCAGTAAGAATATAACCAATAAAGATAACTGAACCACTTTTAATAGAAATGAAGTACTTCAGTTGCCACGATAAGAAAATTGGTATTAAAAAACTATAAAAAATTAATATCTCAAAAATAAATTGAGATACAGCTTTCAAACAAATTGCATTTAAAAGTGCATTTTTTTCTGTATACGACGTTGTAAACATTTAAAACGTGGGATGTTTAGAAGTTTAAAAATTTGCAGTAGCAAAAATTGCAAAAACCGAAATTTCATTTCAAATTTCAGAGTGTTGCCATTCGCAGAATGACGTATGCGTTACGCACAGATATGTTTGTCCTTTATAATATAGATAGTGTAGCACCTACATGCATGTTTCTACTATTTTTTAAATCTTAATAGAAAATTTTGAATAATTTTAATCCATTATTTTTCCATCTACTAAATTTGTTTTTTAGTTGGCACGTTATGGTCGCGTAAAATATTTTTTGACCAAATTTGGCACGCGACAACAAAAAGGTTCGCCAACCCTGCTATAGATCATATACAAAACTTCACAAAAAAAAAAAGAAAAAAAAAGAAGAAAAAAATCGTTTCAATCGTACAAAAAAACAAGTAATATAAAAATTTTGTTTTTAAAGTCAATTCCTACTTAGGTCATCAAAGAAAAATTTAATATAATCTCTTAAGCTAATATTAGTTTTTGTTGCATTAAAATATCTCAATTTGTTGTGAAAGCAAGTAGGTTTACAATGGGACTCTATGAGAATTTGGCGAAATATTACAGATATCGCCACGTTGGCGTCACTTTTGGCGACTCATTTTGGCCGCCAAATTTGGCGATATATCGCCAAGTTGGCGACAAACTTGGCGGTATTTGGCGACAGAACAGGGTCTTCCCTATGGTAACCCCTTATTGAAAATACTTTCATGGGTAGGGCTTGTGAGTGCTTAAGCCATTTGGTAGGCCTCCCCACCTAGCTGACCCCTTGAAAATACTTTCATTGATCTTCAATAACCAATGGCCGCCATTTAGTTCTCCATGCAAAACTAAAATTAATTATTTAAAATTTAATTAATCTATACTCCTATTATTAAGAGGGAAAAATTGTTTATTTGTCGGAGGTAAGCTCTGGAACTACCGCACCGATTCCGAAAGTAATGGTATCAAAATGATGGTGTTAGCCCAACTTAGAACATAGGCTATATCTTATATCGGTGCCACTACCCCAAAGGGGGTGTAGGAGCAAATAACGTTCTAAAAATGCAATTTTAGCGTTACTGAAGGACCTAGAAATATGAAATTTTGAATATTAGTTACTTATAAGACATAAATGATGTCTAAGAACAGATCTTAAACAATTCGAAATTTAAAAAGGGGTGAAAATGCACAAAAAGCGTTCTAAAAAACGTTCTAAATGGTAGTTTCTACACAATCTCAGGAAATACCAAACCGATTTAAAAAATATTGGTGTCAAAATGATGATGACAACGCTTGCTCCAAGATAGGCTATGCTTTATGTCGGTGCCACTACCCGAAAGGGGGTGTAGGAGCAACAAACGTTCTAAAAATGCGATTTTAGCGTTACTGAAGGGACTAGAAATATGAAATTTTGAATATTAGTTGCTTATAAGATATAAATGATGTCTAAGAACAGTTCTTAAACAATTCGAAATTTAAAAGGGGTTAAAATGCACAAAAAGCGTTCTAAAAAACGTTCTAAATGGTAGTTTCTACACAATCTCAGGAAATACCAAACCGATTTAAAAAATATTGCTGTCAAAATGATGGTGACAACGCTTGCTCCAAGATAGGCTATGCTTTAAGACGGTGCCACTACCCGAAAGGTGGTGTAGGAGCAAAAAACGTTCTAAAAATGCGATTTTAGCGTTACTGAATGGCCTAGAAATATGAAATTTTGAATATTAGTTACTTATAAGATATAAATGATGTCTAAGAACAGTTCTTAAACAATTCGAAATTTAAAAGGGGTGAAAATGCACAAAAAGCGTTCTAAAAAACGTTCTAAATGGTAGTTTCTACACAATCTCAGGAAATACCAAACCGATTTAAAAAATATTGGTGTCAAACTGATGGTCATAACGCTTGCTCTAAGATAGGCTATCTTTTATGTTGGTGCCACTACCCCAAAGGGGGCGCAGGAGCAAAAAACATTCTAAAAATGCGATTTATGTGCTACTGAAGGGCCTAGAAATATGAAAGTTGAAATATTAGTTACTTATTAGATATAAAGGAATTCGAAGAAAAGTTTTTAAAAAATTCGAAATTTAAAAGGTGTGAAAATGCGCGAAAAGCGTTCTAAAAACGTTCTACATGGTGGTTTTTAACAATCTCAGGAAATACCAAACCGATCTAAAAAATAATGGCGTCAAAATGATCGTGACAACCCTTGCTCCAATATAGGCTATGTTTTATGCCGGTGCCACTACCCCAAAGGGGGTGCAGAGAAAAACGTTCTAAATTGCGGTTTTTGCGTTACGGAAGGGCCTAGAATCGTGAAATTTGGAATGGTAGTTAGTTATATGAAATAAATGATCTCTAAGGACATTTCCTAAAAAAATCGAAATTTAAAAGGAGGTCAAAATGCGCGAAAAGCGTTGTAAAAAGCGTTCTAAATAACGATTTCTAAGCAATCTCAGGAAGCACTGAACCGATTTCAAATATAATAGTGTAAAAATGATGGTGACAGATTTTGCTCCAAGATAGGCTATATTTTATATCTGTTTCCACTACCCCAGAGGAGATGCAGGAGCAAAATGCGCGAAAAGCGTTCTGAAAACGTTCTAAATGCTGAGTTGTCAGCAATATCTCAGGAAGAATCAAACTGATTTTAAACTTAACGGTAGGAAATTGATGCTGATAGCCTCTGCTCTAACATATATGCTATTTTATGTCGGTATCACTATCACCTAGACGTTTTAGGAGCAAAAAAGCGTTCTGAATTACGATTTTTGTGATCGGTAGGTGCTAGCCACTTAAAATTAGGCAAGGTACATATTTATTAGATATAAATGACCTTTAAGAACAGTTTCGAAAAAATTGAAAATTTAAAAAAGGGTGAAATGCGCGAAAAGCGTTCTAAAAACGTTCTAAATTGCGATTTCTACTCAATCTCAAGAAATACCAAAATTATTTCAAAAGTAATGGTTGCAAATTAATGGTGACAGTCCCTGCTATAACATAGGTTATATTTTATGTTGCTGTCACTACCATCTGAGGGTTGCAAAAGCAAAACATGTTCTAATTTGCGTTTTTTGCACAACTGAGGGGTCTAACACTTTGAAGTATGGCATGGTATTTACTTACAAGATACAACTGCTTTCTAAGAACAGTCGAAAGAAAATTCCAAATTTAAAACGATGAAGAGAGCGAAAAGCGTTATAAATTACAATTTTAAAGCAAACTTATAAAATACCAAACCTATTAAAAAAGTAATGATGACAAATTGTTGGTGATAGAACCTGCTCAAACATAAGCTATATATTATGCCCAAACACAATATGCTTTATATGCTCAAACATAACATATATTTGTTTGTGACACTACCACTAGAGGGTTTCTGGAACTAAAAACTTTCTAAATTGCGATTTCTGTGGTACTGAAAAGTCTAGAAACTTTAAATATGGCATGGTAGTTACTTATAAAATATAAATGCCCTCGAGGACTGTCGAAAATAAATTCGAATTAAAAAGGGATGAAAATGCTGAAAAAGGGATGAAAGGGGGAGGTGCGAAAAACATTCTAAAAAAGTCCTAAATTACGATTTCTATGCAATTTCAGGGAATATAAACCGATTATAAAAGTAATACTTGCGAATCAATGGTAACAGTTTCTGATCCTACACAGGCTATATTTCATGCCGATGATTCTACCACCTGGGGTTCACAGGAACAACAAACGTTCTACATAGCCCTTTATGTTGAGAGAGGTGGTAGGACTTGGAATTTGACATGATGGTTAATTTTAAGATGTAAGAAGATGGTTTCTAAAAAATTCAAAACTTCAAATGAATACTGAAATCAGCGTATTAATTGAGCATAAAAGTTTTAAAATATTTTCTAAATTATCATTTATGTAGTTTTATTATCTTAAGTCTGATTTCTGCCTAATGCAGTGTAATAATGATGTTTAATCAAACTGTGTTTTAAATAGTAATTTTCGAATTATTCCTAAAAGTAATAACTACCTTTTAATAAAAAAAAAACCTTTTAATAAAATAAAATACTACCTTTTAATAAAATAAAATACTACCTTTTAATAAAATAAAAATTTAGTTAGTACCTTTTAATAAAAATTAGACATATAAATATCACTTGGCATATTTCAAATATTACGCGAGCAAATCCGCGGGGTTTGCTAGTTAATTAATATTTGGAAAAACTGCATTAACAGCCATTGTCATCCAGTACAAGTTTAAAAAAATTTATTTCAACTTGATAGGACGAATAATGAGTATTTTATTAATGATTGAAAATTTGGACAAGATAAATATATAAATAAATAAATATAGGGAGAGTGTGAGCTAATAGTAGGAATTGAAAAAAAAAAAACTATTGTTGTCATTAGCAGAAATTGGGTTTTCAAATGTGTTATGTGTTTCCAAATTGCTTATTTAGACATTATCTTTCACCTTAATAAGCTGAGAAATTTTGTTGCAGTTTTCTGAATGTGTTGGAAAGTGTTTCATAGTCTATGCGGATGATTTATTGTTCTTGTTCTTTCTTGTTTTTGTTGTTGTCACGTCATTATCATGTAAATTATTTTTTGAAGAAAAATCTGGCACGCAAAAGTGGAAAGTTTTCCGTCCTTTAATAGGGAAATATTATACTAATTTACAATAAATGATGTGACATTTTATATAAGGTCAATTTCCCTCACCTTCTTAATGAAATCATTTATCAGTTTAAGCGTGAAAATGTCTGAATTTTTATCGAAGACGCAGTTGAGTTTTCCTTGTATTTTTCTGTCTGCAGAAAGTAGAGATAAATTATCTCTAACTTTCCCTGTTTCGTTAATTGCATCATTGAGTATAACATTGTATAAAACCAACGCCCCCTAGATATTTGAGAAAGCCTTGACACGCATCATGAAAACGTCACACCAAGTAGGCAAAACAAAGAAAAAAAAATCATTTATTGTCTCGTGGATCAAGGCTTTCTCAAATATCTAGGGTGCGTCGATAAAACGCGTTTTCAATTAACACTTTGTAACTTAGTTGAAAAGTGATTATGACTTACGTCTGCCTCTCTGTCAGAAATCTAATTCACGTAAATATTCCCCATTGACACGTAATTGATATTCGTTATTGAAGTTTTCCATGCCATGTTCGGTATTAAAAATGTAGTGTTTAGCATTCACAGTTCATTTACAGGGTGACTCAAAAGTATTCCATTATATGGGGAAAATAATTTACGGTGTATTTCAATAGTGTTACACTATTTTAAGCATAAAGACTTTTATATACATTATTGTGGTGCACTAGAAAATGGTAACTATGGAAAATGTTATATGTAGCACTTCCAGTACGCGTACAGGGGAACTCTAAAATAATTCTGTCATTATTATGGTCTATAGTGGAAAAATCGTTTGCGGGGTATTTTAACGATGTTGCAAAGATAATGAAATTTATATGAATTACTGAGGTTCACTAAACCATGCTTTCTGTAGAATATACGATGAAAAAACTTTTATCATTTGTTTACAGGGTCACACAAAAGTGTTGGATTATATCCTTATCCTTATAATATTATAAGTGTCAATGTGTGTCCGAAAGTTTGAATGAAGCCTGCGTCTAAACGGATGAATTAATGCTTTTAGATTTTTAGATATGGATAAATTACAACCTGGAAATGAACATAGGCTATGTTTAATTTATTTTATTCAAATATTTTGCTTAATAATCCAAAATTTCATTATTTTTCATACGCAATGAATTGACATTTTTCTGATAAAATTTAACCATCTTCCTTTTTTCGTTGCCGAAAGATAAAAACCCAGAATAATAATTTAATTTCTGATTGAAAGATTAAAACGGGAATTTTCAAGTATTTTTAATAATACAAGGTGCATGAATTTTGAGTATGTGCGGAATGAAGGCAAATGTGACGTCATATATGGAATATAAAATGGATATGCTTTGATGTTGAAATAAAATGAGATTGTGTTATTGTATTAATTCATATTATTTAAAGAAAATTGTTATCAATGCTTACGGTTTATCGTCTGCGCACGGTTAACATAAAGATTTAAATGTAAATTTAACATTTAACAATAAAAATTAAAACTTTTGAAGAGTAAATGGATAGCAAATGTCAATAATATGCACAGTAAAATTATCAATGTCGAAAATGACGTAATGATTAGCAGGAAATATGTATTTTCATTCTTAAAAAGTAAAAAATTAACTAGATAGAAAGGTTATGTTCTGTAATCGGGTTCGTAGTCAATTTGCTTTTTTTAGAGAAAGACATTTGTTGCAAAAATAAATACATTGTTGTAAACAGGTTTGTTTTTTGTGTAGTAAAGACTTAATAATATTCTAGATGATCATTTCTTCGCCCACCTTTGATGCCAAGTATGATTGTAAAACATATAAAAAAGTATCATCCGATAATTTTCTTGCCACAGATGCCATATACGCACCTGGTTTGGCGAGATCTGTTTTTGACGCCAATTTGGGGAAAACATCGTTTTCGAATACCAATTACATGTATATTTTTAAATTATGTTCTATTACTTAAAAAAGGAAATAGCAATAAATTAAAAAAAAGTTTCATTAATTTATGTAATTTTAAAAGAAAATTAAAGTAAATAAACAATTTATTAATAAATAAACAACAAAAGCCGGGTTACCATGTCAAGCAAAATAATCTATTTTGGCAAAAATTAGGTAGCCAGGTGCGTATATGACATCTGTGCCATTTTCTTATTACTTCATGACGTAAACAGACATCCTGGTTCAGCGTATAAACCTGAGTTACGTCAATGATCCTATAATAAAGAAATACCTCAAATTACTCATACTAGCCGCCCTTGGCGACCACTTTGGTCTCCCTTAAAATTTATGTTCATGCAAAGCATTGCATAATGTTACTTTTAATCATAATTTTATTTACTTGGACTCCCTTAGCCGTCTCGCTGCGCAACCCGAGATTTCCTCGGGCAACGTAAAAGTAACAAAATTTGCGCAATCCGAGATTTCCTCGGGGATTCATTTTTTGCGCTGGCGACTGTTTTTTAATTCAACTGGGATCACTTTTTAAGTACAAAAATTCCATATAGACTTTAACAACATCTACAAGATAACTGTACTACAAAATAGATTTTTTTACAATAGTGGTGCGAGACTATAAAAATAGTCTCCAGTGACAGCCCTGATTTCGCCTAATTTCTAATATCCTATCCCATCTAAGAACCTGAACTCTTTTACAAAAAATGTTTACATATTTAAACTGTAAGCTTCTAAGCTAAATATAGATTTGAAAAATGTAATAAAACAAGTGGGTAAGTGTGATCACAGATCGCACAGAGGGTTTCGCTTAATATTCCTTTCAAAATACTTTATCCTTTTGAAAAATCTGTTAGTTCCACATTTCACAACCAGGGCGCACTCTATTCTAAACAAACCTCTATCCGAACGAAACTCCGTTTTACATACTATCCGTAGATATATTAGTCGTGGGGATTAGGCACATAGCACCAGAGATAAGTAAGCGCCCCTGGCGGTAAAAAGTGGAACTAAAATATGTAAGGCTATGGTGCATAATACGAAAGAATGGTCAAAGGGGTGTCGCCAAAAGTTGGAAAAGTGCTCCCCAGGTGAAAAGGGCGGTGGTTAGAAAAATTGCTTAAAATACACAAGTTAGAGCCCGGAAGAGTAAATAATATGAGACTTTTTGAAAATTTTATGATTTGTCGTGTGGTCTGAGGTATTCAGCTATACGTATGCAAAAATTCATGTCTCCAACTTAATTAGGGGCTCTCTTAGAAAGAATTGTTTAAAATACATATGCGGTAGCTCAAAGGGTTAAACGTAAGACTTTGTCAAGATTTTATTCTTTGTCGCCTGGCCTCAGGTGTTCTGCTATAAATATACAAAATTTCAAATCTCCAATTTAATAAGGGGCTCAGTTAGAAAGAATTGCTTAAAATACGCATGTGAGAGCCCAAAGGGTTAAATGTACGACTTTTTCAAAATTTTATGATTTGTCGCATGATGGTATTTAGCTATAAGTATGCAAAATTACACGCCTTCAACCTAAATAGGGTCTCACTTAGAAATAATTGTTTACAATACACATGTGGAAGACCAAAGGGTTAAATGCACAACTTTTTCAAAATTTTATAGTTTGTCGTTTGATGTGAGGTGTTCAGCTATATGTATGCAAAATTTCACGCCTCCACCCTAAATAGGGGCTCAGAAAGAATTGTTTAAAATACACATGTGGGAGCCCAAAGGGTTAAATGTACGACTTTTTGAAAATTTTGTGATTTATCGTTTGATGTGAGGTGTTCAGCTATAAGTATGCAAAATTTCACGCCTCCAACCTAATTAGGGGCTCACTTTGAAAGAATTGTTTAAAATACACATGGTGGAGCCCAAAGAGCTAAGTGTACGCCTTTTTTAAAATTTTATGATTTGTCGTTTGATGTGAGGTATTCAGCTATAAGTATGCAAAATTTCACGCCTCCAAATTAATTAGGTGCTCACTTTGAAAGAATTGTTTAAAATACACATGTGGGAGCCCAAAGGGTTAAATGTACCACTTTTTCAAAATTTTATAGTTTGTCGTTTGATGTGGGATGTTCAGCTCTAAGTATGTAAAATTTCACGCCTCCAACCTAATTACGGGGTCACTTAGAAAGGATTGTTTAAAATAAACATGTGAGGCCCCAAAGGTTTAAACTTACAACTTTTTCAAAATTTTATGATTTGTCGTTTGATTTTAGGTGTTCAGCTATAAGTATGCAAAATTTCACGCCTCCAACCTAATTAGAGGCTCACATAGAAAGAATTGTTTAAAATGCACATGTGGGAGCCCAAAGGGTTAAATGTACGACTTTTTCAAAATTTTATGATTTGTCGTATGATGTGTGGTATTTAGCTATAAGTATGCAAAATTTCAAGTCTCCAACATGTATAGTTTCTGAGAACAGGCTCTGTGACGGACAGGCAGACGGACGGACGGACAGACAGACTGAGGAGCGAGACGAATAGGGTTTCGTCAGATGAACGAAACCCTAAAAAAGTGCAATTTTTGAACCTATTTTGATAAAAGAAAAAAACTAGTTGGATGTGCCAATCCCAAAACTTTCTTCTATCTTATACATCTTAATATTTCAAAACCTAGTTACACATGTTAATACTTCAATATTATTAGTTCAATACTATACCAACTTTGATTTTCATCTTAAATTTCTGCTCAAGTCAATTAAACGGACTAAAAACGAGTTAATCTATATCATGATATTTGTTAAAATTATTAATTTTTCCTTATTTTGTTGTTATCAGCTGTTTGCGAATAGCCGGCTTAGCAGGTAGCGAGTTCCCGCCGCTGCATGAGCCGCCGATGCACAATAGAACTACGAAAAACCAAGAAAAGTATACAAAAATCGCTAGCACAGAGCCCCTTTACCGCGCAATATTTCCAAATTCAAGGAGGACCTGTTGGCCAAAGCCAAAAGCAAGCACAAAAATTTTGTTTCATTTGTAAGCATAATTGTATACGTTGTTCGATGGTACAATAATGAAAATGGCACAGAGATCGGAATTATAGCGCCCCCTTCTGGCGGAATTTTTTCAAGTTCAGGGAGGACTTGTTTGCCATAGCCAGAAACATGCACAAAAAATATGGTTCGATTATATGGATAACTTCATACACTTTTCGATGGTACAATAATGAAAATGGTACAGACATCGCAATTATAGTGCCCCCTACCGGCAGAATTTTTCCAAATTCCGGGAGGACCTTCGTGACATAACCAAAAACAAACACATAAAATTTGGTTCAATTCTATGCATAACTTCATACACTTTTCCACGGTACAATATTCAAAATGGCGCAAAAATGGCACAAAAATCGCTATTACTGCGCCCTCTATGGGCGATTTTTTTACAAATTAAGGGAGGACCTCCTTTCCATAGCCAAGAACTTAAAAAATTTTTTTGGTTCAATTCCATGCATAACTTCATACACGTTTCGACGGTACAATATTCAAAATCGCACAAAAATCGCTATTACAGCGCCCCCTAACGGCGAATTTTTTGCAAATTCAGGGAGGACCTACTTTCCATATCCAAAAACTTAAAATAAAAATTTGGTTTAATTCTATGCATAACTTTATACACTTTTGAACGGTAAAACATTCAAAATCGCTATTACAGCGCCCCCTATCGGTGAATTTTTTCCAAATTCAGGGAGGACCAGCTTGCCATAGCCAAAAACTTAAAATAAAAATTTGGTTCAATTCTATGCATAACTTCATACACTTTTGGATGGTACAATATTCAAAATCGCACAAAAATCGCATTTACAGCGCCCCCTACCGGCAAATTTTTTCCAAATTCCAGGATGACCTGCTTGCCATAGCCAAAAACTTAAAATAAAATTTTGGTTTAATTCTATGCATAACTTCATACACTTTTTGATGGTACAATGGCGACAGACAGACGGACAGACGAACAGACGGACAGACGGACGGACGGACAGATGGACACAAAGACAGACAGACATTTTCTATAAACATGTTTTTTGGAATCTCTGACCCCTAAAACATGTAAATCCGTCGTAAACCGGAAGTCGAAAAAAATTTCGATTACAATACTACTGAAGATAGAATAAAGTAAAAATACGCAGAGAGAGGGCTAAATATAATTAATATAATCCCTTAAGCTAATATCAGTTTTTGTTGCATTAAAATATCTCAATTTGTTGATTTTCTGTAAGAAAGTAAACCCTGTTGGTTTACAATGGAAGTTATGGGAATTTGGCGAAATATTAGAGATATTTTGCCAAGTTGGCGTCACTTTTGGCGACAAACTTGGCGGTATTTGGTGTCAGAACAGGGTGCCCTATGGTAACCCTGGGGATGCATTAAATGTTGTTCAATAACCAATGAGATGTGTTTCATTTGGGCGTTGCCATTAAACAATTAACAAATAATTGCGGTTTCTGTGCCACGTGCGATAGCGTAATATATATATGGAGAGATTTTCTCCTATAAAATGTGATAAAGAATTGGTTTATTATATATGTTTTTAATTATCGGAAGGGAAAATAAATTAATTAATTGCTTAATTAATTAATTTCTTCTTTTTATGTTACGTGAACGACGTCACGGGTAACAGCTAGTAATATTATAAATGTCAATGTGTGTCCGAATGTTTGAATGAAGTGAACATCAAAACAGATGAATTAATGCTTTTGTATCTTTGCATATAGATAGATTATGAAACGGAAAAGAACATAGGCTATGTTTTATTTTTTTTATCCAAATATTTCCCTTAATAATTCAAAATTTCATACTTTTTCATACAGAATCAATTGACATTTTCCCGATAAAATTTGACCATTTTTCTTTCCCGTTGCCAAGAAATTCTAAATCTGGAATAATAATTTTTCCTCTACAATTAATTAAAAATTAAAATAAAAAGAATTCAAAAGAAAATATTTATGACGTCATATTTGAAACGAAAAATATGTATTTTTTATTATACATGAAGGATGAATATCAGTTACGTTAATAAGGGGTTTTCTGCAAAAAAATGGAGTCATAATTAGAAGGGAAAAGAATGAAAAAGAATCATATTATTAATAAAGTTATTCGCTTGGAAAAATATGACGTCATATCTGAAATAAAACAGATATTTCCATGTATTCGTTAAAAATGCAAGGGACATGAACATCAGTAAATAATGAAAATAGATAAATAATGACGTCATATTAAAACGAATAACAGAAATATTTTTTACTAATGGACTCTATTCTCGCTTTCAGTTCGAGGCTATAAAACAACCATTTTACTAAATTGTGACGTCAAAAGAATACTATCCATACTGATTAAAGAGTTTGAATATAAGTTACAAACAAATGAGAGTTTTCTTTCAAAATTCACACTATGATTATAAGGAGAAGATATTTTTGCTGGAAGAAAGGAGAATTAAAACGGATTAATATATTTTTTGACGCTATTTCCTCATTAAAATTAAAAAGAATTGAATTTCAATTAGTATAAATGGTACAAAAACACGATTGAAGTAAATTTCCCAAAACTGAAAACATATTTACACACATCGAAGCTTCATGAATGAATTTATTCTACAGAAGCTAAAATCGTCTGCGGATGTAAACATATCTTCTGTACATTTAAGTGGATAGTTATTGCCCACTATTCAAAAGAATTAAGTTTTAAAAAATCATATACTATTTTAATTAATTATTTTTAAAGATGGCATTTAAAACATGTCACAAAGGCGATTTTAGTAAAAGCTTTATCGGGTAAAAATGATGTAATATTTTTTCATGGAAAGCATTAATTTTAATACGACAACATTAACATATATTTATTTCAATTTCGTCAAAGCGATGTCGTTTTCCTTACACCAGCTTCGAAAGTTAAAACGAAATCTTAAAATAATAATATGCCTTTTAGAAATAAAATTTTGCACCAAAAGTCGCATTATTTCAAAATGAAATTTTAGCTTACATTTTAAATATATTTTATTACTTGAAATTTAGTATATTTAATCAAAATAATGTTTCAATGTTTTTCTAAATGTACAATAATATTGGATTTCATTAATCAATTCTGTGTTTTAAACAAATTGAAATGCATAGTTTTAAATGATTCATGAAGTGAAAGAATATATATATACAGTCGGACCTCGTTATCCCGACACCCGGTTTTCACGTCGCTCCGCTTATCACGTCAGTTTTTCAAAATCCCGACTTTCTGTATATGATTTTAATGTAAATAAACTCCGGATTTTACGTCGTTGAATAATTTTCAACTCCGCATATCCCGACGGTTTAGGAAAATTGTCCATTTTTCATAATTCATCATATAAGCATGGAAATTAAGCGGTAAGAAATGTTTTAACCAAACTTTTCACAAAAGTATCTAAAATACCTATTGAGATAAATGAGAAATTTTATTTCAAACAAATTAATGAATAAATAAACCCACACACTACGAATGACCCACTTACGCTCCAGATAGACGTAGCAGTGTACTCGAGGTTTTTCTGTTCTGGTCTGGCGGCGCTTTCTTGTGGTTACACAGATTTTTTTCAGTCGACTAAAATCGAAGCATTGCATTGCATTGAAACGATCAAAAATTATATAAAATCCATTTCTGAAATAATGAATATTTATTACAATTCACTGTATAGTATTGAAAAAAGAATTTTAGGAAGCACATCTAGGGATAAGCAAACATTAATTCATCAATATTTCATGTAACAATAAAAAAACAAGTCATCATAAAGCTGATTTTTATTCTTTTCAATTTTGTTTTTGCGTTTATTTTGTTTAATAATAATGTTTTGTTGCTTAAAACTGCAAAAACAATTATGAATTTAAAATGGTCTTAAATTAACTAAAAATACAGCTTTTTATAAACATATTTTCCCAACTCCGGTTACCGCGACACTCCGCTTATGACGACACTTTTTTGGTCATTAGAGTGCCGGGATAACGAGGTTCGACTGTATTTTTTTTATTTCGACAAGTATCATTCCGTAAGATAAACTAACCTAGTGAAAGCGTCGTTATATTTAAATCATTAGCTGCTTTTCTTTCAGAAAATGTTAGCATTTTATAGCAGTTATACAAAATGGCGTAATTTGCTAAGAACTTAACAATAGCAAACACATAAGTTTAACACCCTTTTACCGTACAATCTCCAGGAATATTGGTTTCAATAAAATTTAATAAATGGCACATCAAAAAGTGCAATAAATATTTGAAAGTTAAAGATATTTCTCGTACTCTTATTATTTATTTTTGAACTTTGATGCTTCACCACGTTTGATTATTACTTTTTAATACAATTTATCTTTTTTTTTTCTTCCAAGATGTGATTTTTTGGAATATAAACATAATGTTGCATGTTGATTTTTCGATTATTCTAATCTTATCAAAGTCACGTCTGAAGTGGCCTGTTAATAACCACTTTCCTTTAAAAATATTTACTAATATATTTCTTTAAATAATATTCGTTGTCTCGAAAACATAAATTAAATCAATGTCCTTGAGCGGAATAAATATAAAATAGAATAAATATAAATAATAAAATAGAATAACAGAGATGTAAATTTATTCTTCATTTAATCATAGAAAAGGTGTATGAAATTTCATGCTCACGAAAGAAATTTAAATGATCCTATATATATAAATAAAAATAAGCAAATTGGGATCATCAGAAGCATTTCTACTATAAAATGTGATAAAAGGCTAATTATATATGCTTTTAATTATCGAAACTTTTTGCTTAATTGGTGAATTTCTTCTTCTTTAAATGTTACGTGAACGCAGTAACGGGTAACAGCTAGTAATGTTATAAGGGGAAAAACTGTTCGCAGAGTATTTTATTTATTTAACACTATTTCAAACACGATGAAATTGATATACGTTATTCAGGTTTACTGCAAGATGCTTGGAGTAGAATATGATTTGTATTTCATTTATCGTTCAATTAAGAGGACACGTAAAAGAATTCTAATACAGTATACTATATCCCAAGTATTGTCTGTTAGGGATAACTGTTGAAAGTACGTTTTCAGGTATGGTGTGTGTTTTAAGTTTAACTAATTTTTTGCTCACTACGTGGTTTGTATAAATTGTCTACAGACATATTGTCTACAGACATATTGTCTACAGACAATGCACAGGGTTACACAAAATAATTCCTAAGCATTACTGCGAATGAGCGTGAATTGCTTAAAGATTTTTTTAGAATTTGATTTACGCATTTACAAGCCCAACTACTTTTATTTTATTAAAAGATGTTTGTAGCATGTAAATACATTCATATACAGGGCTATACAAAAAAAATGGATATATGGTCGCCTATGGATAATAATTTCTGGAAGTATGATTTCAGTACTTCTAAGCGCGTTTTTGCCTGAATTTAAATTCCGATTAACACATGAAGTGTATAAAAACCTGTAGGTGTTATACAGGGCTATACAGAAGAATTCAAGTACGTTTCCGTGTATAAGTAGAAATTTGCTAAAGGTGATTTTTTGGCTGTTTCATGCGTTTTCTAACTAACCTAAATGTTAGCATACTACGTGGAATATGTACTAGTGTTTATTCTAGAAAACAAAATGCAGCACGGAGGGCCGAGAAAAAAGATTATAAAAGCATAAAAAAGGGCATTGAAGAAAAAACAGCATACATAATACTAAAAAATAACTCTGATAAAAAAATTCATCTGAACATTACTGCAAACCATGGTTGCCAGTTTGGCCTCCATTTTTAGTCAGAAATTTCGAATTCATACCAGAAATAAAGAATAGTGCTTTATGCTTTATTTGATGATAGAAACTCTCTTACTATATTGTAAAAAAAAGTACTTAACTCCGCCACTACAAAGAAAAAACCCCTCGGTATAATCTAGTTACTCGACCCATTGCAGAAATTTACTTTTAAGTATTTTTATTCAATCAAAGAATAATTGTAAATTTAAAGTAAGATCCTCACAAAAGCACTTATGAAAAAAAAAAAAAAAAAGAATAAAAGAAACCCGACCCATGAAAAAATCTGCTTATCTGACGTGCTGCAGTTCCTTTTTCCTTATGATCGTTTGACGAAATTCGAGGTTTTTTTTCGGGCTACTTTTACGAAATTCGCATTTTATTATTTTATTTTTTTTAGATCAATTAACAAAATTCGCATTTTTTTGAGATCGATTGACGAAATTGATTTTTTTTCCGCGATCGATTGACAAAATTCGCTATATATTTTTGTGACCAACTGATAAAAATTTGCTATTTGTTTCCGCAATTTTTTAACAAAATTCACGCCATTTTCACTTGATCATTTGTAGAAATCTGTGAATGCAAGCAATAGACAAAATTTGGGGTTTTCTGCTCGATTATTTGCAGGGGCCTGGGAAGGGGGGGGGGAGCCTCCCCCCCCCAAAAAAAAACGTTTGCGAATGCTGTTACACTTGGCAAATTTACAAACTCAGTTGGCAAATTTGTTTAAATCTTTAATAAAAACTATAATACACTCTCTATATTACATTGTCTACATACATACACTAATATTACATTGTCATCGGATTTAAGTCAGTATGTAAAGTTTAACTTCGATCAGACATTTGAAAGTGAGTTAAAGTTCGAGTACAAGTTTTAAACTGGAAAGACGATCGTTGCAAGTTAAATAAAACTTACAAAAATAATATAATTTTTGTTAAAAGAAGTCATAGCCTCAAATCCTTACATAATAAAAAATACAATTATTTTAACTAATCTAAAACTTAACTAATAAAAGTTAACTCAATCGTAATAGTTGTACGATTTCTTTCAAAGCGCAGATACCTTGAAATAAGTTTAAATACTTTATATACGACCCCTGAAAGCATGGCCGAAATCATCTGTTTTGAGATGCAAAAAGTGGTATAAGTGATGCATTTCAAAGTTTCGTAACTCGGTCAATTTTAATGTTAGATGAATGGGACTTTTTTTGTATTATTTGTTAGTGTCACAGTAAATTTTTACTAAATATCACTTATAGGAGCGGGAGACCGTATAAAAATTTAAATTTCGTAATTTTTTAATAAATGTTTTTCTTGACCCAAATCGGTTTAAAAATAATTCTTTACCTTATTTAAACTATTTTTGTAATTGGAAGTATGCATCTAGGACTAACGGTTGCGAAAATAAAGGTCGGCCAGGTTATACGTGGACACCTTATATAAATATATACAAACTTGAGTGTTTGCCGAAATTGATTTACCAAACATAAAAAAACCAGGGGTTACTGCTGTTAAAATTGTGTGTGAATTGAAAACTCACTACCACTTCAACGTTTGCCCCGAGATAAGTCGGGGGTAAAAGCACTGTTTCTCTATACCCATCGGCGATGAAGCGGTTAAAATTATTCATTTCAAATAAATTAGTTTCGGATGGAATATTTATTATGACTGAAATATTAACAATTAATCTTGACAATGAGAATAATTTATTTCAACAACTATGCTCCAATATCTAATAGAAGATGGTATTTAAAAAAAAAAATCTGGAAAATAAAACAAAGTTCTTCCTTACTTTGTTTAATTAATGAGATGAAGTTAGTTTAAAATATAAAAAGTTCAGTACTAAATACAAACAAAATTTACATCGCAGATACATAAGATAACATAAATAATTCACTTTCTCTTAATTCCACATTGACAGTATAGAATTGCAAATAAATAAATTATAAACTTAATTGCTACTGACAAAATACCAAACCCCTGGAATTAGAATATTTGAGAATATCAATAATTACTTTGACAATTTTTATTTTTCCTTTCAACAAATATGCATGAATATGAAATGGAAAATTATATTTAACGAAAATGCAAGAATTTCATTTTGTACTAATATTAGGGAAATATTTCATGACAATATTGGCTAATATATATACTGACGAAATGTCAGTACCCCAATGTTGACTATATATCGGTAAATGTCAGCATCCCAATATTTGTGTAATATTTATGCCAATCTTGGAGCAATATTGGCTATATATGGACATAATGTAAAACTATCAATATCGAAGCAATATTTAATGCCAATATTGGCGCGAAATTGGTTACAAATATAGGCTAAATGTTGAGAAGATGTAAACAGCACCCAAATATAGGCCAATAGTTCATGTCAATATTGTTACAATATTGTCAAAAGATATTGGCAAAATATTGGGAAAATGTTAGCATCCGGATATTGGAACAATATTTCACGCCAATATTACACCAATAATTAGTCACGATAGAACCAATATTGGCACAGTATTGAATGATTACTGGGGTTACACTTTTGTGTTTTTATAATTTTGTCCAGTGGTATATTATTTCCAATTAATGTATAATTCAATACAATAATTGTGTAATAAAACTGCTTAAAATAAAATAATATGAAGAGAGAAACTTACTTTACAGCGCTGGGGGAGCAATAAGCTGGGATTCAAGGATCGTGCAGTCATACCGGAAAAGTATTTTATGATTTTGTTGAAAAATCAACAAGAAATATTTTCTAGATTCTACAGTTATTATGTGAAGATACTTGTCTAGATAATTATGTATTTAAGGAGCGAGAACCTTTCTTTTCATAAAGAAATTTTTGTAACGAAATTTAAATGCCACTAAATGAATTTCAGTAACGTCTTCAACAGAAAAGCCCAGAAAGCAATAATTACAAATTAATGTTTGCCGAGACGTTACAAATTATTTTCCTTGGGGTGCAGTTCTTCTACACAAAAATTTAGATAATGCAGCCATAGTGCAACGTTCCTTCTACACTACTCCCGATCCGCTTTGATTTTCCTTATATGATCTTGAAAATTAAAAAAAGAGGACTTTTTAAAAATTTTGTTTAAGGAAAAAGTCAAACATAATTGTTATTTATAGCGAATTTTTTTCTCTTATTCACCAATCATTCATTATGAAACTTGAGATCGAAGGACGACAAAGCGTTCAGCAATCGTGATACAATAATTGTTTTAAAAACTGTTTATTTTTACTTTCTTCTTTCTATCTTTACAAGAACAAAGTATTGGATTCATGAAAATTTTCGAATTCCGGTTTTCGACCGATTTACACGTTTTAGGGGTCAGAGATTACAAAAAACATGTTTTTACAAAATGTCTGTCTGTGTGTATGTGACACAAATTTTGTGGGCGCTCTATCTCAAGAACTAATGCACGGAGTTTCATCAAACTTCAGATTCAGTTAGTCCTTGATATGACTTGCTACTGATTATGTGTTGGTGTAAATCGCCCAACAGGTGGCGCTTCTGTGCTGTCTTTTTCATGATTGCCTCAATAGCTCTATCTATAGAGCTAACGGATGAATTTTCATCTAACTTCAGATTTAGTTATATTTTGACACAAGTTGTTATTAATTAGGTTTTGGTGTTAACCACCCAACAGTTGGCGCTGCTATGCAGGAATTTTCACGATTTTCGCAATAGTTCTATATCAAAAACTAATGCACGGATTTTCTCCAAACTTCAGATTCAGTCAGATGTTGACATAAATTGTTGCTGATTAGGATTTGGTATAAATCACTCAATAGGTGGCGCTGCTGGGCAGAATTTTGCTGGATTTAGACGATTTTAGCGATAGTCATATCTCAAGAACTAATACACGGAATTTCATATCTTTAGAATCCTCATGAGATGCATAGATTGCCATTTAATTTTAGCAGTGTGATAGCGAATTTTGTAGTATTAACATGTATGTGATAGAAGAAAGTTTTGGGATCGGCACATCCGACTAGTTTAATTTTGAGAAGAGAAAAAAGCATTAAAAAAATGTTAATTATAATAGCTTTTTTTTTCTTCTAAATTTGTCAGAGTTCAGTAACCGTAAAATAACATATAAAAACATTTCCCCCTTCTTTTATATTTCTAATTTTGATGAAGTGAAAGATCAAGTAAATTTGTTAATTAGAGTGGAATTTTAATTACTTTTAAAATATTTTCTTATCATTTGCCACAGGTTTTATAAGATCGAGCTCAATCTACATCAAAAAGTTCAAGAACCGTCAAATATTATAAATATGCCAGATATTTCTATATAATTATCTGGATTATATATTTTCACTTAACTCGTTAATGAACAGCGCCCAAAATAAACAGAACCGCTTCATTCTGGCTTTGTATATACTTTTTTCAACGGTTTTATGAGTACCTTGTGCGCGTGCATGTATCCCACGTTGTTTTGGAATAACAATTCAAATTATCTGGATTATAGAGAATATTCTTGCAATGGTTCGTATGATGCCGAGGATGTAGAAGCGGAACCATATTGTATTCGCCAATTTTCTTCTTTGACAACTCGAAGTCGGGCCCTTTACTCTTTTTTGTCCAGTTTTTTATCCACTCCACTTAAGTGACCGGGTCGGCTCTCTCTTTTTCGCACTGCAAGAACATCCTATCTGCCTCTATTTTCATTATTTGAAATGCATCAGCGTGTGCAATGCCGAACAAATTGTCTGAATTAGTTTCAAATTCTTGTTGTCGCCGCTTGAATACGTCTTGTAATTTCTTTGCATTTTTTTTAAGTCTCTCCACACTTGATATATATTAAAAACTTCTTCACACAATTTGGCAACAATTTCGTAGGTGTGTGTGCCTTTTCCCAAACGCTAATACTTTCACGAATAGCTATATTTGCATTTTCATTAACAGTTAAATTCACTTCTCGAGTATTGTAAATCAAAACTGCAAGCACTTGTTCATTAGACGGAAGTTTTGAACCCTATATTTGATGTTTAATGTTACCTATTAAATATATCACTTTTTTGAACTACATAATTCAACTGCCATGTTCTGTTCACTGATTAAAAACTATACAAACATTTACTAACAAAAGAACTTGGAATTATAAGCACATTGACACATAGACGTGCTCTGTCCGGAGTAAACTGGTACTTACATGTTTCATGGGTTGCGCATTGTCACTGTTTCGTCACGACTTGCACATTGTCACAAGCATTCCAAAACCTTTCTTTTTTTTTTGTGTGTTATCTTTTCATTTGCAGCTCTTGAGTGCTCCGCTACAGTCACGTTACAGGCTGACACGTGTCAGCTTTCACTCGCTAAGTACACAAGTTCTGACTGAGACGTTTAGATGCAAGTCGGCACGGGTTACCATGGTTCAAATTACATGAAACTTTATTACAATTGTTTTGACACAAAAGGAAAATAACCGCTAAATCCAGACTCAATTTTTCGGCCTCTCTCTTCTTCCATGCGAAACTAGTCGGATATACCAATCCCAAAACTTTCTTCTATCTCATGCATGTTAATACTTGAGAATTCGCTATCAAACTACCAAAATTAAACGGCAATCTATGCCCATTATGAGGTTTCTAAATATATGAAATTCCGTGCATTAGTTCTTGAGATATGGCTATCTCCAAAGTCGTGTAAATCCAGCAAAATTCAGATTAGCAGCGCAACCTATTGGGTACTTTACACCAAAACCTATGTTAAACAAAACTACCAAGCAACCACTTACGTCAAAGTCTAACTGAAGTTTGGGGAAAATCCGTGCATTAGTTTTTGAGATAGAGCTATTGCGAAAATCATGAAAACGCAAGCATAGCAGCGCCACCTATTGGACGATTAACACGAAAACCTAATCAGCAACAACTTGTGTTAACATCTAACTAAATATGAAGTTAGATGAAAATTCGTGCATTAGTTTTTGAGATAGAACTATTGCGGGAATCGTGAGAAATGCTGCACAGCAGCGCCACCTGTCGAGTGATTTACACCAACACGTAATCCGCATCAAGTCATATCAAGGACTAACTAAATCTGAAGTTTGATGAAAATCCGTGAATTAGTTCTTGAGATAGAGCCATTGCGGAAATCGTAAAAAATGCAGCATAGCAGCGCCCCCTGTTGAGCAATTTGCACCAACACGTAATCAGCATCAAGTCATATCAAGGACTAACTGAATCTGAAATTTCATGAAAATCCGTGTATTGGTTCTTTGGATAAAGCCATTGCAGAAATCATAAAAAATGCAGCGTAGCAGCGCCACCTGTTGAGCGATTTTCACCAAAAACTAATAGCATCTATTTGTATCAGGGACTAACTTAATATGAATTTTTATTAAATTCCGTGCATTAGTTCTTGAGATAGAGCGCCCACAAAATTTGTGTCATACACAGACACACAGACAGACAGACATTTTGTAAAACCATGTTTCTCGGGTTCTCTGACCTCTAAAACGTGTAAATCCGTCGAAAACCGGAATTCGATAATTTTCATGAATCCATTACTTTCTTCTTGTAAAGATAGAAGAAAGTAAAAAGGAGATTAAAATGCATTGAATGGATCCCGAAATATCAAAAATCGGGTCTGGACCGAGCTCCTATTGCTCTCAGCTCCATCTATTGTTTGAAATTCGAACTAAAATCAAGAATAACAGTAAAAAACTCCTGGCATCATACATAACCCTCCTGCAAGAATTTTTTTAATATCTGTCACTGTTTGGAAGTTATTGAATTTTAAAATCCATTAGTCATTTTTGGGACATCCGGTATAAAGACATTTATGTAATCACATCGATATCTTTTTGAATTCTTAAAGATTTTTCAATCATTCTGGTTTTTTTATTTAAGAATTATTATAAATTCTTTCAATACTTTTTCCTCCATAAAGAAGGCCGTGAAATAATATCTAATTTCATCCATTTAAAGAATTATCATAAATTCTTTCAGTGCTTTTCCCCTTATAAAGAGGGCCCTGAAAAAAAAAAATCTAATTTTATTCATTTAAAAAATGAATATAAATTATTTCAATACTTTATATTCATTTAAAAAATGAATATAAATTATTTCAATACTTTTTTCCCTCTTATTAAGAGACTTTATAAAAACATTTCGAAAGCTGGAAAAAAAAAGTATATAAGTGTTAAAATAAAAACAGAGAAAAATATCTATTGAACTCGATTTATTCAAAGTAATCACAATTTTTCTTGTAACACTGCAATTTTTCTTCCAATAAATAATTTTCAAATAAGTTTACATAACATTGAATAAATGGGAATTGTTCGAAAAGGTTTTGTTGAAATGACACAAACAGCGATCAATAGTGTTTTTTGTTGTAAGTACCGGGTGAGCCAAAAGTTCGTTAAAACTTTAAAAATTCATAAAAAGGAAGAAATTATGATAAAGAAGTGCGCTGACGACCAGAAAATGCAACGAACAGGGTAGCAATACGCTGCATTCGTTTGTTCTTCCTATAACATATGTTCAACATGACCTCCAGAACATTGTACGACACATCCAGGTTGTGTAGTAGTACCTATTAATTGTATTTCGGGTCGTCAGCGCCCTCTACATGTGATTTTTTAACTAATTTTTTTTTTTTTCAAATGAAAATCAAATTTCAAAGTAATTGCTTAAAAGGCGCAAAGGTCAACATAGTGAAAAAGATTTCAAGCCGGGACTCGAACCCGGGCCATCAGTATAGCGCACTGACGTTCTACCGACTAAACCACTTGGAACGATACCCAGCAAGGAAAATTTCTCACTATTATATGTTGGCAGGACTACAAACGCAGCACAAGATGTAATATTTATCTTGAGCCACAGACCTGGGGCAAACACGGACCATAATTAAATCCAGCATCGATAGAAACTATATTAATACATGGAAATTATTCCAGATTATTCCATCATTCCCTGTGGTTTAGTCGGTAGAACTTCAGTGCGCTTTCCCTCTGGAATAATTTCCATGTATTGATATAGTTTCTATCGATGCTGGATTTAATTATGGTTCGTGTTTGCCCCAGGTCGGTGGCTCACGATAAATATTTCATCTTGTGCTGCGTTTGTAGCCCTGCCAACACATAATAGTGAGAAATTTTCCTTGCTGGGTATCGTTCCAAGTGGTTTAGTCGGTAGAACGTCAGTGCGCTATACTGATGGCCCGGGTTCGAGTCCCGGCTTGGAATATTTTTCACTACGTTGGCCTTTGCGCCTTTTAAGCAATTACTTTAAAATTTGATTTTCATTTGAAATATTGTATATAAGGCAAATGTCTCCCTCTGGAATAATTTCCATGTATCAATATAATTTTTTTTGCTGCTAAAAAATAATCCGACTTACCTTGTGAGCCCTTTCTTGCAAACTGCATTCCTTTTTCATAATTTCTTCCTTTTATATGAGTTTTTAAAATTTTAACGGACTTTTGGATAACCCGGTATTTATATTTAGAAATTTGAAATCTTGATTTAATTGAAACTTTTTAAGGATTGATTTCATTAGGCAATCATGATTAAACTGTAATGCATCTCCAATCTCACAAGCATCGGGTTCATGTGATGTTCATACAAGCTTTTAATTAATCAAAAACACACTTTTAAAATTTTTCTTTAACCTTTGCCTCAGTTATATGACTATTGCATGCGAATGAATTTTTCATAATTAAAGTGGGAAGTTGTAATGTTAACACGGATTTGATAAGTGTTTGTTTAATGTCTTGAATGTTTTCTAAAAGTCTAAAAATTTGATCGTGAAACAGTTTAATTTCACAAGGTTTAAAATAAAAGCCTTTAGAAATATAAAATATCCACAGGTTTCTTCGTCGATGAATGCTGTTTGTAGCATATTATTTGAGAGGAAACTGTCGCCAACAGATTCAAAATTAAATTTATGAAGGTGGTTTTGAAAATGCGCGAAAGTTATTTGTGTCATAACAACGCCTTGTTTAGAGAGAAACACCTCCGCAGGGCTCCCACTGGTCCGTTTTTTGAAAACCAGTATTATTTCAGAGAAAATTTTGTGGTATGTATCTGCAACAATAGCCAGAAAAACGCCGTTCTGTATAAATTTCTATGAGATATATAAAGAAGATTTTTCTCAGAAAAAAAGTGGTGTTCACAAAACGGACCGAGTCGAGCCCTGCCTCCGTTAAACTCTTTGAAGTTACGCATATGTAGTTTTATAAAAAATGTTCTTTTACAACGCAAGTTGGAGGAAGACATTCCATCGCAAGTCCCAACTCGTAATAATGCGATCCGATGAAGTGAAGCGAGATTCCATTGTTTCAAGTGGGGATCGATAGTGTCCATTTCATGGAACATTCTTGTAAGCCGTCATTGGATGGTATATCATCAATAGGTTCTGGCGGCGAGAGATGGTCAGGTCTGTTGAGTGGTGAACAATATCTGTTCAGTGGAGAACAGTGCTTCAGATTCACAGATTCGTCCTACAGCAAGTCCAAATTCAGTTTCGGCTTTTTCAAATTTAGGGATGTGATATTAAATGTCTAAAGATTAGACTAATTTTCATATCCTTGTTAGCAGGTTCGAGTGCAATTCCATGCGTAAATAGCTCATTTGAAGGTTTTAACATGCTATAGAACGAGTCGTGGTCTAACTCGATGAAAGTGGATGATATATTCAATCTTTTAAATTCGATGGTCCGTTCTCCACCAAAACTGAGAACCGCAATAGGAAAGTTCGCATTCAAACAAGTTATATCATCTTTATGGTGGCTGATGTAATCGGTTCTATCTTTGTATAAGTTTAACAACACATAGTTGTAAGTGCAGGCTGTCTCCTATTCAACTTTATCCCGTAATTCGATCATCAGAGAAGTCCAAGGGTTAGCTGGTATACCGGTTTCGCTGAAGGCATAATTGGTATTCGTATCACCATAAGCCAACACCAAACGTTTAGGCTTAACATCTTTTCCTCGAATTCGAAAGGTGGGTCTGTAAAACGGCAAAGTACGAAGCTCCACCATATAGAGATCAGCATGTCTTTTCTTAATAAAGTCGCTGATATATTGAACGTTCAGTCCATTTTAAGTATACATAACAGAATACATGGCGAGAATCACCGAGCAGGAACAAGAACAGGCAAGTCCTGAGAAGCAGGAACAAGCAAGCAGGCAAGCAAGAACAAGCATGCAGGCAATCAGGAACAGACGAAAGATGAGTGCTCATGAAAATCAGATTTTCCCCTCGTGCAGGTGAATTTATACTCATCCTTATCAAGATAAAACTTTCCTGATTGGTCGAGACATTTTATCTGTGATCGAATCACTGTGAAATCGCATATCACGAGCGTGACTGGGGAACGATAACCCATTCGTGATTAGCCAAATCATTCTCCGGGGTTAAACAGTGACGTCACTATTGTATTCCGCTTATTGAATGTTTAAAAATCGATTTTTTTTTATTTTCGCGTTCGTTGTAATAAATTACACAGTCGGTAAATGAGTACACTACGCTTATCGACTTTTGATTGTTTCAGGATCTTTCCCTGTCGAGTCGGCATATAAATCTTCTTGTATTTTAACAAGCCCGCTTTTCGTAAAAACACTACACAACACACATCACACGTCTTTGTATGGGTCTTGATATGTCGTCGTAAATCACTTTTCTGAAGGAAAGTTTTTTCACACATCTCACACCTCAAAACTTTTTCTAGATAAAACTTGGCATGCACTTATATCCATAAACTTTCGGAGAAATGATTTGTTACAGATTTCACAAACGTAAGAGGCTTCCCTATTCAAAATAGTTTTTTTTTTTATGTACCTCTAAAAATCCTGACAAAGAGGGTTTCATTTTAAAATCTGAAATAGGTTCCTCTTTGAAAATCTCTTGACTAATGCTAAGAGATTAGCATGTAAAACAGTAGTACTAGCCGTTTGGACTTAAATAATTTAATTTCTAACCTCACACAACGACTGTAATTCACCCAGGTGGCTTTGAAATTCTTCACAGGGGGAAACGCTTCACTTTTCAAAATAACGCAATTGAAATCCCACACTGATAAAACGAGAAGTTTTACAAAAACATAGAGTGAGTGCCCTTATAGCCCTTTAAGTCCTGAAGAGTTTTGGTAGAAATTAAAAGTCTTCTTTTTTTAACCCTAATTAATAGGATCAAATTTGACTGGAAAAAAATATTGTAAAAAATTTCCTATGTGAGGTTACGTCAAGAGAAGATCCACGTAAGTGTGTGCTGCAGGCTTAGTTTTAAATCACAGAAAAGAGTAAAATGTTTTTAGGTGCGTTCGTAATTATATAAATACGTAGCATTTATAGTCGTCGTTGAGTCCGTCCGCATATAACGGAGCAAAAACTACCCAACAGAATGGTCTGAAATTTTAAATATATAACTGTAACAAAATTTTGTCAAGTCATTTAAAATTTTATGGAAATCGGGTATATAGTTTAATTACAGGGACAGTCAAAAGTTTTCCGTTACATTACGGCCAATGGGAAAACATTATTGCAAGTGCATTTTAATGATGTTACAGCCTTCTGAATGGTCTGAAATTTTAAATATATAATTGTTGCACAACATTGTCGAGTCATTTCAACTTTTATGAAAATGGCATGTGTAATTTAATGACAGGGGCAGTCAAAATTTTTACCGTTACATTCAGGCCAGTGGGAAAAATTATTTCAAGTGCATTTTAATGATATTACAATCTTTCGAACAGAATGAAATTGAAATGCACTTATGAAGTGCACTAAAATATACATTCAGTACAATATGCGGTGCAAAAAATATTTATAAAACTAGTTACAGTACGAACGCACCTCATTCGCCACATTTGACGAGCAATTTCCAACTTGTTTCTGTTTCTTTAGGATTCCCCACACAATTGTGTATGTCAGGTCTCAAAGGGATAGAAGAGCAGTGACTTTTACGTTAAAATATTATTTGTTGGAGAGTTAGACTAATCAATATAAGATACTTTCTTTTATTGTAACTAATTTTGCAGGTAATATATTGTAAAATAATGAAAATTTTCTTTCGTCGAAATTCGACGGGTTCCAGCTCGTAATAATAATTTTTTTTTCTTCCTCATCGGGTGCGACACTAAATTATGGAAAAGCATAATTCCTGCTTCCTGCTTGTGTTTTATTTTTCTTATATACAGGGTGCCCATAATTAAACCTACTTTAAAGTTGTCAACAGACGAAACTATTGTTCATAAAGTTGTGAAATTTTGTAAAAGACATAATAAAGAGATGGGAATTTGTTTAAGATAAAAAATATATAAATAAAAATAGTTCAAAATTTCGCCACCAGAGGTCATTACCATAGTTTAGAAATTTTAGTTATTAATTTAACTTTATTCTAAAGACAGCATTTCACGACATGTTCCCAGCATTTCCCAGAACACACTGCGGAACATGCTATCTTACGATTCCGGATGGCATCTGAAAATGATGAATGCTATGCAGAACATGTTTGGTTATAACAAAATTTGTTAAACTATCGTAAATGTATGCTAAATGTGTAATTCGTTAAAAAATAGCCTTCTATAAATTTTCTTCGTTCAAACAAATTCCCATACTTTTATTATGCCCTGCAAAAAAATTCACAACATTCTGAACAATAGTAGACAACTTTAAAATAGGGTCGATTAATTATCAACATCATGTAAATAAAATTTCTAAACCATCGTAATGCTAAATGTGTAATTTATTAAAAATAGCTCTCTAGTGGCGAAATTTTGAACTGTTTTTATTAATATATTTTTGACCTTAAACAAATTTCCATCCCTTTATTGTGTCTTTCACAAAATTTCACAACTTTATGAACAATAGTTTTGGCTGTAGACAACTTTAAAGTAGGGTCGTTTAATTATGGACACCCTGTATATATTTGGTCCGCATCCTTTTTGAATGTTAATTCAGTGGTTCGTGAGACCCTAAATCAAAGCGATATAGGTAAGCGTCTTATCTTAAATGGGAGAGGTAACCGCAAAGTTAAAGGCGAGGTCGCATCAATCAAGGTTGCACGCCACGTAGCGAACGGAGTGAACAACAGAAAGATGCCTAACTGTTTTCTCCTTTATGGATAATCTATTAATTGCACATCTATGAAATAACTGCGCAAGCGCCAGCATCGTGTTTTCATTTGTTTATAGCATTTATATTCTGACAGTAATATAATGTTCTATTAATTTTTATTCGTGTTTTTTGACTTATTTATTATAGTTAATTATTTAAATAAAAACAGTTCTTTTTTAAGAACTAATATTATTTGTTAAAATGGCAAAATGTTGGCAATAGAATAACTCTAGTTTTCGAAATTGTAAGAAAATTCTTTTTCTTATAGAATTCATATGTCCTTTTCCAAAGAGCAAAACAAGTTAGTTACATATTTTAACTTTAATTTATTTTAAAAAAATAAAATTTTATTTGATATATATTATAAAATGTTGTGATTTAAATACGCTCGATTTTAATTATTTTCTTTTAATGAAATGAAAAATGACGCATAAAAATTAGTAAATAGTTAATGTGTAAAGATTGAATTTTGTAGTCTTATTTTTTACTCAATTCTTGATGTGCTAAAGTTATAAAAAATGACATACACGGTTCTATTCCAGGTGAAAATAGAATGTTTATCAAGGTTTAGAATATGTATAGAATTTAATAATAAATAAAATATTCAATTTTAAGTCCTTTTCTTCGTTTATCAAGCGCAGACGATACATCGAAAACTTATTCCAATATTCTTTTGATCGTATTGCATTTATGTTATTTAAATTACAAATAGTTCATTTATTTAATTTAAAATTCATTTTATTTTATATTCAGAATCACTTTAATTTAAAATGCATGCATTAAATGTTGCACTATTAAACGAGCAAGTATTTGTTTTTGTATTTGTTTAAATATTTTGCGAGTCCAGACAATAACTGCAAAAATTTTCCTAAAATCGCCAGATAAGATTTTTTTTCCTTTTCTTTTCTTGGAGCAGACAAAGCCATTTAGAGAATCCCTGTTAAAAATTCTATTACGATTTTCAGATTGTTACTTTCTCACAGAAGATGAATCTTGTTTGCCAGATATATTGCAAAATATTTTTGTTACAGCTTGTTTTGATGAAAATATGTGTATTTTTTAAAAAAGTCGCAATGTCATTTTAGTTTAAGGGATAAAGGCAGTAATGCTTTCGTAGCATTAGTGCTTTTCTCCCAAAATTAAAATTATATTGCGATTATTTTTTTTAAATGTGCATAATTTCATCAAAACAAACTGTAATAAAAATATTTTGCAATAAAACTGGGAAACAAGATTCATCTTCCATAAGTGAGTAAAGAATGAGAAAATATGCGCAAGAGATCCGGAGATAGTAGATATTCTGTCATATATGACGTCATACTGAAAACCCGCGTATTTGCATTATTCACTCCGTCCACTAGATGGCGCAAATGTGTCAATATATTCCAGATTCCAGTATTGACATTGTACGCTTACTTATATCGCTTTGCCCTAAATGTTTGCGACCGCTATTTTAGAGTTTAAATGCAGAAAATAAGAAAATAATTACAAAATAACAGTTATCAGACAGAATTCTCCGAAGAACGAAAATATAAAACGGCGATCGTCTGCAAAGAGAAAGGAATAAATTAGACTCAAGACATTGAGGTTTTCTAATTTCTACATAACATGTTTTAAATTTATACTAAGTAATATTTCTGATTTCTAGTTTCTTCATTTTGTTTTCATTGCGATTTTTTTTTTATAGTTACTAAAAATTTCTCATTTTTTGAGCAATTCCTTTGTGAACGAATCATTTTTCGTTGGAACGAATCCTTATTTTTTGAAAGTGGTTTTCTATTAGTCTAAAATCTTGACTTATAAAATTTGTAGAAAAGATAAAGGAAGGAGGGAGCCAATATTATGTCCATGAGATAGCTTGAGACGAGCATCCTGCAACCACTGAGGGGAGCTATAACTAGCACAATGAAAATTACCAACAGAAACTGGATCTGAAAAAATAAAGAAAGAAATGCTAACGTTAAAATGTATTCATCAGTTTTTACGCACATATATATTTTTGTATGGGTCATTCTTAGGTAAAGGGAAATTTTGATTTTGAAAAAAATGATTAGATTGTATTAATTTAATTCCCGATTTCCAGCTAAAACTAAGCCATATATTAACAAGAACGAAAAATCATGCGGCAGGTATAGATTACGAAACATTTTGAGGTGGAAGATGATGTCTAACAAGGAAGGTCTCCTTACCGAGCATACTCAGAATATTTTGAAAATATATATATATACTAATTAAACTATTTATGTGTGTAATAAAGGATCAGTCAAATTTAGCGGCGGAATTACAGTAAAAAGTCTGTAAAAAAAATAAAATATTTTCGAGTATTTGGCGCGAAAAGACGAAAGCGTCACGCGACTTGGCGTACAATACTTTTCCGCGCCAAAAGCAATCGATTTTAATGAACCTGGAAATTGCTTATTAATTGATTTTTAGAATGCGTGTAAATAGTATTTAATGAATTTGAACTGAAGCAATGACAGGGTTTAATAAATAAACTTTTTTGTATTACATATTGATGTTGCTTGTTATTTAATTTTATTACTTTAAAAACAATTTCATATATTTAAGCATATTCCGCAATAAAGACAAAATTCATTTAGCAGTTATTCATTTCAATATCAAAGAAGTCGTTGTTATCATAGCAACAAATTGAATCGGGACTGCTCAATTGGACTTAATTTTGAGATTGAAACAATTTTAATTCAATTAAATTTTGTTTTAATTCATAAAATTTGATAGTTAATTTTCATTATAAATATATATACATATATATATAATAAAACTATAGTTAAATCAAACTAAAACTGACAAAACTAAAGTTATTTACATTAAATTATTTAAACAATTTCAATATGAAATATTTTTATCTTAAAGAGTATCTCTCTATTCTAAAAAAAAGTAACTTACGCTGTCACCGCCGCCGCCGGTTTTGAATTTTTTGTGACCGCATGTCTTTCTCCGTTAATATTAAGAAAAATATTGCATACAAAAATATGAAAATCGGCAGTATTATAGAGAAATGTTTAATAAACACGCTGATGCAGACAGTTTTCAAATCGAAGAAATATTTTAAGAGATATTTAATGTTAAAGTTGGACAAAATCGTTCCATTAAAAAAGTTTTATAGGAGCAAAAACTATACATCGGACTTTAATAATTTTTAGATCATTTTATACGTTATAATTTCCCGGTGTGCAGAATTCATTTTTTTGGTTTAATTTGACTCATTTTTTGAGGTTTTATTTCTATTTTAAATTCAAATTTTCAGCATTTCGAGAGGTACTTTTTACTTATTTTAGAAAATTGTACTAATTTAACCTGTTGCCAACTGTATAAACAACGCAAACAATAATGTTTGCTTCAAATTAAAAGTTTATTTACAAGTGTCTATTATAAACAGAAAAGATACTTTCAAATTAGAATTAAATAATTGCGTATAAAAAGCAGGAACTTATTGAAAATTACTTCATATGAACTATATTTACATGTGAATTTTAACACAGAAAGGATATTGTAAAATAATAAATTCGTAACATGCGTTAGAAGTCTTAAATAGGAGAAATTACGTCACATTTACGTCACATTACACTTATTATGTAAAATGAACAAAAAATAATATTGCAAAACAGTTTAAATTTAAAAATTGCGCGAGACATTTATTTGATATTTCGAGATGATTTTTTCCACTATTTTTGCTCGGACAGCGCAAATAATATTTCATATCTAACAAAAGTATTTTCACTTGAATATTAAAAAGAGAAAGAAAAGTTTGGTGAAAATTACGTCAGAAAGCACTTTCTTTTCGCTTTGTTAAAAAATACCGGGAGACAAAGACTCTGTTTTCTTAATTCATTTTATATTAGCTTATTTTGAAATGTTTATCTTAATTTACTTAATCAAAGACGAAAACAGCGATTGACATATGTATTTTTGGTACTATGCAGCCATTGTATCTTTTAACAGCACCTGATTTTTCCTTAAAATTCCCCAATCAAAGAGAAATGAATAGAAACCCGTTTATAGGGAGATCGCCATTGTTTTTAAAAATATAATTTAATCTTTCAAAATCTTTTTAAAGCCAATCAACTTAGCGTGCTTTTAGAAAATGCGGTGTCTGAACGGGGGTTGGCGAGCGTAGCTCGTAGGGGGCCGAGCCCCCTAATTTAATAAAAATAAAAAAAACATTACAAGCTGAAAATGAAGTGTCAGCGACAAAAAATACGATTTGAAAGTGAAAAATCTGTGAAGCAGAGAATAAAGAAATTGCTTAAATGTTTTAGTTAAGATTCGTTAACCTTCTGTTTCGTTTCCGTCAAAAGAAGGCATTGGTATTTGTGAAATATATTTGCATTTTGATGCAGATTTGCTTATTATATTAGCTTATTTTGAAATTTTTAATGGATTTTATTTAATAAAAGGCGAAAACAGACATTGTACCTTTTAACAACAGCTGATTTTTCCTTAAAATTCCCCAATTGAAGAGAAAAGAACGGAAACCCGTTTATAGGGAGATCACCACTGTTTTTTAAATTATAATTCAATCTTTCAAAATCTGTTTAAAGCCGATCAAATTAGCGTGATTTTGGAGACTGTGGTGTCTGAATGGGGGATGGTGAGCGTAGCTCGTAGGGGGCCGAGCTCCCTAGTTTGATATAAAAGAGTATTTTTTGAAATTTTATTCCATCGTCAACCGGTGATACATCGCCAAATATCGAAATTTTCATTATTGTTTTACGGACGCTCTGTGGAGTTTCCGCCGAATTTTTTTTCATTAACATATCCATCATCACGAGTAGAACATTCTATAATTTTTTCAGATTTTTCCGAGTATGCCCGTATGGAGACCTTCCTTGTAAGTATAAATTTGGAAAACGCATGACATATATGTAAACCCAATTTGAAGAATTACCATCAGTAGTAGATAAAATATCCGAATTCTTTCGTGCATCGCTGTATATGATTTATAGATTTGTATATATACTGCATAGTATGCTAAAATTCAGTTCAGTTACAAAACGGATAACTCAGCTGTAAATTCTCCTTCTGCATTTTCCGTCAATAAACGAAAATGTAATAAACGAATTTTTTAAAATGTTTAAAATTGTCATTAGTAAGAACATGAAATCCTAAGTACAATGCTCTTTGATAATGACCACGGTAACGACATTTTTAACGTAACCCATTTGAGAGCTAGACTTTAACAATTGAAAATTTGAGGAGTATTAATTCTGAATGTAGTCTCAAAACGTCTTTATCTATGACCTATAAAGTTAAGTTATTGAATACTTTTTTCAGCAATAAGAAATTGGTAATAACACTTACTAAATACGCTGACTGTAATTTTGGAAGAAAAGGCAACAATTGAAGTAGTTATTGTATTGTTAATTAAAAATAGACATTATTGCTCGTAAGAACATGTAGAACTGCACAATTTAAGAACATTACTTAGCACATATCAAATTGTCATCAAGTGGAGAAGGGAATGAAAAATTTCTGTAGAGTATGGTAATAATGCTTAACGCTAGGAACAATCTTTAATTAAGTATAATTAATATAAATGTTTTCTGTTTTGCCCAAAGTTTCAAATGTATAAATAATAAAGGCACGAAATATACCCATCACGTAATCATTACACTTGTTAGCCCCCCGGTACGGTATGCTACTTCTTTCTCCCAGCTTATTTTGTGTCGTATCCAAAAAATAACGTTACCTTACCGAAGCCAGCCGTAAAACAAAGCAGTACGACTAAATACTCTATAGCAATTTTTTTAACTTCTAAGCATCGCACATTTTCAATTTTTATACCGTCGTATTGGGAAAAAAATTTACTTTTAAATGCAATTTGTTTGAAAACTGCATCTCCATTTATTTTTGAAATATTAATTCTTTTGTAGTTTTTGAAGCCATTTGCTTAATATTGGCAACGGAAGTACTCCATTTCTGTAGAAAGTGAAAGAAATATAGTTGTAAAATAGTAAATATACTTTTGTTGCCATTTTCTCATAACAACCGAAAGAAAATGTAATTGAAATACGTGCTATTTCGAAAAAAAAAAAAATAAACGACTGATTTCTGTTAAAACATGGAGCTATTATAAACTATATTTAATTTTAAGTTTCTATATTAATGTTACAAACAAATAAAGGCCTATGAATCATGAGATAGCCGTTTATTTGAATGACAGCATCTTTTTGCTGCATTTGTGTATTATTTTGCAATAGTGACGTCTCATGTATGCTTTACTGTAAAATGTTCAAGAGTGGATCGTAAATGTGGAATTCTTAAGCTGATGCGAATGACGTCATTTTCCATAAAATAAAAGCGTGTGCTTTCAGTCTTAAAATTGGAAAATGTTTTGTACTATTTATATATGCATTTTTTTCCATCGGGAGCGGCACTAAATTCTTAAAATACAGAATTCCTGGTTTTTTTTCTAAAGTTTTCTAAATTTTAAAAATAAGAGTGTCAAAAAAAAAAAAAAAAAAAAAAAAAAAAAAAAAAAAAAGAAGTTTGGGACAAGCCTTAGCAATGACATTTACAACTTTACATTTTGTTTATATATATTGAGTGGAATTAATTTTGTTTTCACATTTAAATTGCTGCACAATGTAGAGTGTAAAGAGAAATATTCACAAACATTGTGAAAAATTCATAATTGACTTGATCAATTCAGATTTTTAAGCTAAAGACATAAAATTTTCCTTTCATATGAGAATAATCTACATCGTCCTATTATCGCGTTAAATTAATAAATAGAAGTATTTTTTTTATAATGTGAAATGTCTTTAAATTTACCCTCTAATACATGTAATACATAACGATACATGCAATAATTTTGTAAATACAATGTAAAAATTTCTTTAAATTTTACCTATAATACATGTAATACATGACGATTCCGATTAAAATGCTGTCACAAGGCAGTTTATTACGGTCTTCTATCCTTACGAGAAAAAAGTGTTGGATTCGAGAAAATTTCAGATTTCCGGTTTTCGACGGATTTATGCACGATTTGACTATTTTTAGAAAATGTCTGTCTGTGTGTCTGCCGGTCTGTATGTGACAAAAATTTTGTGCGCGCTTTATCTCAGGAACTAATGCACGGGATTTAATAAAACATTTGATTCAGTTACTCCCTGATATAAATTGGTGCTGATTACTCTTTGGTGTAAATCTCCCTACAGGTGGTCTATGCTGCATTTTTCACGATTTCCGAAATGGCTCTATCGCAAGAACTATTGCACGGATTTTCATCAAACTTCAGATTCAGTTAGTCGTGCTGATTAATTTTTGGTGTAAATCTCCCAAGAGGTGGCGCTTCTATGTTCCCTTTTAAACGAGTTTAGCAATATCTTTATTTCAAAAACTAACGCACGGATTTTCATTAAAATTCAGATTCAGTTATACGTTGACATAAGTTGATGCTGATTAAGTTTTGTTGTAAACCGCGTTAACAGGTGGAGCTACCATCCCGCATTTTTCACTATTTCCGAGATAGCCTTATCTCAAAAACTAATGCGCGGATTTTCATCAAAGTTCAGATTCAGTTAGACGTTGACGTAAGTTTTTGCTGATGAGGTTTTGGTATAAATCGTCCAACAGGTTTGCCCTGATATGCTGCATTTTTCAGGATTTACACGATTAAAGCGATAGTAATATATCAAGAATTAATCTACGGAATTTCATCAAACTTCATATTCTGTTCGACCTTTGCATAAGTTGATGCTGATTATGTTTTCGTGTAAATCATATAGCAAGTGGAGCTGCTATGCTGCAATCTTCATGATTATCGCGATAGCTATATCTCAAAATATAATGCTTAAACTTCGTATTCTGCTACACTTTCACGATATAGATTCTTATTAGTCTTAGGTGTGTAATGCCCAACAGGTGTCGTTTTTATGCTTTTTGGGCTGGGAATTTTTATTGCAGACATCTAATAGAGAGGGTGTTGAAATTCAATGATTTGTTTAAAAAATGTGATGATTATATCTCCTTTTTAAATGCACGCAGTTCAACGAACACACAGTGGTGGCCAAAATTGTGGACATTTTTAGGCAGCTTTTATTACAAAAAGTAAAAAGCTACCTATTGCTGCCGAACGAAGGAAAACACTTCGGGAAATTTTGCTATATTTTCGCTGATCATCACTCCCCAGGTACCAAAACAACCCTGTGTTCAAATGCTGACTTATATGCACTATATGGCCAAAGGTGACCTGTCACTTGCGATTTTAGGCGTTTTGTTAAATATCTAGAAAAATACATGAGGAATTAACCTGAAACTGCAAGTGTGTACACAGTATAGTATAGGGCATATATTTCCACGAAGATTTTTCCCGAAACCCCATAGGGGACTGTCAACAAATTGAAAAAGCACGAATATCTTTTGGATAACCCTGTAAAAACTAATGTAGCAAAAGCGTTCAAACTCGAGATCAGGGCCGAAACTAGCCTCTTTTGCGCCCGGGTCAAACATGAATTTTGGCGCCCCTCTCCCCTTTTTTTCCTCAAAGTATATTTACAAAGAGAATTTCAGAATGGTTTATTTGCGTCAAACTATCCGTTTTCATACATTTCACGTAGTTTGGATACAATGACGCTAAGAAACCATTTACATAAATCTTGCTCACAATTTTGAATAGCGTGAACAAAAGATAAATCAATTTATTGAAATAAATACATTTCAATGCATAGTATAGATTCAATGAAAGTGATATATTTAACAGTGAATTGGAAAATTAAAAGTATTGTGTAGATGTAAAAATATATTTTAACCAAGTCAAAAATAATTTAAATTGAATTTTAAAACAAACCTTTTAAAGCCACATCAAGGCGTCACTTAAATTTTATATAATATCTTTTGAAACTCATATTTTCAATTTATGGGAGATGTAAATGATAAAGCAACAGCGAATAAAATTTTATGCAGATTTTCATGTTGAACATAACTTTTGCACATGCGATTATAAATAAAACAAAAATAAAATGATGAAATAAATACAAATATATTTTTTAAGAAATAGCATACCGTCACTCAAATTTGATATCAGTATTTTTAAGTTCCATTTTTAAAATTCTTAGAGCATAAGATAAAGTGCTGCGCCAGAAACTTTTAACTGTAACTTTAAGTGTTTTTGTATTGATATCATTATTTTTTTTTAAGTTAGTGATCATAGGATTAAAAAAAAAGATACTTATGGGATTTGATGCATATTTAATTTTTACTATTTTATTACAATTTTCCTTATAGCAGTTTGTATATAAAAACAAGTGGGTAAGTATGATCGCAGATCGCACAGAGGGTTTCATTTGATATTCCTTTAAAAACACTTTATCCTTAAATTAATAAATCCAAAATGTTAATTTATAATTATTAAATCCTTACATAGATGGTGTACCAATAGTTCCAATTTTCATGGGGCAGGGAGCGCACTCTTCTAAACAAACCACCTTCCGAATGAAGTCATCAAAAACCTAGTTGAATAAGCCAAACCCCGTTGTGTTGTTTGACTGTTGTTAGTTGTTTGACAAACAGGAGTCTCATCTCCTCTCTTCCCCCCTCCCCTCTTCAAAATTTTTTGGACCAGTACCTAAGAATGCAACCGAAATAATTTTTTTCTTCGATAAATTACGATAAAAAAATAGTATGCACTACTCATAAATTTACTTTAACGCTATATACGGTAATTATTAAGTAAATTATAACGTTTGGAATCTGTTGCATTGATGTCCGAAAGGTAGTTTTTGGGTTATGGAAACTGGACACATGGGGCGCCATAGCGGGCGAAGGCCGCTAGTGTCTATCATAATAATATCTGCCATGTGGAATAATTGCGATATTTAATCAAAATAGCCCCCCCTCCTCATCCCTGGAAATATAACAAATACAAAATGTGTCTTTATAAACCCATCGTCAAATAGATTTTTATTCCTATTTCCCTGAAAAAATCATGATTTTTATATCCGTAACTTAAATAGCGACGAAGGCCGCTAGTTCCTATCATAATATACATTTTTAATAATTTTATATAGTCTACTAGGGGGCTCTGCCCCCTACGAGCTACGCTCGTCAACCCCCCTTCAGACACCGCAGACTCTAAAAGTACGCTAATTTGATCGGCTTTAAAAAGATTTCGGAAGATTGAATTGTAATTTAAAAAACAATGGCGATCTCCCTATAAACGGATTTCTATTCATTTCTCTTTGACTGGGGAATTTTAAGGCCAAATCCGCTGCGGTACTAATTGATTAACCCGTCGACCAATTTCGCCAAATTATATAAATCGCCAAAGCACTCACCAAATTATACAAATTGATATCATTTTTATTTTAAATAATGAAAGAACAAATAAATTAGTGCAACATTAATAAAAATACAAATAAAACGTCGAAATAAAAATAACATAATGACGTAGACACGTGTAACTTGCTTAAAGTCAAGTTAATGTGACATTTACGATCAACCATTATTGGCATTTAATCTTATAGTTTGGCGAATGATAGATTTTTGGTCGACGGGATAACTAAGTAGTACCAAAAATACATATGTCAATCGCTGTTTTCGTCTTTGATTAAGTAAATTAAGATAAACATTTCAAAATAAGCTAATATAAAAGGAATTAAGTAAACAGAATCTTTGTCTCGCGGTATTTTTTAACAAAGCGAAAAGAAAGTTCTTTTAAGTAGGACATTTTAAATTAATCGTTTTTAATCTGACGTAATTTTGACCAAACTATTCTTTCTCTTTTTAATATTCACGTGAAAATACTTGTGTTAGAAATGAAATATTGTTTGCGCTTTCCAAACAAAAATAGTTGAAAAGTATTCTCTCAAAATATCAAATAAATGTCTAACGCAATTTCTAAATTTAAACCGTTTTGCAATATTATTTTGTGTTCATTTTATGTAATAACTGTAATGTGACGTAAATATGACGTAATTTCTCCTATTTAAGACTTCTAACGCATGTTAATAAATTTATTATTTTACAAATTCCTTTCTCTCTTAAAATTCACGTGTAATTATAGTTTTTATGACGTAATTTTTAATAAGTTCCTGCTTTTTGTACATAGTTATTTAATTCTAATTCCAAATGTTTTTTTCTGTTTATAATAGTCACGTGTAAATAAATTTTTAATTTATTACACGTATAAATATTTTTTTTTGAAGCAAACATTATTGTTTCCGCTGTTTATACAGTTGGCAACAGTTTAAATTAATATCACTTTCTAAAATCTGTAAAAAATATCTCTAGAAATGCTGAAAATTTGAATTTAAAATAGAAATAAAATCTCAAAAAATTAGCCAAATTAAAAAAAGAAATACAATCTGCACACCGGGAACTTCAAACGTATAAAATGGTCTAAAAATGATTAAATTCTCATGAATAGTTTTTGCTCCTATAAAACGTTTTTAGTGGAACGATTTTGTCCAACTTTAGCATTAAATATCTCTTAAAATAATCCTTCGATTTGAAAACTGTCTGCATCAGCGTGTTTATCAAACATTTCTGTATAATATTACCGATTTTCAAATTTTTGTATGCATTATTTTTCTTAATATTAACGAAGAAAGACCTCCGGTCACAAAAAATTCAAAACTGGCGGCGGCGGCGGCGACAGCGGTAGTTACTTTTTAGGTAGATTTCGTAAGAAATACTACCTATTGCAGTCGTTACCATGGTGCGACTTTTGAAAAATTCCTTCATAACTTTTCATTATAGGGCCCCAGGACCCCAGGAACCCAAAACCACCACCCACTTAAAAAGTTTATATATATATATGTATGTATGTATGTACTAAATTTTGTCCGCACGATAAAAGTCGCAATTATGCACGGATCGTCTTCAAACTCGCCAACAACTTTGAGATGGCTAATATCTCGGCGGGTATTGAAAATGGGTAAAATCGGACTAAGGGAATGGAAATGGGGAGGGTTCAAAAATTTGAATACCATCTTAACATGATTCCGATAAAATCAGCTCTTACACAACAATAACAGAAAAAAATAAATATTTTTCGTTATTGCAGTTGCCAACAATTAAAAAAAAAGCAATAAAATTCTCACCACAACAAGTGCTTTTCTATTGCGAGAATTCCACGTAAAAAATTAAATAAAATAAATAGTTTGACGATTGAAAACAAATTGAATATTACGTCATAAGTTTCCTAGAGCAAGATTTCCGCATGAAAACTCAAAATGAAATAAATAGTTTGACGAATTAAAAAAAAACAACAAAATATTGCGTCACATTGGAAATAAAATGGACCTCAGCAGGTGAATATGTAACGTCATGTGAGTTTGAAGAAACGTATTAAAACATGATAAAAACCCGACTATGGAAATATTAACTTATTTATCACTTTGAGGTTTTCTGAATTTGCTTTAGCTATTTTTTAAACCTATTCCATATGCATGCGTGTGTGTATTCGTGTATATTAGAATTTTCACAAAATGTTTAGCTCCCTAGAGCTCATTCTTAGTGGAGGAACTGGGTTTATCTCTAATCTTGATTTAAATTTTGTTGGTTAATTTAGTACTTAACTTCGAAATCTACCTCCGCCTGTAGGCCCGAGCCGGCAGGGATTGTTTTTAGAATAGAGAGATAAGTATAATGTGGCGTAGATGTGTCGTAAATTCTCCTATTTAAGACTTCTAACGCATGTTAATTAATTTATTATTTTACAATAATTTTTCTCTTTTAAAATTCATGTGTAAGTATAGTTTTTATGACGTAATTTTCAATGAGATCCTGCGTTTTATATTTTCTGTTTATAATAATCACTTGTAAAATAAATTTTTGATTTGAAGCAAACATTATTGTTTGCGCTGTTTATACAGTTGGCAACAGTTTAAATTAATACAATTTCCTAAATTTTGTAAAAAATATCTCTCGAAATGCTGAACATTTGAATTCAAAATAGAAATAAAACCTCAAAAAATGAGTCAAATTAAAATACTAAATGCAGTCTGCACACCGGAAAATTCTGATGCATAAAATGATCTAAAAATGATTAAAATCCTATGTACAGTTTTTGCTCCTATAAAACTTTTTTAATGGTCCAACTTTGGCATTAAATATCTCTTAAAATAATTCTTCGATTTAAAAACTGTCTGCATCGGCGTGTTTATCAAACATTTCTCTATAATACTACCGATTTTCATATTTTTGTATGCAACAGTGTTTTTAATATTAACGAAGAAAGGCCATGATTAAGCATTCAAATTGATTGCCGATCTGCCGGGAATATCTACGCAGATTTTCATTGGTCCATTTCCAAATCAAAACTTTTTTTTATGTATAGAATGATAATAAAAAAATCAGACTTAAAATAGCCTGGTTCCATGAGTATTTGTAATGTAAGTCACATGCTACGATTTTTGGATATCAGTATTTTAGAACGGAATAATGTGACTTATTTTATCGGAGATATCTCATTAATTGAATAAGGCGAATCAAATTTTTTGAAAATAACGGTGGCCAATAAGTATAGCAGTTATCAGCTATGGGAGTTACACTACAAAACCCCATTGAAATAGGCAATAATAATAATTAGAGAAGAAACGCTAAGGTGATTTTAATAGGATCACAAAATGAAAAACTAGGGGGCTCTGCCCCCTACGATCTACGCTTACCAAACTCCGTTCAGACTCTAAAAGTCCATTAATTTGATCTGATTTTAAAAGATTACGGAAGATTGAATTACAGTAGAACCTGGATTAACCGAGATTCTATTAATCGAGGTTTTTGTTAATCGAGCCGATAACAAAGTCTGATTTTTTCCCTTTTGAATGATCCTTGAAAATGACCACACTTTTTAGCTCACTGTCCGTGTTATACAGGCCCTTCTGCCCCCAAAAGCACTCAACTCCCAAGAAACATTGGACCCTGAGAAGTCAACAGCGAACAATGCCTTGTTTCCAGTGGCTGTGTGAACTTTCGTAAATTTTTCAATTTGCTTTTTAAAATTTACTACTGGTAGTTGATTTTCTTTTTAAATTTGCTAAGCTGTGAAACAGAACTTTACATATATTTACTTTTATTATTTAAAAAAGTTCTATAGTTAAAAAAAAAGAGAGATGTTAAATTCGCAAGCACAGCGAGTTTTTACACACAGTTTCTATTAATCGAGATTTCCGATATCCGAGTTACTAACAGTCTCAATTAGCTCGGATAATCGAGGTTGCACTGTATAGTTAAAAAATCAATGGCGATCTTACTGTAAACGGGTTTTCCTTTTACTGAGGGATTTCAAGGCTGAATCAGCTGCTGTTAGTTGCTGTTGATTAGTTAAACATTTGAAAATTAGCAAATGTAAAGGAACTAAGTCAACAGAGTCATTGCTTTATGGTATTTTTTAACAACGCTATAAGAAAACTATTTTAAATAAGAGAATTTAAATGTAACGTTTTAAATCTGACATAATTTTCACCAAACTTTCCTTTCTCTTTGTAACATTTAACTGAAAATATTTTTATTGTTAGAAAGATAATATTACTATTTACGCTACCTTAAAATTGGCAACTATAGTTAAAAATATCATTTCGAAAGTTGAAATAAATCTCTCATGTAAATATATTTTTAAATTTAAACTGATTTGCAATATTATTATTTGGCTTCTTTGGCCAATATGACATAATTTCCTCCATTTACGACTTTTAACGCATATCAATGAATTTATTATTTAAAAATTTTCTTTCTCTTTTAATATTCACGCGTAAATATAATTTTTATGACGTAATTTTCAATGCTTTCATGCTTTTAATAAGTAATCGTTTACTTCTAATTTGAAAATAATTGATTATTTTATAATTTTCTTTCATTTTAAATATGCATGTGTAAAAACAATTTTTATGACGTAATGTTCAATATTTTCCTGCTTTTAACACGGTATCATTTAATTCTAATTTAAAAGGATTTTTTTCTGTTTATAATAGTCACGTGTGAATAAATTTTTAATTTAAAGGATACATTATTCTTTGCGCTGTTTTAACAATTGGCAACAATTTAAAATAATAACCTTTTCTTAAATATGTAAAAAATATCACTGGAAATTCTGAAAATTTTTATTTAAAATTGAAATAAACCGTCAAAAAAGTAGGCAAGTTAAAAAAAATAAATGCACTCTGCAAACCTCGAGTTTCTATTGAATGATTAAATTGAATGAAAATGATTAAACTCCCATGTATAGCTTTTGCTCCTATAAAACTTTTCTAATGGAACAATTTTATCCAGCTTTAACATTAAATATCTCTTAAAATAATTCTTTGATTTAAAAACTGTCTACCTCAACGTGTTTATCAAACATTTCTCTATAATACTACCCATTTTAATATTTTTGTATGCAGTAATTTTCTTAATATTTGTGAGATAGATCTCCGGTCACAAAAGATTCTTTGAAAGCGGCGGTGACAGCGTTAGTTTTTTTTCCCGAATAGAGACAAAATGTAGTACGCGATTGCGTCAAAAGATGGCGACACCACAATTCTGATATGGTCGTTATGCAAACTATAAATGTTGCAAGGCTAAATAAAAACAATTGTCTTGGGGTTATCAAACTTCATTGTTATTTATAAATAAAACATTACAACTAAATTATTTATTATAAAAGAATTATTACATCACAATTGTCTTTATACTAGGAAAATAATAATAATTTAAAAAAAATATTATAATGTCAGTGATTATATATTGATTGAGCGTCATAATAATAATAAAATTGATATTATAAAAAGGAGAGCTGAAATGAATTATTTTTATACGTTTCTGATCGTGTAATTTATATTTAAATAATAATTATTAATGTATATTTTTTGTAAAGTGACTGAAATTAAATATATTTATAAAATTTATGGTAATATTTTTATTGTTGAAAAATTGCCAAGAAATAATCATCATCAAATTGTCATCATTATAATTGTAATTTTATTTAACTTAATAACAATTAAAAAATTACAGAAGGGCTGAGAATAATGGTCAACTAACAGACTTAAAAAAAAAGATGATTTACATGTGAAAACAAGTACCAACGAGTATCAAACTGCCGATCATGAGATTAGTAGACGATTGCCCTTAGCCGCTCAGCTAGTGCGAGGACAAAATTTTTCTCCCCAAATGTGGTTAAAAAGAAAGTATGTGTATGAATACAGTGTCATGCATTTTCGGTGAAATTTCCATAGAATGGCAAAAAAATATAGTCCGATTTTTTATGCGCATTATAAAACGAACAAGAGTCTTGCTGGAAACAAGTAAATTGTTATTTGCTTCATCTGAAACATATTTATTTGATTTTTAAAAAATCGCCCGCATCATTTTCGAGAGAAAAAAAATCGAATTATTTAACGAACGAGAGTTTTCGCAAAAACAACCAATATGTTATTTCCTTCATATAAAACAAATTCATATTATATATCAGTTTAAATAAAATCGCCGGGACCATTTTCCAGAAATACAAATTAGGAATTTGATCGATCGAATTTAGTTTAAAAATGGGTTTCGAGATCTCAAAATATACTGCACGTAGAAATGTAAAAATTTCAGAATAAGATTAGACTGCAGATAGAAGACTGTCTTTAAAAAATCAGAACCATATGCACTATATTTGCTGAGTTATGAAGTGGCGGCTTTTCGCGTTTCCTTTGATCTCGAGTTAGGTGTATATATGAGTTCCGTCATTCTTACGAAACGGGTTAAACCGTATAGATATACTGACATCAAATACTGGGGAAAAAATTGAAGAACTTTACAAATGGTATATTCTGGCATTGCACCATGGCTATCCTGAGAAATTTTTGAAGAGTCTGCTGCGAAATTTCGTAAAGTCTAAGACTTATCGCAGAGATTTAGAGGTAATGTGGATGCGAAGAGCGGAGTAACTGTGGCTTTGACTGTTCAGGGATTGCGTGCACGACTGTTTGAGGTTTCACGTTCAGTTGTTGGTTTTCGATGGGTCTAGGCAGCTCATTCGATTTGTTATTTTTTTCCATTTGGCCTTGACAGGTTGTTGGGGGAGCGTTGTGCACAAAAAAACTGGTTTTAACCCCGCAGATGCATGTCGCAAGTGCATGCCGCCTGTCTCCATTGATTCAATTTCTTCTGGTTTTAGTTTGAATGATTTTGAAGTTTGCCGTTTTTAAAGTATGTTGTTTTTGAAGTTAGTTGTTTTTAGTTATTTTGTTGTTGTCATTTGGTTTAGTTTATTTATCGTTGGATGAGTTCGATTTTTTGGTTTGGTTTTTGGATATATATATATATATATAGCATATATATATAAGTCAGCATTTTGACGGAGGTTGGTTTTGGTATCTGGGGGTCATGATCAGCGGAAATATAGCAAAATTTCCCGAAGTGTTTTCGTCGGACGGCTTCAATAGGTAGCTTTTTACTTTTTGTAATGAAAGCCACCTAAAAGTGTCCACAATTTTTGCCACCACTATATATGCCTTTAGAATTGTCACGCTAGGGATAGATTGTCATTTAATTTGGCACTACGATATCGAAAATTGAAGTATTAATATGTATGAGATAGAAGAAAGTTTTAGGACTGGCGCATTCAACTAATTATTATTAGTATTTGATTAGACGCAATTAAAGCAGTTATTAAAATACATCATTTGTCCTGCTCGATTACTCTAGTTATCAATATACGTTCTCACACAATTGTAAGTCCTTTTCATTATTCCATACCCGATATATTTATAGTCAGGGTTATTCTGGTACCAATTAAGCAAATATTTTTTTCCCAATATATTTGATACAGGATCAATCATGGACGATTACTAAATAACCACACATTATTTCTATGAAATGTTTCTTAAACAGCTAATTTGAAAGCATTTTGTGAAAGATGCTTTACTTTTATCTACAGATTAAGATATAAACTGTGCCATTTCTTTTCTAACCTGACTAAAAATAACCGAAATTTTGATACGCTTCAATGATAACTAGAAAGATTTCATAATTATTGATAATCAAGTTAGGATTTAGGAACAGCTGTGCCGTAGATGAGGAATATTGCAATATTTATTTACCATCTGTAGCTGTGTGAGATATCTCTTCCACCAGAGATATTTACTAACGCTTGGACCCATAGCAGCTAATCCATAATAGGAATACATAATTATATGCACAATTGCATTTATAAGACAAGGAAGCCCTTGCATACCACCTGAAAGCAAAACAAAACAAGGTCAGCTGAAAAAAATTTAAAGTGGGAAACACCAATACTCTTCAGGAAATTAAAAAGTAATAAAAAACAATTTCACAAAATCGTTATATTTGATTAGTCGCGTTACAACCGTACGATTGTACAATCGAACATCGAGCAGGAAAAAAACACCAAAACGCTGATAGTCTAAGCAGAGTAGCGTTTGAAGACTAGAAATTTTGTTGATAAAAAAAAAAAAATGTTTAAGAGTGTGTTTTGTTATTGTGTTAAAATTCTTTTAAGTAACTTATTGTATATAAAAAGTTTAAAAGTGTTTGGTTTTATTAGTGTATTAGAGTTCATTCTTAAGAAATTTATCTATATATATATATATTATTATTGTTGGTTATCCATGTGAACAGGAGAGAGCGAACTTTATTGGAATTACCTGTGATGTTTAAAAACTTTATCTATTCTGATTATGTTAACGGAAAATTATTAATGAAGGTTCTGGTTTATTATAAAATTGTTGAAGTGCTTATTATAAATCTTAGCATTATTATATAATGGTGTGCAATTGTAATGCGTTTATTGTTTACTGTATTTATTATGTTTGTTGTGTGTTATGCTGAATCCCTTCCATGGTAACGAAGTAC